>JAVSPQ010000082.1:0-343927 GCA_031878705.1 Tapirus indicus
CTTAGGTATGAAGTGGTGAGGAGAAGGGGCATGGATTGATGACACTGAAATCCAGACAGCCAGACAATGCCCAGATCAAGAAGGGCCATGAGCGCCTGCAAAGGGAGCTTGAATTTCATCTTTAAGGCAATGGGGGACAATGGGTGGGTCATGGTTTTAAAATACATCTACGGAGTCTATGACACTGTTGTGACTTTGTAAAATTAATATTTAAGTAGAACTCTGGGGTATTGGATGGACAGTTCAAAAATGACCACAAGGGAAATTGAAATAGACAAGTTTATTACTCACAGGTCCTGGAGAAAGTACACAGCACGCCTGGAGAGAGGGCAAGACAGCTTGCAGACAGAGAGAGCGGCAGGACCTGACTTTATTGAGGTCTGCGGAGGGAGTACTTTGGGGTTCCTGTGCTAAGGTCAGATTGGTCAATTCAAACCAAGAAGTGTGAGGTCTTGATAAGTTCAGGGGCACACAAGGGGAAGGCCCTGGGAGGTGGGGGAGACTGTTGCTCACAAGGGCTGCTGGGGAACTCATAGAAGGAACTTACATTGTTTGTAACCCTGCGGGCTGTTATCTAGGGCGTGCACTTGCAGGAGGGGCTAGTGTCCGTTTAAAGTCCTGCAGGCCACTTGGCCAAATAAAATGGATGCTGAAGCAGCAATACCATGGAGGAGTTTAGCTAAACTCTCCACAGATGCTCTTCCTTATTCAAAATATGAAGTCTATTTCTCCTCCCTGTGGTTGTGGACCAGACTGAGCGACTCACTTCTATTGAATAGAAAGTGGTGGAAATGACACTGAATGATTTCCGAGGCTAGATTAGGACAGACAATATAGCTTCCACCTGGCTTTCTCTCAGGGCTCTTGACTTTGGAGCTCTGGGCCACCATGTAAGAAGTCTGGCTACCTTGCAGCTGCCACACTGGAAGGACCACGAGTAGGACCATGTAAAAATAGAGCGGGCTGCTCACGGAGCCCCCAGCCATTTGAGTCTTCCCAGTCTGGGTACCAGTCATGGGAGTAAGCGAGGCTTCAGGTGATCCCAGTCCCAGCTACTGTCTGACTACAACCATGGTGAGACCCTGAGTGGGAACCGTCTAGCTGAGCCCAAACTCTGGGACCATGAAAAATAATCATCAAAGATCACTGCCAATCTTTTCAGCCACTGTTTTAGGTTATTACAAGGGAATAGATAAGGAAGACAGATGGCATAGCAGGATTTGCTGTTTAGAAACTTACTCTGATTGCAGGATGAAGAATGGAGATGGAGAGAGAATAGCCATGTGGGAAAGAAATGCTGAGCTCTCAAGCCAAGAGGCTCCAGAAACTACTTGGGCAACCTGTGGGCTCTTCCTTATTTGGGAGCCCTCTGTGTACTGCGGGGGTTGCCTAATTAGCACTATATCTATGGGGTTACTGAAAACTTATTTTAACTGAAGAAAAATCAGCCAATGGGGCCCCTGGATCCAAATCAGCTTGGCAAGTTGGAATGCTTGGCCCAGATTGGAGTCTCTTTGGCTCAGACTGGTCACTTGCTGGAACATTGCAGCCTGCAGCTGAGGGCTGAGGCCCTCACACAGCTCACACAGGGGAGAAGGGGGACCAGAGTGCAGCCAGACCACAACAAGCCCTTTTGTAACACGGGTTTTGTGCCAGACATAGTTCTGAATGCAGTACACACATGGAGATGACCAGCAGAGGTCAACAGAGTTAGTTGTCCAGCATCTTAGTTAGTTTGGGCTGCTATAACAAAAATACTGTAGACTAGGTGGTGTAAACAAAAACCCTTTATTTCTCATAGTTCTGGAGATTAGGAAGTTCAAGATCAAGGTGTGGGCGGATTATATGTCTGCTGAGGGCCTGCTTTCTGCTTCACAGACAGGCCCTCTTCTCGCTGTGTCCTCACATGGCAGAAGGGGCAAGAGAGCTCTCTGGGGCCTCTTTTATAAGGACACTAATCTCGTTCATGAGGGGTCCTCCCTCATGACCTAATTACCTCCCAAAGGCCCCACCCCCCAATACCATCACACTGGGGTTGAGGTTTCAACATATGAATTTTGGAAGACACAAACATGCAGTCCACAGCAGTCAAGACAGAGTGAGAGAAACTCCCTTCCCTTCCAGGCAGTGAAGGGCCTGGAATCAATGGAACTGGGTCAAACATGGGCAAGGGGCCTGAAGTCAGTCTTTGCCAGGATCTTGGCTCCATCTGCTGCACATGCTTATTCCTTCATATTGAGGTAGATGGCTCTTTCAAGAGCTTTTATCTAACAGAAAAGGCAGAGGGAAATTTTCAGTTTTGTACAGCACTTCCTCTTGTGAAGACACCTGAAACAGTCTCTTCATGTGTCTGCACAATGCTAGCCCCTCCTCTCCTCTGTTTATGGTCCACCCAGCGGGGCTATCAGAACAGACGGCACTTTTCCCTCCAGAAGGGCCTTCCAAGGCATTCCATTGTCTGGAGAATAACTTTAAACATTTTAAGACCAAATTCAGGATCCCCCATGAGTTTATCATTTTTCACTTTATTTAGCTCCCTCTGTCTCTACATCTTTGCATACATCAGGGGTTGCAGCCCCATGAGATTATTGTCCTGGGCACATCCATGCAGTTTCTGATCCAAAGGCTTCCATTCATGCTACTCCCTCAGTCCGCCATGCCTTTCCCTCCCTTTGCTGTAAGTCAAAATCTTTCTCACCCCTTAAGATGAAGCCCTAGTGCCACCTCCTCTGTGAGACTTCTCTTGCCCCCTATTAAAAATTAGTTGTCCCTCCATCTCACTTCTGGTTATATATCAGAAAGAATTGAAACAAGGATCTTGAAGAGATATCTGCACTCCCGTGTTCATTGTGGCACTATTCACAATAGCCAAGATATGGAAATAGCCCAATGTCCATTGACAGTTGAATGGATGAAGAATATGTGGTATATTTATACAATGGAATGTTATTCAGTCTTAAAAATGGAAATCCTGCCACTTGTGACAACGTGGATGAACCTGGAGGACATTATGCTAAACGAAATAAGCCAGTCACAGAAGGAAAAATACTGCATGATTCCACTTGTATGAGGTAAATGAAATAGTCAAATTCATAGAAGCAGAGAGCAGAATGGTGGTTGCCAGGGGCTGAGGGGGTGTGAGAAATGGGGAGATGTTGTTCAATGGTATATAGTTTTAATTATGCTAGATGAATAAGTTCTAGAGATCTGCTGTACAATATAGTGCCCATAGTTAACAAATATGACATTGTGCACTTCAAAATTTGTTCAGAAAGATAGATTGCATATTAAGTGTTCTTACCACAAAAAGCAAAAAAGAAAGCAGAGGAACACAAGGATACTCTGGGAGGTGTTGGATCTGTCTATTACCTTGATTGTGGTGATGGGATCACAAGTGTTTGCATATGTCCGAACTCATCAAATTGTACACATTAAATATGTGCAGTTCTTTGTATATCAATTATATCTCAATAGAGCTGTTAAAAAATTAGTTGTTCTTTTTGTGCTTCCCAGGTAGGTTGCTTTATCTCTCTCTCAGCTCTCACTCTGCTTTATTCTATCTGTTTACTTCTTTGTATTGCCCAACTCAACTGAGGGCTCCTTGAAAGAAGGTTTTTTTTTTTTCTTATTCATCTTGTGTTCCTCCAGTGCCTAGTAAAGTGGCTGGCACAAAGTAAGTTGTTGATGAATTGAATTTGCATGAGGGAGGACCAGATAAAAGAGAAGGTGGGGGTGAGTGGGTTTAAGTTTTCAGTCTTCTTTGACTCCATGGATGAATGAAGTGACCCTCCTAGGTACTTAGCATCTGTTTGGCACCATATGTGTACATCTAGGAATTCTCTGGGGTCAGCATAATGGCCCCTGCCTCTCTCCTACACCACCAATCTGCACACCTCTGCCGAGGAAACAGACTAGTCCATGGCTGAGCTTTGGCTGTGATCCAGAGTGGGTCTGAGGGAGACTGTTCAGGAGACCTTCTACAGTGTTGACTATCTCCTTTACCAACACTAGGAAAGGGTGGAACACATTCAGTTTCGGCCGACAATTCTCACTTAGGTCTTCACATTGCAGTAATAGTATTTTACTCATCTAGTTTCGACTCCTGGCATTCTCAAGTGTTTATAGTGTAGCTGTGAACTTAGAAGGAAGCAATGTAAAATAGCCAGAAAATAGGTTTCAGAAAACTTGTATCCTTTCCTTTCTGCTTCAGCAGAGAATGGAACCACCTTCAGGTCTGTTGATTACAACACTTTTTTATCACCTAAGCAAGCTGATTTGGTTGTTTGATGTCCTGCCATGGAGGACGGACAGCAGAGATGGAAGTGAAGTATTGCCTACAGTGAGATCTTCAGAAATGGCCATAAACTGAAAGAACAGGGTGAAATCCCTAACAGCAAGAGGGCTTATCTTGTTTAGAAGGAAGCACTTCTAATATAACCCTAAGTTGTGAGAAGAAGTTAAATTATTGCTTATTCTGTGCAAGAAAATGGGAACATATGTGATGCATTTTTGAAATATTTCAACCAAATTAATTTAAAAATAAATAACTTAAGGTTATATGCATATAATGCCATAATATTTGTTGTCCAATCTCAGGGAAATTCTGTGATTAAAAAGATACACTGCAGTAAGTAACATAGTCCTAAAATAACAGCATTTTACTCTCATGTCTCATACATGAGGGTGAATACGTAAATTGCAGTAACATTTCTTCCAACCCCTTTTAACTTTCCTCATATCAATGGTTCTCACTCCTTTCTTCATCCACCCTCCAGCCCCGGCCCCCACCAGCCTCTCATTCTTTTCTTTTTGTCCACTTTATCCTGACTGGGCATCACAGTGTCTCCTGGACCTAGCCAGGTATGATCTTCCTAGAAAGATGGGAGCGCAGAGCTAAGCCAAAATCCTTAGCAAGAAAAGAAAGGAAAAACCCAGGAAACACACAGGAGATTGTCTTTTTTTCCTCTACCACAAAGGGGTGAGCTCCACTGACATTTTTGTTTCATAATTTCTTTTTTAAAGAAATGTTATTCTTTCTGTAATCTTTTTGATGCTTTCTCTATACTTTAAAAATCATGTTGAGATTGTTCTATTATTTACATTTTATTGGGATTGATTTTCCTGGCTCTTTTCTCTTAGAGTTAATTTTCCTCACGTGCTTTGAAAACAGCCAACAAAAGCAACATTTGGGAGCTGAGTTCACTTTCTATAAAGTGTAAATAATAGAACAATCTTAGAATGATTTGAAAATGCAGGTTTCTAAATGAGAGTTTACCCCCCTTTCTGCAGCCCCTCTTTCCTGCATGGTAGTTTTGTGATTGGTTCCACTTGTTCCCCCCGGAAGCCCCAGTTGAGAAATTGTCTTATCCTGGTAGCTTGGGGCTCCTCCTCATTGGTGATAATGGGGAATTATCTCAGATCCAGCAGATGCCTTGGTCCAGGATCTGTGTGTGTGTCTCTCAGCCTCTCTGTTTTTCCTCTGACTACAGAAACCTTGTTTATACAAGCCATAGCCCAAGTAGTGGTCACGGCTTTTCCAGCTTCTGTTTCCTGCCAGTGAGCCTGGCCCTGGCCCCCTCTCCTCGTTATCCTTCAGGGCTTGGATTCCCTCTGCTTGTTTCCAGACCAGGATCCAGAAGCCTGTGGCTTCAGCTCCCTGTAAACAGTTCCAATCCTGGCCCTGTCCATAGTAGCACTCAATAAATATTTATTAAATGAATAAGTTAATGAATCTTATTTTTGAGAGCAACTTTGTCTTTTTGGCTTTAAGAATAAGTCTTCATTGCTGAGTTTAGAAAACAAAAGGACATTTAAGGATGAATGCATCTTGGCCACAGGTTGAACTTCAGTTATCTGGAACTCCATTTAAGTACAATGGTTTATTCTTTGCTGTCACTTGACAAGTTAACTGTTACTATACTCATGGTGGGGATGATGATGAGCTTAGCATAGTAGACTAGGGCACAGAGACCCAGGAAAGGAAAAGTTCTCATGACACATTAGTCATATTGAAATTCACAAAGTCATAAGATCATGGGAGTTGTAAAGAAACATGGAGATCACCTAGGACAAACTCCATGACATTTCTGGATGCTCATCTGGCTATTTGAATACTTGTAGTGATGGAGAGCTTATTACCCTACAAGTTAACTCATAAGCATTAGGAACAGAAAAGTTTTTAGGTTGGGCCAAAAAAACATGTCCTGGAAATTTCCACCGAATGGCTTGCAAACAAATACACTTCTACATGATGTCAAGTATGTGTCCTTGATTTTTCTCCATTTTGGGTAAAATATCCCGTGTCTTTGACAGCACTGAGTAATGATTCAGGGCAGTGTCTCTGCAATTAGGCTTAGAGGCAATGATTTATTTAGCCCAGGGGTTGGCAATCTTTTCCTGTAAAGGGCCAGATTGTAAATACTTTAGATGTTGTGGGCCATACAGCCTCTGTTGCAACTACTCAGTCCTGCAGTTGTAGCATGAAAGGAGTCACAGACAAGGTGGCTGTGTTCCCATAAAACTTCATTTATGAAAACAGGGGCAGGCTGGGATTTAGGCGGTAGGTTGCTGATCCCTGATTTAGCCAGATCTCCCATAGATTCCAGACTCTAATCTGTTGGATCGGCTCCCTTGTCCCCCCACTACCATCTTAAAATGTGGCCTCCAGATTTGAAGACAATATTCCAGATGAGGGTGACCAACACAGTCCAGCAGGCTTCTTGCCTCTCCTAAGAAGAGCACTGATACAGGACGACAGTACCAGGCAGAGGATTAATGCACAGAGTATACTAGCTCTGCCACATGATAGTTGTGCGCCCTTGAGCAATTATTCATCTTGTTCTGAACCTTGGCTTCTGCATCCTTAAAATCAAGGTTCTCATATGTATCCTGCAGCATTGCTTTGAAGATCTGGGATAAAGCATTTAATGGGCACTTAGAAAGCAGCTATAAATATTAGTTGTTATAAATGATGATGTGCTGTTAAGTTCTACTGTGGCTGAGCTTTCTGAGCCCAAACTGAAGGAAGGAGAAGGAAAATTCCACTCTGCTTAAAATTAGGCTATGGCAGGCAGCTTCTGCCCTGTTCACTCTGCTGCTCACTCCACCCTCTGTGCTTCCACCTGTTACCCAATTAACACCCTATTATGCTGAACACCTGCACGGAAGCCATTAGTGGGCTCCTTTCCAGCCCCCTCATGGTCACCTCACTAACCCGGAGCCCCCCAAGTCCCCTGCCAGGTCTTGCAGGTGTTTGCCTGCAGGAAGGCTTGAGAGTTTGCTGAGCTTTTCCTGGGACAAGAAATTAATGTAATTAATGCAAATGTCTTTGCAGAATCTTCTCTCCTGGGCCCTAATCAGAAGAGATGATCTTCACGTTTCTTTAACTTTGAAAATATAACTCTGTGTGTATGTGTATTGGGGTGTGGGTGGGGCAGGAGCACTATGAGCAAGGGAAAGAGACAAGGAGAAGGGCCAATAAGAAGCAGAGAAATGACAATGGCAGGACAGAGGGAGAAAATCAGCTTTCTAATCTGTATCAGGAAGTAAGGGGAAAGTTCAATGATATCAGCTTTTGAAGTCTCACTGCTCCGGGCTCAAGTTTAAATTAAGGAAAGTGAAAATGTCTGGTAATCTCACTCCTCCTCCCATAAAACTAACAAACTACTTCTTAAGTGGCTCCCATGCACCTCGCATATTACTAGATGCTCTATAGTTGTTACAATTGTTTTTGTTGACCCACTTATGTATAATCTTGGTGTCCAAGATGGCAGCAGTGGACTTGTACTAACTTCTCTGCTCCTAGCATGCTGTCCAAAAGATGCTAAACAGGAAGTTGCACGTATAAAATCATTGCCTGTAGAATATCAACAATGGAGGGGAGCTCAGAGAATTGCTTCTCAAGTAGAATGTGCATGTGAACCACCTGGGGCCCTTGTTAAAATGTAGATTCTGATTCAGTGCATCTGGGGCGAAGTAGAGATTCTGTATTTTAACTAACTCCCAGGCGATGGCCATGCTGCATGACCACACTTGAGTAACAGGAATATAGATAAATCCCATTCTGAGTCAGTCTGAAGGACAGCTGCTTCCAACATGGGCCCTGGCTTCTGTTGCATAATACACTTTCAAATGATCATAAAGATGAGTATCAGTGGGCCCAGGGCTTATTTGTGCACTGAGCTTGCTCATTGAGTCCTTCCAGAGTAGTCTATAGTCATTGACTCTGACCATGAACCAGTGTTTGATCCTTGTCTCATCCTAGTAAGCCTGTTTCATATCTGACAAATCCGAGACCTCAAATCAAGTGGTAGCTATGTTTCCTAAGGGTAAAAGCTGCTATTATTCTGAATTAAAAATGAACAGGAAATGAAGTTGGAAGACCAGAGTTGAGTCAGCAGATACTCTGACATTTACTAGCAAGATACTTAACGTTCCTGGGGCTTAATATTATCATCTGTAAAATAGGCTAGCATACATTAGTACCATCTCTCTTGAAAGGTTGATGGTAGCATTATTTTGAGACAAAATACATAAATGTCTCATCTCTGCAGAACAAACCAAAGAACAAGGCTGTGCATATGGCTCTGTGTAAGTCAAAGATGAGTAGCAGAGTTTGGGTGTCCCATACAGGTCTAAAAGATTTATGCCAATAGAGACTGTGCTTTCTGATCCAACTGTCAGGGACTGTAGTCTGACAAGTGAGATGTATTTGGGACAGAACACAATGGGCACAATGGTACAGAACAATTAAAATATGAAATGTCTTGGAAAATCTGAATTTTTGGTTTCTCTATAATTGTGCTATCTTTCTGCTCACACAGAGGTTCCGCTGTCATCAAATGAAGCCTTCAGTTCCCACAACTTCCGAGTCCACTCCAAGAAGCTCATTCAGTGAAGGTTATGGAACTCCAGGGAGCTGCAAATTTCTGAGTCTGCCTGGCTCTGCATGGCTGTTCTGTGAGTCAGATCATGGAATCCATGAATCTGAGTGCCGGAAGGGTCCTTTGAAACTGTCCCGTCCAAGCCCTTCATTTTCCAGAGGAGGTGTCATGGCTGGCCAAGACCACACTGCTTGTTAGTGGGGGGCCAGGGCTGGGATTCGTGGCTCGGGCACCCAACCAGGGTGCCTTCCTCTCTACCAGGTTGTTAACCCTTCTTTAGGAACTTAGGAAAACTCAGCAGGAGGTTTCTTCCCTCTGGGTAGAGACTGTGCTTAAAAACAAATGACCTTGGCTGCCTCTGTGCCTGTTGTCAAGACCACCCAGTCACTCAGGCCAATGCGTCCCTTTCCAGTGAAAAGCTTGAGGTATTCATCAGGAAATCCAATCAGAGACTCTGGGGAGTGAGGTGGAGATGGAGTAGGTTAATACAATAATTCCTCCACGGCAAGTGGCCATCCAGAATTCATCGTTTTCTTGTTATGGGCAGTGCTGCAGCCAAATGTAGTTACTACTGTAAGTATTAGTGGTAGGAATGAGTTACTGAGACAATAATAATAATGTTAGTAGAATTTTGATGGCACTTTTAACTTGCCTAACCGTTTTCATAGGACACCTGAGTTCTTACAGTTCTGGGTCTACCATAAACTGACCATACGACCATAGGACAATGATCTCACCTTCCTGAGCTTCAGGTTTACCATTTTTACAGTGTAGATTCCACTGTTGCCTTCCAGAAGGGGAGCTGTTAAAGTGGATGATAGAATTTTGACCAGAGTCGACATCTCTTGTATGGATAATAAATTGGCTCCAAGGTTGTACTTGACAGACTAATACAATCATGAGTTAAGTCCCGCCTCCGCTCCCCATTTCTTAAATTTTGCTGAGTAACTCAGAGTCCTTTTTAGCTTTGACTCAATCCTGCTTGTTTTTATATTTGCTCCAGAATGACAATCTGAGTTTGAGACTGGCAAGAAGGGAAAGGACTCTGTTCTGAAGGGATTAGCCTGGCTGTGACTCTTCAGAATGGACCCCCATTTACTCCACATCCCTCAGATTCTGCCATTCGGATAGAACGCCGTGTTTAGCGTGGCCACCCATGTCTCATGCCTGAGAAGGACAGCTACCCAGTTCAGTAGCCCCAGAAGTTTACTGCTCATTAGAATCACCCTGGGAGCTTTTAGAAATGCGGATGCCCGGGCTGTACTCCATCCCAATTAGATCAGAATGGCAGGGTGGGAGCCCGGGCACCAGTGTTTCCTAAAGAACTGGGTGATCTCAACGTGCAGCAAGTCTGTGACTCACTGAGAAGGGAGGCAGGCCCATGTCCACAAAGCGAAGCAGGATCTTTGGTTTTCCTTTTTGCGTCCCTTTAGACTGATTTTTGTGGAGGATGAGGAGGAGAAAAAGCTGCAAGAGGGACAAGTAGGAGAAATCAGAATGAGGAAGATGGTTAGATTAGAGAAAGTATGAAGGAGGAGGGGGGTGGAGAGGAAAGAGAGGGAGGGAGAAAGAAGTGGAACACCCCACGGGTGTCTGTTGCAAGAAGCTTTTACCTTCAAAGGTCAAGGGTTTGGGATTCCATATAAGGAGGTGGAGGGCTTAGGAGGAGAACAGCATCACTGAGAAATATGGTGGGATGTGGGTGTGTAGATGTAAACATGTCAGCTGCTGCACTGTAGGGATCTCCTGGGGATCTTTCTGTATTGGGGGACTCATTCTTTGTAACTCATTAAGAGAAGGCAATCCTTTCTGAAACGTTGCTCAAGTTCCCCAAATGGAATTTATACACCAGGTACAATTTATCCATTTCATTAATAGACAGGAAAAATTTTAAGCTTTCAATCTTCTTGACTATGTCCTCTCCAGGTGCTCATGTTGGTCAAGACTAGAGAGAAAATGACTTCTTTCTACTTGGAGGCCTGTACAACCTGAAGCTCTTTGGTTGGGAGGGTTATCAGGTGCTCTAAGGAGAGTATCTGAGGTTGCATAGACTTTCTTCACGAATGGTTCAGCATCATGAGAATGGGAGGCTTTGGAGCCCGGCAGGCCACTGTGTGTCTGGGTTAGTTGGTCCCTTCATTGTAATTGCTCGCTTGCCTGCCTCCTCCATAGACTGCCCACTCCGTGAGGGTGGGGTTTGCTCTTCTTGTTCCCCATTGAGTTTTCAGCATCTATAAGTGCCTAACATTCCGCAGACGCCGACTACTTATCTGTTGAATGAGTGGATACCGATTTTCTAGATTACAGCTGAGTAAAGCTGACTGGGTCACTCACCCTCTCTGAGCTCCAGTCCTCTTTATCAGAAAAATGAGGATAATAAAATGTACCTCATGGGGGTGTAGTTACAATCCGAAACCCTCAGTGTAAAGTGCCTCTAGAGGGTCTGGCCCAGAGTAGGCGCTCTGTCTGATCACCGTCACGGTTTTTGTCCCACGGGTAGGCATGGAATTCACCTCCAACCCTATTCCCTGCAAACCTGCAGTGGTTCCCTCCACAAGTTTCCACGAGTCCTACTTCAGCTGGGCTTTCAAACCCTTTCCTTTTAAAATGAATCACAGTGGACACACGTTGACTAAGAGTGGCATATAATTATGAGTTTCCCAGACATGAAACACGGCACAGAGGCCAGTATCTGCCATGTTCTTCGTGATATTCTTATGTGCTAATCCTGTTTAAGAGCTTCATGTCCTTCAGGTGCTAATTCACTTGAAGCTTTCATGTGCTAATACTGTTCCTCCAAAAGAACAAACTTGGAGAAGTTTTCTATGTCACTGCAGGGCTGTGTCAGACTGGTTTGTGGACATCATAACATGTATTTACACTGGAGGCTGGCTGTCGGGCCCGCTGCCACCTCTGTTCCAGAGCTCTGGTGGCCACAGGATGTGGGTCATCAGCCAAACCCTCTAACCACACTTTCTCATGCTCATTATCTTGCTGTGAAGATCAGCTTCCTGATTGTTTCTAGGGTTTGGTGTCATCTCATGTGTTCTATCAGGAAGTTCACCTTTCAGGGCAGACATCTTTAGGGTTCTTCTTTCCATTCCAGCTGTTGGAAGGAGGAAAATTTCTTTCTCCAAGTCTTGAACTTGGTACCAGAAGATTCGAGTTCCAGATCTGGCTTTGCGCTTGTGGTTCCCCTCAATTTTTCCTCTGTAAAAGAAAAGATTGGACTACAATGGTTGGTTTACAGACTTTGCTTCAGAAGACTAGGATGCTCTGTGGGTCTTCTGGAGGCCTTTATAGAGAAGAAAGTGGAAGCTCAGTGAGTTCTCCCTCCTCCCCCAACTCTCGTTTCTTCAGGTCAAGCAGCTCCCCCCTCCTCTGCTTTACTTGTTATTATTTTTATTTTTTCTTTCCTTCTCTCTCTCGTTTGCCCTCTAATTCTTCCCTTTTTTTTAAAGCATGCGTTTTAAAGGTAAATAAAGTTTGAAAAATACTGGGATAGTAGAATTTTTGTAGTCCTAACGTTCTGTGCTTCTAATGACCCTTATATTAGTGTTGAGCAATATTAATAATCAAGAGATCTGACAATTCAGAGTCCTGATAATTCATCAAAGTAGAAAACATTCACATCTTCCTTCAGACCCTACTTGCTGCCGTGCTTCTCCAGGAGGAAGGATGCAGACAGCTAGGTATTTGCATTATAAACTTTCTATTGTTCTTGTACTTTTTCTTGTCCTTGTACATTATTTTTCTCCCCTCCACTGTTACCTTCTCAAAAATAACCAACTTTGCCTATAACATAGGGGACTTGGTTGTTGTTTTTTAGAAGACTGAACTTGGTGGTGGCATCATATGTCCGGAAGAGCAAAGGGCAAGACAAGACCCCTGGATGAAAGGCTGACAGGAACCTCTGTTTCTGACTCTTTGTATGTGGGCTGTGTTAGAGTATGCCGAAACTTGGGACTCCTCCTCTATTTAGTCCAAATCATAATTTGGTTATTTTAATCACAATGAGATAACAATGTCAGAGTGTCAGAATGTAGTGTCAAGAAATGCCGCTATATTTTAAGCCTGGTTCCTGCCCCCCTTTCTGAAGGTGGATGTCTTTGATCATCCGAATGGTTCAGGCCCCCAGAATAGGTTCAGTTTAGTTGGTCTTTGAAGGCAGATGACAGAGGAGATGGCTGCTATATCTGTAACCACATTCCCGTGTTATAACCAGGGGTCCACCTTGAGGGAGGGAAGTTGAAATAAGAAATAAGGGAAGTTTATTGTTCTTCTTGGTGCAGAAATTGTAAGCTAATTGTGTTATTTAAACATAAGTCTCTTACATAATTTGGAGCAAGTTTTAGAGGAATATCTCATCCCAACTTGCTTTTTAAAAATCTCATTTGGACACTGGCTTTCCTTCCTTATTCTTTAACAAAAGCTTCAGAAAACAAATATGTATAATTTCTAGCCAAAGATGAACTTTTCATAGGAAATTTGCAAATGTAATATGTTCTTTTATTTGTTGCAGATCTATAGCTTCTCTTCTGGAAAGGCATCTACAGATCCTTCCAGTACTTTACTTAAGAGCAGTAGACAATTGTCAGACTCTGTAATCTTGCCTGATTCCTATGAGACAGAGAACCGTTATTAGACTTCCCCCTAACTGGCTGTCCATGGTAACAGGGGGCATGACTGGGGGGGGGGGCACTGGGGAGTTAATGTGAAATCTTTTGAAAATCTTTCTATATGATTCAGGCTGAAACTGATACATTACCTGATTTCCATGGTGTGTTCCACCAACACGATCTCATAAATCCTCTGACTAAGTGGTGTTGGTCTTTTAACTCATCACAGTATCCCCTGAGTCTTAGCTACCAAACTTTGGGGATTGGTCCTAGTAGCCAAGATAATGGATAATGTCTGCCAATGTTTCACTCAAAACCCTGTCTATAAGGTTTTTAGGATCTGAGTTAGGGTCTCTGTTATGGGTGAATTGCATCCCACCCAAATTCATATGTTGAAGCCCTAACTCCCAGTACCTGAGAATGTAACCATATTTGGAGATAAGGTCTTTAAGGAGGTAATTAAGTTAGAATGAGGCCATTAGGGTGGGCCCTAATCCAACATGACTGGTGTCTTTAAAGAAGAGGATATTTGGATGCAGACATATTTGTGCACAGAGGAAAGACCACGTAAGGACACAGTGAGAAGGTAACCAGTGCAAGCCAGGAAGAGAGGCCTCCGAGGAAACCAATCCTGCAGGAACCTTGATCTTGGACTTCAGGTCTCCAGAACTCTGAGAAATAAATGTCTGTTGGTTAAGCTGCCCAGTCTGTGCTGTTTTGTTTTGGTAGCCCTAGCAAACTAATAAGTTCTTATGCCATTAGATTTTTTAAATTATAAAAAGTAAAATGATCACATAGTGAAGTACTAAAGACTAGATTGAACTGAATTTACTGGGCAGTTAAAATCTATTCAACAAGTGACAAATAAGAAAATGTTATCGATAGCAATTGCCTGTGTCGTAGTGACCAGAGGTGGCCCTGTGGTAGAGTGGAAAATGCCTGGGCCTTGGAGACATGCAGATTTTAGTCAGAATCCTGCATCTGTCACTTACTACCAAAGTGGTTTTGGGCAAGTTTCTAAACGTCTCTGAATATTATTGTTTTTATTTGTGTATTGGGGAAAAACAGTATTTATGCGCAAAGGCACTGTGAGAGTAAAGATAATACAGGTAAAACATGGAATTCTCTTTCTGGCCATAGAATGTGCTCAGTAATTACTAGACACAGCAATTGCAACGATGGCGTCATGAACTGATTCTGGCCAGAACCTCGCTGAGAGGGTATTCATGTAACTCTTGGTCAGGAACGACAGGGAAATGTCTGTTTTGATTCTAGTTAAGATTCTCCCATCCCCTCCCACTTTTGTGGTCATTCTGATTATGTTCTGTGTGCCCCAACAATACCCAGGTCACTTTTGTCATCACCTTTGGAGGCACCAGGTGCAAAGGGTCCTTGGTTATCCATCCTGCAACTGCTTCAGGTTCACCCCCTGGATTTGCATTTCTCCAGCAGTTTCTGTTCTTCTGATTGCATCTGAACTCAGTTTAGATGCTCATAGGTTTGGTCCAGCTTCATGTTAATACCCTGTGAGGTTGTTAAGTGAGGGGATTTTTAGAATGTTTGAATTTTGGAAGAGAAAGAGCAACTTCCCAGCTGAGTTATTCCAGAGAGATTTTCATCCTATAACTATAAACTCTTTACCCCACAATTGCTTCCTATGTCCCCCTCTCAAATATCTGTCCTTCGGAAGAAGCTGGGCTTAAAAAATTTAATTTCTGCTTCATTACTGTTTTGTATTTAACTATTTTGTGAGTATGTACATCTAGAGTACACGTGAACCTCGAATCATCTTTCTAGGAGTAAGAGTGGATTTCTGCTGTTCCTTTCATACCCTCTGCTGAAGACTCTATTATTTGCTTATCCAACAGCCATTCCTCTCTTCTTCCCCACTAATAAATCCCAATTCTGTTCAAGGCAGAAATGTGCACAGCCCCAGATGAGATACTCACTCTTCCACCCTCTCCTGCAGATATTAGTGGCCAGGCAGCACGGTTCTGGGCAATAAAATACATGTGGACATCTTTCTTAGAAGGTGTTTGCTTTTTATGATGAAAAAGGACAGACAGAACTGGCATTACTCTCTTATTCATCTTTTTCTTGACTTAAAAATTGCTGCGATACCTAAAACTGGTGCATCCATTTTGTTACCCAGAGGCTTCAAGCATGAGAGAAAGAGAATTTGACCCTGACTTCACCAAGCTCCAGAACCAGTGTTAGCAGCTGACCACCTCCAGATTTTTTTTAAGTCAGAAAAATGAATCTGTATTTATTTAACCATTAAAAGTTGAGTTTTCTGGGGGCCAGCCCAGTGGTGTAGTGGTTAAGTTCACACGCTCCACTTTAGTTGCCCGGGGTTTGTGGGTTTTGATCCGGGTGCAGGCGTACGCACTGCTCATCAAGCCATGCTGTGGCAGTGACCCACATACAAAATAGAGGAAGATTGGCACAGATGTTAGGTCAGGGCCAATCTTCCTCACCAAAAAAAAAAAAAAGTTGAGTTTTCTGTTATTTGGAGGTGAATGCTTCTAATGACCTACTAATGACTATAACGTACTAATCATGAAGAATTGATAAGTTGGATGCAAATGAAATATATATGTGTGTGTATATATATATATATATGTATGTTCCCACTGTGTTTCTTAGAAAAGCATTATATTGTGAAATGTTAACACGTGTTCCATAAATTTGTGTAACACTGAGATAAACAAAGTTTAGTGGGTTTTTTTTTTTTTCTTTCAGCAGGGCTGCTGCTTCTTTTTTTTTTGTGTGAGGAAGATTAGCCCCAAGCTAACATCCGTTGGCAACCTCCTGTTTTTGCTGAGGAAGACTGGCCCTGGGCTAACATCCATGCCCATCTTCCTCTCCTTTTTATGGGACGCCGCCACAGCACAGCTTGATGAGTGGTGCATTGGTCCATGCTCGTGATCCAAACCTGTGGACCCCAGGCCGCTGATATGGAGCATGTGAACTTAACTGCTACACCATTGGGCCAGCCTCTTCTTCTTCTTTTTTAACTCCTCAATATTCTTTTTGAATCCACAAAAGAGATATATAATTTAGAACGTTTCCCATATTTATTTGACCATGCAGCCTGCATTGGTTATCTATTGCTGTGTAACAAATTACCCTGAAACTTAGGGTGAAAACCACAAACATTTATTGTCTCACACTGTTCATGGGTCAGGAATCTGAGAGTGGCTTAGTCAGGCGGTTCTGTCCCAAGGTCTCTCACAAGGTGGTGAGCAGGCTGCAGTCATCTCAGGGCTCCATTTGGAAGGCTCATGTCTAGACTTACTCATGCGGCTGTAGACAGGCCAGGGAAGATCCACCTCCTAGCTCACTCATGTGGTTGTTTGCAGGCCTCGGTTTCTTGCTGCATGGACATCTTCTCAGGGCTGTCTCACCACGTGGCAGCTGACTTCCCCCAGGGTGAGCGATGAGAGTAAGAGAGAGAGAAACCAAGGTGGAAGACATAATGTTTTTTAAAATTATTTTTTAAATGTGGTAAAATATACATAACAAAATTTACCATTTAACCATTTTAAGTGTACAGTTCCTTGGCTTTGAGTACATTCACATTGTTGTGCAACCATCACTACCATCCAGCTCCAGAATTGTTTTATTTTTTTGCTGAGGAAGATTAGCCCTGAGCTAACATCCATGCCAGTCTTTCTCTACTTTATATGTGGGTCACTGCCACAGTGTGGCTGATGAGTGGTGTAGGTCTGTGCCTGGGATCCAAACCTGTGAACCCGGGCGACTGAAGCAGAATGCGCTGAACTTAACCACTATGCCACAGGGCTGGCCCCTCCAGAATATTTTTCCATCTTTCAAAACTGAAACTTTGTACCCATAAACAATAACATCCCCTTCCCCACTTCTCCCAGCCCCTGGCAACCATCATTCTACTTTCTGTCTCTATGAATTAGACTTCTCTAGGTTTCTCACATAAGTGGAATCATACATGTGGCTTTATAGTAACTTTTAAAATGAAGAAGTGTGAGTCCTCTGACTTTGTTCTTCTTTTGAGACATAGTGTTTTTATAACTTAATCTTGCCTGTGACTTCCCATATGCACTGCTCTATTCATTAGATGTCAATCAATAAGTCAAGCTGCATACTCAAGGGGAGAGGAATACACAGAATGTGAATACCACTGGGGTCTTTTTAGAGGCTGCCTACCCCAAAACGTTTTTCCTTTTTTACAGAACATCTATTAACATTTCTGTACTAACATACAGAACACTGTTCTGTAACTCATCATTTGAGAAACCACAAAGCAGGGACACACTAGGCACCCCCAGAAGGGCCATAGCACTAGCTTTTTGGTTCACTCACTTCCCTATCCAAACAAGCTGGCCAGGGGCACCCTGGAAATGGTGGACAACAGGAGAAAAGGGTGGCTATGCTTGAGTTGCTCTGACAGTCGAGTTGGAGAGACACACGAGAAGAATATTTACTGAAAAAAATTCAACAGGTGTTTACCAGGGCCAGCGAGCTGCCTAGCATTTTGCCAGGTGCTAAACTTGTCAAGGAGAGAGTAATGCATCTGCAAGTCGGTCTCAATGTGCTGAGAAGTGCAACAAGGCAGGTGAGACGTACAGAGAAGTCCCATCGGTAAAGCGGCTTATGAATACTCCTATCACAGAAGGTGTAGGGGGAAACGTTATGGGCATGGGAGGTATTTCAGAAAGAGGCATTATGCAGACACCCTAGGGATAACAGGTGATTTATGTGTAGAAAAGAGAGCCTATTAACTTGGCTGAAGAAGGGAGTCTGTAGGAGAGAAGAATTGAGGTTGTTCTGGGGCTGTCAGAGGGGCTTGAAAGCCTGTGCAATCAGTATTCTAAGTAAAGGGGGGGTCTTTGTAGGAGCTTGGGTAGCTGCTCACACTTGAGCCAGCTCAATCTGAGGCAGTGGGGCCCTGACCTCCCCAGGCATGGAGCTGGGCATCTCCTTTGGCTCCCAGAATAATAGACCACCCTAAGCCACCTGTCCTGTTTCAAATGAACGCTTTGAAACATTTTGTCATTTTCTATATTGAGCAAAGTAATACATGTCTATAGTTCAAATGATTCTAAAAAGCTTCTATCAAAAGACCAGCCCTCACTCAAAAAAAAAAAAAAAAAAAAACCTGCCAGCCTAAGGCCTATCCTTCTTCACCCACCGAACTCTTCTAGCTGCTTCTTATGTTATTTCCATCCACATTTCTAAGTAATATGCATATACAGCTATTTCTTGATATATCACTTTTATCTGGTATCCATTGACTTCCCTAAATGTTTGATAGAATTCCTCTGTCAAGCTCCTAGATCTCAGCTTATAAATATAGTTAAAACTCTAGTCCTCTGATGGTAATCAATCTGGTCAGTTGTCCATTTCTTATGAGGCTAGTTTAGGTAATTAATATTCTCCCAGGAAGTCAACCATTTCATATAGTTTCCCAAAATTATATGCATAGTTTTCAACAAAGTAGTCTCTATGATACCTTTAATTTCCTCTGTAAGGTTGAAAATTTTTCTCTAATAATATTCCTTATTTTGTGTATTTGTTGACCACTTATTAAAAAAATCAGGTGAGCTAAATTTTTTTGTCGTTTGTATTGTTGTAGTTGTTTTTCAAAGAACCAGGTCTTAGGTTTATTTACCAATTCTATAATTTTTTTCCTATTTTTAAATTTATTAAGTTCTGCTTTTTGTTTTTATTAATAATTCATCCTGTTTCCATGTAATATTTTCATTATTGCTATTTTCAAATGTTTTGCAATTTAGTTATGATTTCCTCTTTGACCCAAGAGCTGCTTAAGATTTAGAATCTTTTTGTTTCCTCATTAGTTTTTTTAATATGTTAAATTTGTTTCACCGCTTCTCTTTTTCTTTATATCTCATAGTATCTTGAATACAATATCTGCTGGTTTCTTTTTCTTTTATAAAATTATTACTCTGGGCTGGCCCAGTGGCGTAGCGGTTAAGTTTGCACACTCTGCTTCAGCGGCCTGGGTTCAGATCCCGGGTGTGGACTGACACACCACTTGTCAAGCCATGCTGTGGTGGCATCCCATATAAAGTAGAGGAAGATGGGCACGGATGTTAGCCCAGGGCCAGTCTTCCTCAGCAAAAAAGAGGAGGATTGGCAATGGATGTTAGTTCTGGGCTAGTCTTTCTCACACACACAAAAATAAATAAAATAAATTATTACTCATCTTCGAATGGGATGAGCTCTTAGACTGTCTAGTTGGAAGACAAACAGTGCTGTACTCCAGGGAGGTTCTCCTCACAATGCCGTGTTGTGTCTGAGGGGGTGCTTTCAGTCCCTTTGTTTCTACAACCAAGAGAGATTAGCAGCTGCCAGGTTGCTGACTGACTCTCTTCCCTCTGCCTTTCACAGGTATTTTCAGGTTTTCTTTTATTCAACATGGTATCCCTACTTCTGTTTCTTATTCTCTTAGTTACCTTTGGGTGATTTCCAAGAAGAGGAGGGGAAATGCATCTTTGCTCTAGACCATGTTAAAACCAAAAGTCCTGATTCCCCTTTTTATCTTTTTGAAAATTGGTTAGTGCTTTAGCAATTCTATTGAACTGGTGACAGTTTACGATGGATGGGCTGAGCACCGGGCAATTCAAGGGTGATTAAAATAAAGTATTTTTCTTCTAGAAGCCATTCAATGTCTAGAGGAGAAGACTGATGGGTGTTATAACGGAGGCATGAGTCAGTGCTGTGTCAGTTCAGGGGAGGTGGAGAGATCACCTCTGGCTGGGTGTTCAGAGAAGCCTCCATGGAAGAAGAGGTATTTGAGCTTGGCTTCCAAGGATCAGCACAATATTTGCAGAAACAGGTGGGGAAATGAAGTGCATAGTGGAAGCCAGTAATTCTCACCAAATGCATATTAATATCACCCGGTATTTAAAAAACTGCCAGGGGTTCTGGTTCTAGGTAAAATGGAGTAAGCACATTCTACCCTGCCTCTACCACTGAATGCACCTAAAGACCAGGACAGAATGAATGGAACAGATGTTTGAGGACTCTGAAAAGTAAATGGTGGCAAGTAAGTTGGGGATGAAGACCGCAATTTGAAGTATGCTGAATTGGCAGGGAGTTTACTAATTTTTTTCTTCTAGTATCCCCAGGTCTGGACTCAACACAGCTCAAAACCCAGAAGTGGGCACTGGAGTGTAGACAGAGAGAATTCCAGGAGAATCTTCCTAGTTCTGTCTTGAGGAGCATGCAACGCTTAACATTCAGGGAGAATGCAGAAATCCCTCCCTGCTCTTTTCCCCTTTTTCCATTCTCTCAAGCTCCAGCCCCCAAGCAATCTTTTGTCAGGAGCAGTGGCAGCAGGAGACAAAACTCTGAGGAAGTAGAACCTTCCTCTCTGATTGGTGGAACTGTGGTCCCAAGAGGGTGAGGCAAGCTCTCATTGCTTTTTTACTCTCTGTCCTCTGCTGTTTGCCCTGGATGCTAGCACAGTCACAGAAACATGCAGCAGAGTAGGGTAATTAAATTCTCAGATTTCTGGACAAAGGGCTGAAAAGGGAAGCCACAGAAAGCCAGAAAGTACTGGAGAAATAATGGAAAGGCAGTAGGTCAGGAAGGTGATCCCGTAAAGTTATTTTTGAGATCCTAGGCTCATCTTCTGGCTGTGTATGATTTTTTTTTTTATCCTAATCAGCATGTCAGACTTTGAGAATAGAACTAACAGATAGATCATTGCCCAGGTCCCAGTCACAGAGTGGCACACATGTGGGACAGATCCAAATAATACTGAAGCCTTTGAAAACAGAATTAACATCAGAAGCCCACAAAAGGCATATTGAAACTTGTGACCTGAACCAATCAGGTCAACTGCCTGTGTAAAAATAACACTCTCCATTGGCTTTAAGCTAGACCCAGGGTCTCATAACATAATATCCAAAATGTCCAGTATACAATCCAAAATTGCCAGCATATGAAGAACCAGAAAAATCTCTATTCACAAGGGAAAAGACAAACAACAGAAGCCAATGCTGAGATGCTGAGATGGTACAGATGTTGGAATTATCTGACAGAGGTTTTAAAGTAGCTTTTATAAAATTACTCCAACAAGCAATCACCAACACTCCTGAAATTAATGGAAAGATAGAAACTCTCAGCAAAGAAATAGAACACATAAAAAGGAGACAATAGAAATTTTAAAACTGAAAAATACAATAAATATATTTAAAAAAAAAAACCACTGGATGGGCTCAATAACAGAGTGGAGATGACAAAGGAAAGAGTCAGTGAACTTGAAGATAGATCAATAGAAATTCCAATCTGAACAACATAGAGAAAAAAATTAAAACAAGAATGGACAGAGCTTCAGGGACCTGTGGGGCAAAAGCAAGCAGTCTAACATGTATGTCATTGGTGTCTCAGAAGGAGAGGAAGAAAAGCACAACACTGAAAAAACGTTTAGAGAAATGACTGAAAACTTCCCAAATTTGGCTAAAGATATAAACCTACAGATCCAAGAAACTCAGTGAACCCCCAAACAGGATAAACCCAGAGAAACCCATATCCAGACACATCATAACCAAATTCCTGAAAACTAAAGACAAAGAAAATATCTTCAAAGTAGCCAGAGAAAAATGACACATGACCTACAGAGAAACAATGATTCAAATACTGCAGATTCTCATCAGAAGCTGTGGAGGCCAGATGGAAATGGAGCACTATTTTAAAATTGCTGAAAGAACTGTAAACCCAGAGTTCTATATCCAGCAAAAATATCTTACAGGAATGAAGATGAAATAAAGGCATTCTCAGACAAAAGAAAAACAAGAAAATTCATTACCAGCATAATTACTCTAAAAGAATTATTAAAAGAAGGTCTTTAGACAAAAGGAAAATAAGACCAGAAGGACACTTGGAATATCAGAAATGAAGGAAGAAGAATAAAAATGGTAAATATCTGGGTAAGCATAATAGATTATTATTCTCATTTTGAGTTCTCTAAAATATGTTTGATGTTTTAAAGCAAAAATTATAACACTGCCTCAGGGGATTTCAATGTATGTAGATGTAGTAAAAAAGATAACTATATATAAAAAACTGTGTGTAAATAGACCAATATAGTGTTAAGATTTCTATATTCCACTTGAAGTGGGAAGGACCCTGTTACAAGAATAACAAGACAAGTTCTAGAATGGGAGAAATATTCATAAATCATATATCTGATGAAAAACTTGTATCCAGAATATATAAAGAACTCTCAAAACTCAGTAGCAAGACAACAAACAACCAAATTTTGAAATCGGCAAAAGCTTGAACAGATATTTCACCAGTGAGGATGTATGGGTAGCAAGTACACCCAGGAAAAGGTATTCAACATCATTAGCCATTAAGGAAATGCAAATTAAAGCCACAAAGAATACACATGTTAAAAGAGCAAAAATTAAAATATCGACAATATCAAGTGCTGAGAAGGATGCAGAACTGGAACTCCCATACATTGCTGGTAGGACTGAAAAACGGCACAACTGCTCTGGAAATGAGTTTGGAAATTTCTTGTAAAGTTAAACATACACTTATCGTATGACCCAGGTGTCTTGCTCCTGCATATTTTCCCTAGAGAAATGAAAACTTAGATACACAAAAACCTGTACACAAATATTTATAGCAACTTTATTTGTAATAGTCGAACACTGGAAACAACCCAAATATCCTTCAGCAGGTTAAGAGATGAACAAGCTATAGCTCATGCAAACGATGGACTAGAACTCAGCGATAGAAATGAATGAGTGGTGTGTGATGTATGTAATAGCTTGGAGGAGTCTCAGAGGCGTGATGCTGAATGAAAGAAACCAGTCTCAAAAGGTTACAGGATGTGTGTTTCCATTCATATGTCATTTTCAGAAAGACAAAACTGTAGTTACCGAGATCAGATCAGAGCTTGCCAAGGGTTAGAAGTGCAGAGAGATTGTGACTATAAGAGGAGAGCATAATGGGGCTTTTGGGTGATGGAATTGTTCTGTGTCCTGGCTGACGTGATGTTTACATGAATATATATGTGTTCAAATTAAAAGACCTATGTACCAAAAGAAGTTAGTATTACTATAGGATTTAAAAAATAAAATTAAAAATGTTAACAGTGGAATCTAGATGGTGGAGATACTCATATTCACTATAAAATTCTTTTTATTTTTTAAATTTTTGGTGAAGAAGATTATCCTGACCTAATATCTGTTGCCAATCTTCTTTTTCTGCTTGAGGAAGATTGTCCCTGAGCTAACATCTGTGCTCATCTTCCTCTATTTTGTATGAGGGACACTTGCCACAGCATGGGTTGCGGAGCGGTGTGTAGGTCCGTGCCCGGGATCCAGACCCACAAACTCTGGGCCGCCGAAGCAGAGCGTGTGAACTTAACCACTATGCCACCAGGCCAGCCCCCCAAATCTTTTAACTAAACTGTAGGTTTGAAATTTTTCATAACATGTCAGGGGAAAAAATTACCAATGCCTAGACCTCTGTCTTAGTCTGTTTGGGCTGCTATCACAGAATACCATAGACTATGTGGCTTAAACAACAGCTATTAATTTCTCACAGTTCTGGAGGCTGGGAAGTCCAAGATCGAGATGCTGGCAGATTTGGTGTCTGGTGAGAGGCAGTTTCCTCGTTCATAGATGGCTGTCTTCTTGCTGTGTCCTCACATGGTGGAAGGGGTGAGGGAGCTCTCTGAGGCCTCTTTTACTAGGTCAGTGATCCCATTCATGAGGGCTCCACCATCAAGACTAATCACCTCCCAAAGGCCCCACCTCCAAACACAGTCACATTGGGGATTAGCTTTCAACATATGAGTCTGGGGGGCGGGGCACAAACATTCAGTCTATAGCAGCCTCACTCTGGGAAATTCTGATTTAATTTGCCTGAGACGGCCTGAGCATTCGTATCTTATAAAACTCCCTGGGCCAGCAGGGCTGGGAAAGAGAGGGCCAGCAGTGAGGGTGATGCCTTCTAAAGCTGTGTGTTGTCTGATCACTCTTTCTTCCCTCTTCGTCCTCACAGGGATTCTTTCTTCCCACCTGCTACCCAATTTTCTGATTTTCTCCCGTAATAGACTCACTCGATCTGGCAGCTGAATCCTTACCCACGTCAGTTTCTCCTAGTCTTCTCCTGTTATCAGTTATTCTCACACTTGACGCTTAGGTCCCTCTTCTGTTTCCTTGCAGTTGTATTTATGAAGTTTGCATTGTCTTACATTCATTGGTGTAAACGCTCCACACCCACATGCCTTTGCTCCTGTAGTTTTCTCTCTTCCAGAAATTTCTTCTACTCATCCTTACGAAATAACTCCATTGTTAATTATCTTGAATGTGGAGACTGGAACCATTCCTCAAAGAATTCTAAGCCTCGAAGTCTGGAAAATGTGAATGAGGTCTTCGTGCCACCCACGTGAGATGGTGATAATTAGGAAGAGGGGACAGGAGAGCAGAATGGTACTCGTGGGTTCGGAAGTGGACGGTGGGAAGAAGCCAAGGACTATAGGCAGGAATAGAATCCCCGAAAGAATCTGGGCAGAGATCGGGCCTCTGTACCTATTGTGTTCTAGTCTGGGCTCTTCTGTGAAACACTCTGGGGTTTGGGCCATCCACTAATGTCTTCAGGATTCAGTTGTGTCATTTGGAGAATACGGGGTTTGAACCAGATGACCTCTAAGCACTATCCCACTTCTAACGCTGGGTAGTTCTATAATTCTGACAGCGGATTATATAACTCTAAGAAGGAAAGGCTGTTATTAGTCATTTTCACATTATTGTAAATGAATTCAATGAGCTTGCTTTCTTAGAAACTGATATTGAAGAAAAATGAGTTTGGATTAGAATGCAGGAATAGAGCATGTAATTTGAAAGCATGGGGGTGTTTTTTAAGGAAGGAAAGGTTAGACTGAGAGGATGAAGCCCCACAAGAGGGCTTGGTGAGGTTCTGTTATCTTCATTTTACAGATGACAAACAGGATCAAGAAACATGTATAATGTCACCCAGCTAGTAAGGGAGGTAGTCTGAATTTGAACTGAGTCTGTCAAATTCCAAAGTGTAGAAGAGAGCTGCTCTGGGAAGTGGAAGAAAAACGCAGAAGGAAGGAAAGAAGGAAGGAGGATGTGGGGTATTTCCTCAGGCCAAATTGAAGTAGGAGAAAACACAGTGCCTTGTTTTTTCCTTCTTCTGCATCAGAGATGACTCTGGGTTCTTTCCTAGGCTCTGTGCTCCTGGCCTAGGACAAGAAAGTGATGGCTTCAGCAAGATGCTCTCAGGAAGACTTGGGACGTTTTATGCAGCCAGTCAGTTCCCACTAAGACAAAGCATTTGAGGGAGAATAGCAGATTTACTCAGGTTTTCTGAAATGGTGGATTTTAGAGAAAGTTGACCACATTGGATGACTATGAGTGTCTTGCCCAAATAACAGGGAGCCCTAGGGTAATGCTTTGGTTCTTAGCGTAGGAACGTCTGCTGTGATATTAACTGGAACTGCAGATGGCAAGTCCAGGGACCAAGTAAGTTCTCACGAGCCGGGCATTGGGACAAGCCTAGAACTCAATGACGAGGGTCTATGAATATACTGACCACTTGGTTCTGGCCTAACTCCTGCATCAGGTACTGGTGGGGACAGAGGAGCAATGTAATATAAAGTCCTTGCAGACCATGGCCTCAGCCGCCAGCAGACTAATAGAACATTCTTGTGCGTATAAGTCTAGAAAGAAACAGTTCACACCACAGGGTGGCAGTATGGCGTTCCTCTTTGTTTCTCCTAAGTGGCTGTATTTTCCGTTCCTAAGGAATTATATTCCTTCCGATCAACCCAATACCCTTTCCTTCCTCCCCCCTCACTCCCTGTCCCTGTCCCTGTCCCTACACATTCTGAGTTTCAGCTCTGTGTGTGTGTGTATTGTGGTGGTGGTAGACTAGAAAGGAGAAGGATAAACGTTTAGGATCGATTCCGTCCCCCGCCTGCCTCACACCGTCTTTCTGTGCCTCTGAAACAGCTCGGTTAGGTCTTTGTTTTATTAATAGAGATTTACAATGAATTAAAAAAAAAAAAAAAGAGGGCAAGCCTAGACACAACACCGTGGGGGAAATTCATTTCTAGGTTGAGATGTAAAATACTTCTGCTCAAAATATTCCTTGGGGGAAATCCTAAAAAGAGGAAATCAGATATTTTTCGAAAGATGAGCTGGTGATTCTGCCAAGGGCAAACGGGCAGAGGTAGCAGAAGTGGATCCTCTAGAAGTAAAGGGTAGAGCTGCTCTGCCATCTGGTGGACAAAGTGGCACCTGCAGTTTGTAATCTTCTATGATTCCCATACTTTTAGATTTTTATGAATTATAACACAAGAAACAAACAAGCAAGGTAAAACACAAAACAAAACAAAAACCCCAAATCCTTAACAAATACATAAAACCAATGCATAATTGCCAACTCTTTATCTTGCCAGGTAATATTTTTTTTTAAAAATCTAGCGTCTATGGTTACCATCATCTTAATTTTAAAGGACAATAACTCCCAAAGAGAAAGTGTTTTCTCAGAAAAGAAGGACAGCTCTTTCAATGGAATATTTAGCTTAATAGAAATATCATTACATTTTTCTTATTTTTATAATTTTGTTACAAAGGGGTGAAAAATTTATCAAGGTTTGGCACTGGTCTAAGGATTGAGATTTGAGAACTACTGGTCTGAAACACTTCATACAATTATTCTAAATCATTTATAAATATCTGGAGTCTCTGAAATATTTCACCATAGAGACTTGGAATTAAACCAGTATATTCAAAATTGTCTTCAGTGGCTATTTTTAACAATTCTATTTTTAAAAAATTGTCATTATTTCACAGTTTCTGAGTCTTAAAGATTCCTGTGAGTTTCTCACATTTGTCCCGTATTTTCATGGTTTAGGAGTAAATTGCCTCGTTCTAGTATTATTGTCACCGGGCCAGGAATGCCCTATAAGTAGCTTAGGTATCTCGGGATGGACACCGCGACTGCGGCAGTCCCGCCAGATCTCGTGGCGTTGTGCATCCCACCATCCTCTGCCCAGGGTAAAACGCAGAAAAGTTTGGGCCGCCAGTCCCACTAAAGAAGGGGGGCTAGACAGCCGAGAAAAGGCATAGCGACGATATACTAGGTATTTGAACAAGCTCCCCAATTTACAGGGGTAACCAAAGGGGCAACGGGAGATCCGTTGTGAGACCTCAGGCCTTTATGATGGATTAAACAGACCCAAAAACGATAGTCCTGGGATCCAGGGTCAAATAATTCACGATAAAAACGAGGCAACGGTGCCCATTCGAAAGGCTGGTGACCGGGGCTACTACAGATGCAACATTCGGTTGGAGAACAGCAGCCGGCCGACTGCCCACACCACAAATCAAGCAAATCTGGCTCGCAACAGGCCATCGGCGTGGGGCCAAAATATTCATCAGAATAGGGCTGATGCGCATATGACAGGAGTGAAAGCGGAGGTGGCGGTGAGTCAGCATAGCAGCAGCAAGGGGACCAGCGGCGGGCCACGGCTTCCGCAGCGAAAAGGAGCTGGGGAGGACGAGTCCGAAGATCAGGGCGCAGCAGACTGCCATAGGAAGTATACTCACGTCTGCACTGTCCTCCATTGGCTGTAGACTCCTGGCTGGCTCGCCAAATCGGTCACCGGGCCGGGAACCCAGGCTGCTGGATGTCGCATTGTAAAAGAATTTACAGAACAGCAAGGACAGGTACAGACAGTAAGGAGTTTATTAGAAAGATACGCTCCACAGACAGAGCGGGCACACCCAAGGGAGGAGCTGCGCTGAGTGGTTTTGCCATTACATCTTTTATACGTTTGCTTTTGAGTAGGGAGTCTTATCCTGCTTCTCAATGCTCTCGCTGCTAGATTCTGTAGATGTTTCTGAGAAATGTCAAGTTGCCTCGTTTGTGGTGTATGTGTTAACTTCTCATTCTCACGCCTAAGTGGAGCTCACCCTGTTGAGGCAGGGCCTGGGGCTTATCAGGCTGCACATCACGACAGTGAGAGACGGTGGGTCTGGAAACTTGTGGTTACCTAAGCTATAACGGGTTAAGCTATAATGCAATATGAAATTTCCCTGAGCATGTTATGTAAACTATGTCTTAGCCATGTCCTAGCAATGTTCTCCCCATAGTGCTGGGCAACCTGCCGACCCAAGACCCTCTTGTTCCTTTGTGGTGCCAGATCCCTATGCTAACCTGCCTGTCTCATTATCACAGTAATTTACTGGTGGTAACATGTTGTGTTTCTCTGGTTCAGTTGTCTCAATTTTGATCCCCAAAATCATGTTTAAGCACTTATCCCTTGCTATATCTGTCCTTTTATGAAGTTCCTAGTGTACTCTAATGGATTATGTACATTATAAAGCATTCTTGTGGCTGACATCTAAAGTGAGGGCAGTCTCATTGAGGACTGTGCCCCTTAACCTGTGGGGTGTCTGGTAACTCAGGGTAGACAGTGTCAGAAGTGAATTGTAGGACTCCACTACCTTAGTATCCTCCTTGTAAAATGGGGCACACTAATCGTATATATCTAATAGACTTGTTGGGACATTAAATGTATTAGTACATGCCTCACATTAGGAAAACTAAATATTGTTTGGATGGCAGTTCTTCCAAATTAACATATAATCAAAATGACAAAGCAATTACTTTACACTTCTGAATTTTACCTAGGAGAAGAAGCAGGAGAACATATTAAGGAAAATTTGAAAAGTGGAGCAAGAAGGGAAATTCCCTAGCGGGTAGTAAAACATCGAATGCTACTGCGCTGAAAAGGGTGGCACTGATGCCGAAAGAGAACAGTGACACAGAATAGAGTCCAGAGACAGGCAAGACCCTAAGGACTTGGTGTCTCTCTCTCTCTCTTTTTTTTTTTAATGAGATGAGCACAGCAAAGTTTATTACGAATCCAGAGGTTTTATGATTCCATAGCAAGGTTGACAAAATGTATAAGAAAACAGTAAACATCCATTGAGTTTTACATTCTCAGTTTTAACATCAGATTTACACATTTAAAAATATATTTCTCATCTGCAAAATACGAATATATTTATCATAAAAACTCTGAGCATAGCTTTAAAGTTAGACTAGAATGCTTAATAATCATATTAATGAACAAAAAGTGTATTTCAACAGCACCTTTTCAAATCAATGGTGAATGGATGTGTATTCAACAAATGGTTCTAGGACAATTGGATCCTGGTTTGGGCAAAAGATAATTTTCTTTAACTCACAACACTCACCAATGTAAGTTCCATATTTGTTTAAAAGTGAAAAGATTACAAATAAACCATTAAATAATTAGAAGAAAATATAAGGGAATATTTTTCTGATACTAACAAAAGATGAGACTTTTCCAAGCATAAAAGTAAAAGAAAATCATAAAGGTAAACACACACAATTGATCTCACAAAATTAAAAACTTACAGAAGTTAAACAATTAACATCCGAGGTGACAAACTAAGAAATATTTCTAATGTGTGTCAGCAAAAATTTTAAAACAACTATAATAATCAAGATTGGCAAGGTTATAGGGTAGACCGGGGACTGACAAAGTTGTCCAGTAGAGGGTCAGAGAGTCAGTATTCAGGCTTCTGTGGTGACCACTCACCTCTGCCATTGGGGCAGGAAAGCAGCCATGGACAATAGGTAAACAGGTGGCATTGTTGTGTTCCAATAAAACTTTATTTATAGACACTGAAATTTGAATTTCATCTAATTTTCATGTGTCACAAAATATTTTTCTTCTTTTGATTTTTTTTCAACCATTAAAAAATGTGAAAATCATTCTGACCTCTGGTGGCAGGCCAGATCTGGCCCGCAGGCCATAGTTTGCTGACCTCTGGTGAAGATGCAGATTCTGAGAGGGGCTTCAGGGCAGTTTCATGTTTTTGAGGCCGATGGGTTGCATTTGGTCCACTACTAGGGCTTGTCAGAAAATAAATCTATGGGTATTTGGGACAAAGAGTGCATTGTAATTCAACAGAGAATGTGGAGCCCCCAGACATTGTGTGGGTCTGGTACTACCAGGTAGGATGGGAGGGAGTGGGGTCAGTTAGGAGGATGTTGTAATGCTCCAGAGCAGGAGAGTGGAGATGGGTGTAACAGATGGTGTGAGGATGGAATTGGCTATTAAGGAAGGTTCAGAACGAGAGTGGACAGAGAGTTTCTGACTTGTGTAACTGGAAGGGAGCCAGCCCTATGAACAGAAACAGGAAAAAGAGGAGGCAGTATTGGGAACAGATGAAGAACTCAATTTTAGCTGTGTTTTGAGGTACCAGGAAAATACTCAGATGAACACTCGAAAAGGGAGTGCTGGAGCAAGGCTGGGGTTCTGATTTGGGAGACATCTCAGGGATATCTGGCAGAGTCCAGAACTTTGGACAATGCCCGATACTGGAAGCAAGAAGAAGAGGAACCGCTACTGATCGAGTTCACAATGTCAGTCCTGGCTCCATCACAAACTTTAGGAATTCTTCAGGGATTTAGTCTCATAGGAATAGTATGAGAATCCTTTGATGAAGTAATTCTCACACTGCCATATACTTAGAGGTGCTGGCTTCCATTATTCAGACTGAAGGGTTGAATAAGGATATGTTGGGAGAAGGGACTCTCAAGCTCCAGTGGCCTGAATGACGACTGGCAGGCTGTGGCTCCCAGCTGTGCTGTCTGGAATCCTGTTTGGGGGCAGGGGTGATGTTTGATGTAACAGTTACATCGCCCCAGCGAAAACTAATCTTTTGGTGGTTTTTAAATTTTTTAATTAAAAGGGTTTCTTTTTCTTGTTCTAAAATGTTAATTTGGGATTAAGTACAGCTCCCATGATAATTTGGTTTCCTTGAAGATGTTAGAAGTAGAAAAAGCCTTGATTGACATAGTGCTCCCAGGCTCACTGCCAGACACATAACCAAGGCCACTGGGGAGCCCCCTCTGGCCTGGCCAGTGCTCTATCCCACCTGTGTCCCACCCCCAAACTCTAGTGCTGATGCCACTGACCGACTTGGGCTGTGAAGCAGCCTGCCAGGGGCCCTGAGAACCTAGAATCATTCTCACAGGAGCCTTTTCAAGACAGCCCATAATACTTAGTGGTCTGAGACCCAGGGTCACAGACTTCAATTCACACTCTTGTACCCTTTTGATGTGGGGACCATGGTTTTGTTTGAAATTGTTGTTTAAGTCTTCTATTTCCTTACAGGTTTTCTCTGTAATTGTTCTGTGAATTACTGTGAGAAGAGTATTAAAATTTCCAACTGTAATTTCTTGTTATTATCTATTTCTCATTTCAGTTCTCTCAAGTTTTGCTTCATAAATTTCCAGATTCTCTTCTTAGACAGTTACACATTTTAAAATTGTATATGCTCTTGCTCTATCAATCATTATGAAATGTCCCTAGTAATATTCCTTATCTTAAAGTCGATTTTGTCTGATCTTAATATAGCTACTCCGTCTCTTTTAAACTTACTATTTATGTGATATAGGTTTTCTATATTTTTACTCTCAATCTATTTATGTTATGGAATTTAAAGTGCATCTCTTGTAGACAGCATATAGTTGGATATTGTGTTTTTGTCCTGACTGTCTCTGCGTTATGAGTAAAATGTTTAGTCCATTCCCATTTAATGTAATTATTGTTATGATTAGATTTAGGTCTGCTCTTTTGCTATTTGTTTTCTATTTGTCTCATTCCTTTTTTGTTTGTTTCTGTTGGTCCTTCACTAAATTTTCTCTTGTTAAACTGAATTCTTTTTTTCTTAAATATTTTTGTTTGTGCAATTGTAATTGCTCTATTGACTTTTAGCTGTACTTTTTTGTATTTTTTGGGGGGGTGCTTTAGGGATTATAATATGTACCTTTAAGGTTCATAATATATTTTATATTAATACCAACTTCCTCTAAATCTACAAAGTTTGCACTATTATAGCCTTAATTCTTCTCCTTTAGTGAGCTATTGTCATATATTCATATCTATATGTAATAAACCCAAAAATAGTTTTATAATTTTCGCTTTAAACATTTATATGTCTTTTAAATAAGTTAAAAGAAGAGAAATTTATACAAAATTTTGTATTTCTTAATATATATACTATTTCCAGTGTTCTTTATTCTTTTTTGAGAATCTGATTTAGCCTCTGGTAACGTATCCCTTCATAGGATTTCTTTCAGAATTTCTTGTAGTGTAGGTCTGTCAGCAATGAATTCTCGCCATTATTGTTTATTTGGAAATGTCTCTATTTTGAAGGACAGTTTCACTGGATGTGGATTCTTGGTTGATAGTCTGCTTGTATTTTACCTTCAGCACTTTGAATGTGTTTGGCCAGTGTTTTCAAGCCTGTATTTTTATCTAATGAGAAATCAGCTATTAATCATATCATTGTTTCCTTGTATGAGTTGTATCTTCTTTTTATTGTTATTGTTTTTCATCAAATTTGGGAATTATTAGGGCATTATTTCTTTAAATATATTTTCTACCCTTTTCTTGCTCTTCTTTCCTTCTGGGAATCCTAATATACATGCATAGGAATTCTTTATATTGTCTCACAGATCTCAAGACTCTTAATCTTTTTTCAATTATTTTTCTCCCTCTTCTTTGACTGGATATGTTCTTTGACCAATCTTCAAGTTGCTGATTTTTTCTTCTACCCTCTTAGATTTACTCTTGAGGCTATTAGTAAATTTTTCATTTCATTCTTTATACTTTTCAACTCTAGAGATTGCATTTGGTTTGCTTATAAAATAGTTTTAATGTCCTTGTTGATACTCCTTTTTATTCATTCAGTCCTAGCATAACTTCCTTTAATTCTTTGAACATGTTTTTCTCTAGTTCTTTAAGCCTATTTATAGTGGCTATTTGAAGTCTTTGTCTCCTAAATCTAACAGAGGGGCCTGCAAGGGGCCAGTTTCTATTGAGCATATATTTTTCCATGAGTATGGGTCATCCTTTGTACATCTTATAATTTTTTGTTGTTGCTGTTGAAACCTAGACATTTCAGGTTGCAGTAAATAATAGGTTGTAGTGACTTTGGATTCCATTGTTCTTCTGAGGGTTGTTTTTAAATTTTAGTTAAGTAATTAGTAATCAATTAATTTGCCTAGACTCAAACTGCAAAACCTCTCTCCTCTGCGGTGTGTAGCTGCTAATATCTCTGCTCCCTTTTTTTCAGTGTGACTTCCTGGGTGCCTCCCCTGTACCTGCATGGTTTAGGGGATTAGCCCATGATAAAGGCTTCCGTTCTCTGCTACCCAAGCTGTTTGTGGTTTGAGAAGAGTATTCAAAGGCACAGCATATTTATAAGTCTTGCTTATGTTTTTTGCTGAATTCTCTGGTGTTTCTAGCACACACGTAGTTTAGCAGCCAGCCAGGGCTATGTGAAGAGTTTGTTATTTCAGCCGTTCTATGGCTCTCCGGCTTTCAAAATCTCTTTGCTGTATACCTATCAGTTCTGATACACACCACAGACCAAGTTCTCCTCTTCTAGTCAGGAAAGCTGTGGTTTTTACCACCTGATGTGGAGGCAATAGCAGTATTCCTTGGCAATAAGGCCATGAACATGCCATTCTTATTAGATGCATTAGCAATTTTTTGTGAGTAAATATTTCTCAAGTTGTTGCCTGCCTTTTGATGTTTTCCAGTGAGCTAAAATGGTTGATTTTATAATTTTGTCTAGTTTTATACTTGTTTTCTCCTGAAAGGAATCTCCCAACTTCCTCACACCATCATTATTGTATATAGTGTTTGTACACAGACATTTTTAAAGTTATTTTAAGAAACATTTTATGACCAATGCTATTGATGGCACGTGAGACAATAATGTGTGGAAAAACACAGACACCAACATCTCTAAGGCATTCTGAAGAGTTGCAGTCTGAATGAGAAGTTTAAGAAATATCTTGATTTATTTTGTAGTTATTTTCTTATGCTCAAGAGTGATCTATGAAATTAATCTATGCTACGTCTAAATCCATCTGAAATTTTTTTTCTTTAGGATAAAACCCAAGAGTGGCATTACTACATGGAAAATATGAATTAAAAAATGTATTTAGCTATATATTACGGTAGGCTTGAATTTAAGCATCTCGCCCACATTCATTTGATTTCCATATTTGGTAATGTGATCACTTTTACCTCCTGACCACCTAATTGCTTTATTCAGCCATTCATCTATGTAGGAAATATTTATCAAGTGTTTACTATCTGCTTGATGCTGTGATGTGCTGGGAATGCAAAGTTGTGCAGGACACAGTCCTTCCTGGTTTGGGAGCTGATGAGTTAGTGACTGGGGCAGACAAACCATTTGCTATAACATATATGCTCTACATATGTGTGGTGACGGATAAAAACTAGACTATTGGTGGTGAACAGGATGCAGTCGAAACAGAAACCGATATATAATAATGCACACCTGAAATTACATAATGTTTTAAGTCAATATGACCTCAATAAAATAATTAAAAAAAAAAAGACTGTGTAAATTGCTTTGGCATTCTCCTATTTGAGAACATTTAAGTTGTTTCTTGTTTTGTTTGGTTTGATTTTCCTTCAGTGTTATTTCTTTGGAAATATTCCTAAAAGTGGAATTATGCAGGTCAAAAATATGAATAATGTTATAGGTGGCACTGTAACCACTGACCGATTACTTTCCAGGGAAAAAATAACCAATTTAAAAAGCTACCAGTAATGTTCAAATATTGTCCCCACCTCCATACCACTCCCACTAACATATGATTGTGTCACATTATCATTGTTTTTGCTGGTCTGATAAGTGTATATAGTGCAAAACTTGTTTGAGTATGATTTTAATCCCTGGTAAGGATGAACATTATTCCTTGTGATGACTATTTTTCTAAACGCATGAAGACCACATATTGAGAGACAGAATATATATATATGCTCTAGAGCAGAATGTTCACTAGGTGCTCTGAGCCCGCAGAATAGGGAGTTCTAATTTGTCCTGAGTCGGGAGAGATGGTGACATCCAAGGTGGATCTTAAAATTTTAGTTGGTGTTGTTAAGTGAAGGGCAAGGTCAACAGGAAGATTCCCAGTAGAGGGAATAGTGTGTGTGGAAACACAAAGGCGTAAAGTGGGTGGTGGAAGATAGAACTGGCAAGGCAGTTTAGTAAGAACGTGAGAGGCCTTAGGATTCTCAGGGTCTTGGGAACTTCTGGGGGTCTTGATTCTGAACACATTTATTTGACATTTATGTGCAGCGACCTGAATCAGGATATGGGTGTGTGGAATCTGCTGATGAGGCTGAAGGAGAAGAGAGAGGAGTCACTTGGTAAAGATGCTTAAGACTCAAAAATAAGGTCAATTAATTCTCCAGCACTGTTGGAAACAGGCAGGGTATTGTGTTACGTGGTACTGAGATACCTATGGAGTGCCTAGCATGGGTTGTAAGCCTTAAAAGGGAAAGGTCAAGGAAGTCTTCTGCTGTTTATCTCTCTGCAGTGTTCATATTATCTATAATCAGATAATGAGATTAGCAGAGTAGCCTGGGCACATGCCCAAACTGACTGGCCACTGGGAAGAGAGCAGAAGGACTTGTTGTATTAAGAAGACTGTTGGGGCCGGCCCGGTGGCGCAGCGGTTTAGTCCGCGCTTGGCAGCCCAGGGTTCGCTGGTTCGGATCCCGGGCGCCCGCCGACGCACTGCCTGTCAGCCATGCCGTGGCGGCGTCCCATATAAAGTAGAGGAAGATGGGCACGATGTTAGCCCAGGGCCAGTCTGCCTCAGCAAAAAGAGGAGGATTAGCAACGGATGTTAGCTCAGGGCTGGTCTTCCTCACCAAAAAAAAAAAAAAAAAAAAAAAAAAAAAAAAAAGAAGACTGCAAGCACAGATTCACTTCCAGGTTCAAATTCCCCCAGGATAAGCTAAACTATTATAGTGGGAGTGAATCTCAGTGTACAAACCCAGGTGTGCAAAGCATATCACATTTCTTAATTTCCTTTAAATCTAATTGCATCTGACTCAAAATCTCCAATCAACTTGCTGGCAGGAAATTAAGCCTCAGTCATTATTGGAGTTCCTCTTCTCAAGAACATACAAAGGTCCAAAGGTCACCCAGTGCTAAAGCACTGGGGAAGCCCTTCTGGTCAATGGTTGCCAGTCACTGTCTGCTGAGTGGCCCGAGTCTCCAGGAGTTTGTCCCTTCAGGACCATTGCCTGACTGTCTCCATGCTACATGCAGAACACAGAAAAAATTTCTAAGACTTTAGACTTCACTGCTTAGGGTCCAACCTCTTTAGGTATACCACAGTGGAAGCACATTAGGAGAAGCATCCAATATAGAGTTGGAGAATCAAATAAGTCTTCTTGGAAGAAGTGCTCTTTCTGCCAAAGCATTCTGCTTTGTTTGTTATTCTCCCTTCTTCTTCTCTTGAATTTTCCAGTTGAATAAATTTTGACTTTTCTCCCTCCTATCCTGTCACACCTGCCTCTGGTCTCTCTTCAGTGGCCTGGCTCACTGCCTCTTCCTGGCTGTTCATCTTGCTAATGTCTTTCCTACAGAGATGCAATAAACACCTAAACAATGCAAGCTACAATTTCCCATTGTAAAAAGTGTCATGAAGGAGTTAGGGAGGAGGGTAAGTATATGTTCTCTTATTTTAGGCTCTCTGAGTATATGACCCTCTTCCTGTTGGTCTTAGGTATCCATCTACCTAGAGGATTAGAATTCTTATAGAAGGAACATAAAGGAGAAGAAGGGAGTGAGAGAGGAAGATGAGAAAGGCAGAGTCCAACTTTTCATTTTCTCTCCCCACTTTGAGGCTGAGACAGCCAAGAATCCCGGGGTTTTTGCTTCCACCATGTGGTCCAGCAAGCCACTCCCTGCTTCCCTGCCATACACTCAGATGCCACTGGCGAGAAGGGCTGGGGAGGCAGGCAGGAGACTGAGCAATCTGAGGGCACGAGTATTCGGGTTTCCATATGTATTCCCTAAAGGGACAATTTTGATTACTGTACTGGGTTCAGCTAAATCTAGGCAGATTCTTCTTCCTAATTAACCATTGGGTAGGGGCTTATGAGGAACACTGGCTCAGTAAGACACAGAATAAATAAGCCTTATTTTCTCTCATATCTGAATGTACTGTGAGTAGATTTTCACCCTCATTTGCCACACAGAGGAGGGATATGGGCTAGAGGGAGGGAATTTTAGAGGCTGTAGCACAAATAAAGGCAGAGACAAGAAAGTTTGGGGTATGTTTGGAGAATAGTGTGCAATTCAATTTGGCTGAAATGTTGGGTATGTACGGGGCAATAATATGGGGAACATGGGTCCAGAAATTTGGGGCTAAATTTTAGAGGGCTTTGCACACTGGAGTGAGAAATTGGTAGATATATCAGTGAGAGTTGAGCATTGTCAAGAGATTTAGAAGAGAGGGATGCTATTATGGGAGAACTCTTCATCTATTAGGTTGAATATTTGAACTTTTTTTTTTGACCTACAAAAATAGTGTCTGTATGTGGTCCCACCTAACATTTACGGCAACTATCTTGAGTTCCTGTGACATTAAGGCTGGTTTTCATTTGTTGACCCAGGACCCACCAGCAGGAACATCCTCATGGACAAATCTTCATGAAACTAATTATTTGTCCTACCATTTGCTAATCCCCTTAGTTATCTTTCCACAGATACATATTTCTTAGTTTTTTTTGTCTCTACAGGATATCATCGAAAGTCATTGTCAAATGCTTTGATAAAATCTATTTTAGTGCAATAACCCTGTCAGTGAAGGGAACAAGGTTAATCTGACATGATGTGCTTTTGGTGAACCAGTTCTATTTCTTCCTGATCATCATTTCCTCCTGTCAGTATTTCTAAACAGCCCTGCAAATATCCATTCTTTGATCTTGCTCAGGTATAACATCAAGCCAGCCTGACTATTTTCAGAATCCCCTGTCTCTGAGTTTTTGAAAATTCTCCCACTTTCTACAACGGAAGTATTTTACCACATTTAAAAAAATATATATTACTGAGCCTCAAAACTTTTTAAAGTTTATGGTCCTATAGTATGAACTTTGAGAGGAATTGATATAATTTTCAGATATCCAGTTTCAAGAGGTGAGATGTATTATTTATTTTTAAGTAAGGACTTGATAATTTTCAGTGAATATGTTTACACGAATAAAGGAAAGAGGAAAAAGACACAAAATGATAATACATATAGAATTCCTCCAATGAATTGCATTCTAACTAAATTTTGGAACTGTATTATATTGTGTGCTTGTAATAATTACAAACTGCTGGATGACAATATATTTTTAAAATGAATTATTACTGTTTAACCTGAATCTTGGTGCTACATTTTAGTTATTCATGCAAAAACAATTATAGGGCTTTAAATTGTATGGGAATTTATTCTCAGTCCTCAGTACTTGGGGGTGGAGGTAGGTGGGTGTTACACACTAAATTTCAAGGTTAAGACTTATGGTTGGAAAATCAGCCCTAATAGAAGTTCAGGAATTCTAAGGCTCAAGTATATGCATTTATGGCTGTGAGTTATGGAGAAATAAGAACTAAAACATCAAGATGGGGAAAATGGAGTACACTGCATAGGAGTGAATAGATAGAATTAAATGTTATCTCATTAAAGTGAGTGGGGCTTAGTGCAAACAGCCCAGGCTTTGTAATCAGAAGCCCTGGGTTTGAGCTCTGGCCCTGGTACTCACCAGCTGTGTGTCATTGCACAAACTGTGAAATCCCTGTGCCACAGGTCTTCACCTATAAGATTCAGACACAGATTCCTCCCTGGTGGGTGATTGTTAGTACTAGGTGAAACAATGTATTTTAAAGCATTTATAAATATCAGAACACTATAGAATAAAATGAGGCTTTATTTTTATTTTTAAAGTAACATGTTTGAAAAAGTGTCAACCAGCACCCTTCTGGGCTTTGTTTTTGAGGTGCTCAGGAAACCTAAATCCAAAGGGCTGAATCGTAATAGAATCAGGAAATTAAATCTGTTCCAAAAAATCACACTGTATCACAAAGTCCTATCAGCGGTACTGTTGCAAAGGACCATGTGTCATGGTAGCCTTTTCTAGAAATATATGCAGCTTCTCACAAGTTTTTCTCTTTTCTTCTAGAGCAGTGGTTCTGAAAGTGTGGTCTCTGGACTGACAGCATCACCTGGCTACTTGTTAGAAATGCACATTCTTGGACCCAGACTAACCATTTTAGAAACGTTGCAAGTTCCTTTCTATGTTTAACAAGCCCTCCAGGTAATTCTGCTGCACATTAAAGTTTGAGAATAATTGTTATAGAAAAATCCTAAATTATGTGACATGGGCTCTTAAACGAATGCCATCTTTAATGATTACAATTAAAAATTAATACATTGATTAACTACTAAATGCCAAGCACTTTCTATTACTATATTTATATTTGGTTTTCTGACATGTGAATTATTATCTCATTTTGTAGATGAAGAAATTAAAGTTCAGAAAAGTGAGCAATTCCAAGTCCAGTGCTCTGTCCACCATCCTAAGATTTGTAAAATACAAAGAATGTCCAATTAACAAATGTCATTTAAAAATAGCGTATTTATCGTCATTGCTGTTTTCATTTGAAGCAAAATGTATGCACTGTTGTAAGTTTTGAAGTCTGTCACTGTTATTGGGGTTGGTTGAGGGTTTTTTTTCCTTGACTGCATAATAAGCTGACTGGCACATTTAATTAACAAAACCTGTCCTGTGAAATGTGCAAATACAATTAAACAAGTTGACAAGTCAATGTTCTTGAATAATGGAATCTTGTATATGAACAAATCTATAGAGTAGGAGACACATCAGAATTTTCCAAGCTGCTTCTATAAAGCCTTGCTGGTGAAATTGTGGTCTGTGGACCAGCTGCATTGGAATCAGCTGGGAAACAGCTGCACTCTCAGGCCCTGTCCCAGACCTACCGAATCCAAATCTACATTTTAAGAACAAATCCAGGTGATTCAGATGTGTAATAAAGGCTGAGAAGCTCTGTTCTAAATAGTAGTTCCCTAAGAGATAATAATAGGTTTTCTGTAGGTCAAGGGTACCGTTGTCAAACAAGCTTGAGAACACCTGCATTTAATAGGGGGATTAAACAAAGTCGAATAGGCATCCTATCCTGCAGCATAAAGCTCTGATAGGAGGATGTAGTAGGAGGAGTGTTGCTCAAATTTCAGGTCACTTTCAGGTCTGCGACTCTCTACTCTTCTCTAACGTGTAAGATAAATACCCCCAGAAACAAGTCCACCTTTCCAATTCCTCTGCCATCTTTTGTTTGTCTTGGTAGACACTGCAGTTTAATTTTATTGCATAGTTACTCCATCAAGGAGTAACTGAACAAGGACAAAACACTGAACTGAGATTATCTCATTTATCTTACAAAGGAGTTATCAATACTGTTGTTTTACAGGTATGTAAATGAAGGCACAGAGATGTTAATTAACTGGCTCAAGATCACACAGATCATAATGGACAGGGCTGGGCTTCAAATCCAGGCATCCTGGAGCTGTAGAGTCTGTAGTCTTAACTGCTATTCTATATGCCTGTTTAGATTTGCATGACTCCAAAGCCTCGGGCATGTGATAAATAAAATATTTAATTTAAGGAGGTATATGGTGCAAAGACCTCTGTCCCCCAGCCATCCAGTTCCCCTGTCTGGAAGCCAATAACACTATCAATCTCTTGTGTATTGTTCCAAAAACATTTTAGCGAATGCCTATACGTGTATGTTTATATATATGTCCTCTTCCTACGTTTTCAGACAAGTGGTAGAAGACCATGGACATATGTTTTGCACCATGAGTGTGTGTTTAATTAATAATATATCTTGAAGCACATTGCACATCAATACACAACGGGCTTCCTCTTTGTTCTTTGATCGATGTTTAATATTCTGTTAGATGCACAAATAACCAGTTCTCTATTGCTGGACTGGTTGTTTGCAATATTTTGCTATTTTAAAACACTAATATAATATGTAACCTTGTATTTTCATCATTTTGCATGTTCAAAAGTAAGTATGTAGAATAAATTATGTTTTTCAGGAGTGTTTTTAAGTTTTTATCATCACAATTCTTGCTTCTTGGGTATTAGAGTTATGCTCCTAAATATTTTAGCTTTCTATTGCTACTCTTTCAGTATAAATTCTAATATTTGTATTTTTTAGTGCTATTCTGACCGATTTCTACTCATGCACTTCTGACCCCAAATATATGGGTTTTTCCCACACCAACAACCAATTCTCTAACTCTCCAGGAACAACTGAGTGTCCAATGATTCAAATCAATTCTGATACTGACTACCCATGGTAATGCAGACCCCACAGGTTAAGGGCTCAATCCCACAAGACTGCTCCCACTTCAGACACCAGTCGCAAGTCCCAGGTGTCCCGTGCTTCTGACTGACTGGCTATAAACTGGGGGTTCCCCAGGACTCTCTCCTCAGGTTCAATAATTTGTCAGAATGGCTCACAGAACTCAGGGAAAAGAGTCTAATTCCTATTACCAGTTTATTATGAAGGGTATTATAAAGGATAGGTACACAGGGCAAGACAAAGATGAAGAGGTACATTGGGTAAGGTGTGGGGTGGGAGATGCAGAACTTCTGTGCCCTCTCTGGGAGCGTCAGCTTCCTGGCATTTTGACACATTCACCAATCTGAAAGCTCTCCAAACCCTATCATTTAGGGATTTTTATGGAAGTTCTATTACATGGGTGTGATTGATAAAGTCATTGGCCATTGGTGATTAATTCAATCTCCATCCCCTGTCCCTCTCCTTGGGTTTGGGGAAGGGGGCTGAAAGTTCCAACTCTCTAATCACATGGTTGGTTCCTCTGGCAACCAGCCCCCATCCTGAAGGTACCCAAGGGCCCACTGAGTCCCCTCATTAGCATAAACTTGGGTATGGTTGAAAGGAGCTTATTGTGAATAAGAAAAGATGCTCCCTTCACCTCATCACCCAGGAAATTATAAGCTCTTGAGTCAGGAACCTGGATGAAGACCAAATACATATTTGCTATTATATCACAATATTACAGTATTGATTTCTGTATTATAATTATGTATCCATCCATCTTTCTGAATTTTTGTATTGTTTGCTACAGTTTTTAAGTTGATTCTTTTGGGTTTTACAGATTTATGTCATACTAACTACATAAAATAATAATTTATCTTCTCCTTTCCAATATTTATACTTCTTAATTTCTTTTTCTAAATAAGTGTTTGCCAGAGACTCTAAAACAGGAGTCAGCAAATGGCAGCCATTGGCCACACCCAGCCTGCCACCTGTGTTTGTAAGTTCCACAGAGTCACACCCACACCCATTCATTTACATATTACCTATGACTTTTTCACTACAGCTGAGTAGTTTTGACAGAGACAATATGGCTTATAAAGCCTTAAATATCTACTATCCAGCCCTTTACAGAAGAAGTTTGCCCATCTCTATGCTAGAACAACATCAAATACTAAATCATAATTAATGGTGGGCATCCTTGTTTTGTTTCTGACTTTAATGGGAATGCTTCTGGTGTTTCCTCATTTAAGTATGATGCCACAGTGGTGTTTTTTTGTTTTTTTGCTGAGAAAGATTCTCCCTGAGCTAGCATCTACTCCAATCTTCCTCTTTTTGGATGTGAGCTGTCACCACAGTTTGGCCACTCTTGGATGAGTGGTGTAGGTCTGTGCCTGGGAACTGAACTTGGGCCACCAAAGCAGAGCATGCCAAACATAACCACTGGGCCACTGGGGCTGGCAGGCCATGGTGGTTTTTAAAACATATTTGCACATTTCTGACACTTTCTCATAGAGGAGGGGTCTTGTCTCCCCTCCTTGAACTTGGATAGGCCTTTAAGGCTGCCTCAAGGAACATAGTACAGCAATTTGACTCTGTTGGTTTTCCCAGCAAGGTTAGAAGAGGCCACGCCTGTCTCTTTCTTCTGGAACACTCACTCTGGGCACCTTCAGCTGCCATTTACAAAATCGAGCTCCCCTGAGGTCTCTACCTGGAGGTCTCACAGAGAGACAGAGAGATGCCTGAGGCGCCCCAGCTGTTTCAATCTTCGCAGCCTGAGCGCCAGACAGTGAAGAGAAGAAGACTTGGAGAAGACCCAGCCCCAGAAACATCTGACCTCATCTCTGATAGACCCTGGCAAGAGCTGCCTAGTTGAGCCCCGGCAACCCCCAGATTGGTGAGCAAAATAAATAATCATTATTGTTATAAAGCCACTGTTTTGAGTGGTTTGTTACACAGCAATAGATAACTGAAACACTGGCTTTTTAGTAAAGTTAGATGTACCTTTATCATGTTAAGGAAGAATCTATCTATTCCTAATGAGTTTTTAACATCCAAAATGAATGTTATATTTTAACTAATGGCTTTTCAGCAGTTATGAAGATGTATGATTTTTCTCCTTAGAGATATTATAATGATAAATTATATTAGTAGATTCCTAATATTAACCTATCCTCACATTCCTGAAATAAAACCCGCTTGGTCATAATTTTATATGTGACAAGTTCTGTTTAATATAATTTTATTTAGGATTATTTGCATTGATAGTCATACATGAAATTGTGCTGTGGTCTTCTTATTTTCGTGCTACTTTTATTGGGTTTTGATTTCAGCAGGGGTGGACCTAAGTTTTAAGAGGCCTGAAGCATATACAATTTGGGAGACACTCTAAGAAAAAGGATAGAAAATTATGAATATAAATTTGGGGCCAGGGCTTTGCATGCAGCCCTTGCTAGTGAGGTTGTTCTGAAATTTAAGCCTCTTTAGCTTCGTTTTATATCTATTGCCAGGTGTCAGTGTAATTCTTACTTTATAGAAAATTTTGGAAGCATGTCTTATTCTTCTTTGGGCTGTGGCAGTCTAAATTATGTTTTAAATAACAAAAACAAAGCAAAATCATGTAATATCATCATTGTACAAAACAATTTTCATTTTTTATGTCCCATTGTCCTTGTCTTTACAGAGGCTTTTTTTTTCATAGTCCATTCATTCATTTGTCATCCATTTACTGAATGCTTACCATATTAAAGACATCATACCAGGGCCAATGGACAGTGGTAAAAGATAGAATATCTACCTCACAAGGCAGAGGCAGTGACAGACTAACATGCAAACATTTGTGATTCGGTGGGACGAGTGCTATCTTACAGGAAAGTGGAAGGCACCCCACGGAGGTACATAGGAGTTCACCTAACTCAGACTGGGGAGGAGTTGAAGGGGAGAAGGAGCATTTAAGGAAGGCTCCCCAGAGGGCCCAGCAACCAAGTTAGATCAAGGTGAAGAAATCCTTCCTTATTTTGCTTTTTCCAGTGAGCTAAAAGTCATAGTGGACTCTGATGACCCTTTAGTGATACTAAAAGTCCCTCCAGAAGACTTGGTTGGTTAGCTGGTAGGAGACCTAGGAAATTTCTAGCTGGGGCATGAATTGGGTTCAGAGGTAGGTGGAGAGTCAACATGTCCACTCAATGTCCTGAACAAGCTGAGAACCTGGGGAATCAAGCCCCAGGGCAGAGCCAGAAACATGAAGTCTAGCGGCGAGGATGTGAGGTGTTGCAGCCAGGTCTGGAGGCCAGATATTTCCACTGCAGGTCTGCTTCTTCCTCCACAATTTTGACGGTTGATGTTTTGTTTTAGGCAAAAGGTTCCGTCAGGACAGGAATGGGTAATAATTTCATGTGGCCAAAATCCTCAGCTGGGAGGGGATTTCTTGGGACTGTCTGAGTGAGGCCATGTAGGGTCTCCATTGAATATCTGTGTTTCCTAAGGTTCCTCTGGGGTTCTTGAGGACCAGCTGTTGGCTCCTCCTGATTACCTTCCTGTCCTGGGATTCCCTCATACCCACCACTCCACACACGGAGGCAGCGCTGACCGACTTGTTTGGAAGCCGTGACACGAAGCAAGAGGATTTTGAGTAAGAAGTCCTACAAAGCCACTTGGGTGGGACTCGGTTCTTCATGTGTAATATTACACACAATTACAGGGTGATTGTGAGGATAAGATGAGAGTACATTAGTGAAAGTGTCTTATACATTCAAAAATACTACGTAAACAGCCCCTATTCTTAGGGTTTAGAGATTGTTAGTCTTAGAGATTAGAGAAATGCGGCTTGATGGCTTAGAAATGTTCTGAAAGTGATGCCAAGCTCATAGGGATACATTGGGTTCCACCAGTTGGCCAAAGCAAAGGAGCCCAAGGTTTTACTTTTACCTAGGCTGGAAAACATGTTGGGAATGGACTAAAATACAGAGGTGTTGACATGGAAGCAATTCTCACCATGTCTTGGACAAAGCCTGTATTTTAGCAGATATTTCTGGTGACATGCCAACAGGATGGCTTCTCCTCAGCTGTGTTCAGGAAAGCAGAAACCACAGGGATTACGTGGAAGGCAGTTTCTAGGAAGAGACTGAGAACCAGATAATGATGTGGGTGTGGATGGGCTAATGCCGAGGCAGTGATAGTCATCACCCTGGCCAAATAAATGTCCAGTGACTGTCTGGGAACTTCTCACTTCCAATTTTCCCTGGATTGGTTTTAGGAATCAAAGCATTTGACTTTGACACATTTTTATACATTACTGGGGTAAAAATGATCCCAATTATAATCCCTCATACCTGCAAAGCACTTTTAAAGTTACCAAACACTTAGGCATAAATTACCCACATGGTTATCGCAGCAGTGTGTGGGGTAGACGGGACAGGCATTTTTATACCCAATGAATAAACTATGGCGAAGTGTGTATTTGAGAAAAGAAGCGACCGTATGCCAGGCACTGCACCAGGTCCTTAGGATACCTTGTGTTATTTAATCCTCTCAATAACTCCATGAGAGAGGAATTTAATCGTGGTTTGACAGCTGAGAAACTAAAATTGCAGCGAGATTAAGGAAGCCAAATAAAGTTATACAGCTGTCTCAAGCAAGTGGCAGATCAGTGGTTGGAATGAAGGCCAGTCTTCTGACTCCAAGTCCTGTGTTATTTCCACCTTCCTCCTTAAAAAAAAAGCCAGAAAACTCTGTCTTACCTCCAATTGTTTCCAAATGGAAGCATATGTTTCGACTGGTTATTGAGTCTGAAATAAATAGCTCCTTTTAGACTGTTGAGACAGCCAAATGCTTTCAATATGCTCCCAAGGTCGGTGATTGGGTCTGAATAGAAGCCAGATGTCCTGGATTCCAGAGCCATTTCCTTGTTGAACGCTTCCCCTAACCCCCAACCTTCCATTAAATGGAGGAAGGGGAGGTGAGCCCAGACTGACGGACTTTGCTTTTCACATATTTCTCTTCGGAAGGAGGCGGTGAGGGAGCCGTTGAGGTTACAGTTGGGCTGGAGCAGGCTGTGGGCCTGGGGTGGGATGTGGCCTGGAAGAAAAATAGCCAGGAAGAATGTGCGATCACTTATTCCAGGCCCGTAGAACCCCTTTGCCGCCTGACCTTTCTGTACTCCTTCACAGTTGACAGCCCAGACTCGGCTTCCCGCTAGGAGGAAGTGCCCTGCAGTTAGTCTCTTGATTACTAAAACAGAACCATCATAACACTTGTCAGCTCTGCTTCCTCCATGCACTTTGGTGGATTCTTTTTTTCAATTTCTTGTTTTATTACTGTTTGTCAGACTGGGAGCCTTTGAAGTTCTTTACAGATCTGACTTTTATCAGAGCACGTAGGAGTTGGGGGGTGGAAAATGGGGTGGATGCAACCCATCAAAATATTCTATTCTGCACCCAGCTAACTCACCCCCCTCTGTCTTTGTCTGAAAAGGTTTTTGACATGGTGTTTCTATACGTGGTCTGCCTTCCAGATGAGAGAGTGACATCTATTGTCGTAATATAGGGAGGAAATTATGATTACTTAATGATAGCATGTCTCAGCTTGTCGCTTCTTTATTTTCCTTTTAAATACTTGCTGTCACAGCAACACACAATTGGCCTTCAATCCCGGGGCTGGGTGGGACCTCATGTGGTACAAGGTGGTGCAAGGATGACTTATTGGTAAAGCTGGGAGAAGAAGAGTGAACACAAAAATATTTCTGCATGCCTGGCTTGGCTTCCTGCTCTTCCCACCTTGATATGAAGCGGAGGCCTGCTCCCTGTCCACTGGCTTTGAAAGCACCGTGGCCAGCTTCATCATGTCAAAAGCATCCTTAGTCCTTCAGATTCTAATGATCTTTCTTGTCTGGTTCACTCACAGAATCTGGAGGCCATTGTTCATGGAAGCACTAAGTGAAAGGTGAATGGGTCAGGTCTCCACTAGTCGCAGTCAGCTTGTTCATTCTCTGCTACCCCTCGACTTAGCTGTCTGACAACAATAGCAACGACGAAAATCATTTCAATTCTGTTTACTAATCTAATGTTGATTCCCTTTTGTTCAAACAGCAAAATACAAACTACTCATTCCAACATGCAACATCTTCCCCAGTCCGGCCCAGGCCTACCAAAACTCACTTCTCAACCACCTCATATCCTTTGCCCCAGCCACGTGCCTTTCTTTGTTTCCTAAAAAATTAATTTTAATCATGGAACATTCCAAACATAGGAAAAGCCAGAAAACACATAGACACTTGTGTATCCATCATATAACTACATGGGTAAATGTAAAAAACATAATGTTGAGCGTAAAAAGAAAGTTGAAAAATACATACAGTAAAATATTATTTATGAAAATTTTTAAAGCACCCAAAGCCTATTCTGTCTCCCCCTGGCAAGCTTCTAGTATTCTCTACAATCCAGTTCAAATATCACCTCCCTCTCGAGTCCTTCACGTGCTCAGTAGAGTCATTTTGCCTCCTCTGTGACTTCTAGCCACTCATTTATACAAGTTTCCACTACGTGTTCCTGCTCCCTGAATTCTAGTTTCCGTTTTCACGTTGGTCTCGCTCACGAAACTGTGCGCATTGCATTCTTCTTCTTTGTAGACTCAGGACACAAACTCATGGTAATAGTCTTATCAGAAGTTTAGTGAAACTAAAATATTATATGACACATACGCATGATCTAACTACAGGCACAATGGAGAACAATTTAAATTTGGATTCCCAATCTTAATTGCAACAGCTATCTTTTACTGTTTATAAAATGCTTTCAAATTCATAAATTCAGCTTCATTATAACTCTTTAAAGTACATAGGGTAGGCATCATTCCCAGTAAATGAAAGAAGAAACTATGATTCAGAGAGATTAAATGACTTGTTTGTGGTCACACAGCTTGTAGGTAATGGAGCCGGCTCACTGGCGTTCAATGTAATGCTCTTTTATTAGGACTCCTTGAATCACAGCAACTTCGCAAACCAATCCCTCCCTTGCTCCCTTTTTCTCTTCATTCAGTCACTCATTTGTGTAACAAATATTAATTGCACACCATCTATTTGCACTGGGTTAATCTCTGGGGATAAAATAATAAGCAAAACTAGTCCTGTTTGTGGCACCTACAGAGGTAACAGTCATTTGGAGAACTCAAAATTCTTCTAAACAATACACAGCACGCAGGCTGGTAAATGTTTGGTAACTCCTTGCAAGACTGTGTTATGCTAGAATAGTGATAGTAAGATGAAATGCTTCCTGGTGCTTTGACAGAGTTCTGAGCACTTGGAGATTTTTCTGAAGCTAATTGGGAGGGGGGATTTAATTCACTTTGTTTAGCTCTTAAGAGCTCTTCCCTCTGTAGTGAATTGCTTAATGGTGGAGTCTTTGATGCTGGCAGATACTTTTAGTGGAATATGACTGCTGTTGCCCTCTCTTACAACCTGCACTGTTGTGTGGGCTGAAACCAATTAGACCTAAATTAATTAGCAAGAAAATGATGGGCCCACTTGCTGAGCCATTCAAAATACCATGTGAAGAAGGAGGAACAGTATTTGAGGGTTGCTGTGTGTTTCTGCTCAACACTAATGATTGAAGTATTTCCAAATATGGAAGTAAATTCAAGGCATTCTGGATTAAGTGATCCACTTCTTTTAACCCATGAAAGCCCTTTATTCAAAGGCAAGTTAGGAAACTATAAAGAACTCCTTATGGGTTCTTAGACCTTCGATAAGCTTTGTGATGAATTTAAAAGATATATAAAATTATTATGTAATTAGACTTTCTAAGGCCCAAAGCAGCTGGGGAAATTGATGGCTGAAAAACATACAAGGAACCCATATCCCAAAGCACCATGTGAGCTACAGGTAAGAAGGCTTCTTCTGAAGGACAAACTCAGTCTTCCCTGTTCTCAGTGTCTTTACAGTCTCCTTTGCTGGCACCTCTTCTACTGCCTATTTCTTAGATGAGATTATTCTTGGGGCTCTGATCTCTACTAATGGCTCCTGCAGGGCCACCTCATCTTCTCTCCTGATGATAAATACCACCTCTGCATTGACTAGTCCCAAGGCGAGGCTGCTGTCCAGATGCTCTCCTGAACTCTACCTGCCCACATTTCTTCTACTGGATATCCCACTCGCACCTCAAATAGTTATTTCTAGAACCTAACCTCCTCTTCCCTCTACTGACCAGCCAACTGGTCACACAAGCTAGAAGCTGGGAGTCATTCTCTTCCCCTTCCTCTCCCTCATTCTCCTCATCCAGGATATTGAGGAGCCTTGTTCATTCTACATCTTAAGTGTAATTCTCAATTCCAAATACTTCTTTCCAACCCTTGTTTAGACCAGTTTCCTGCTCCTTTGCACCCTGGCTTATTTTCCTGGTCACGCTGGATGGCTCCCAGTCCTTAGTCATCCCTCAAGTGGTAGTTTTTCCTAGGCTTTTGCTGCCAGAATTGCTCTCTTTGAACACTGAATTGTACCAGAGTGACTTCACCAATTTCAAGGTTTCAGCTACCATTTTTATGCTGATGGGTCCTAAATACATGTTTCCAGCTTCAAACTCTCTCCTGAGCTCCAGATCCACATATCCAGTGACACACTGGCATCTCCACATTGATATTCCATAGGCATCTCAAACTCAGTGAGTCCGTAAACAAGTTCATTATCTTCCTCTCTAAACCTGCTCTCCTCCTGTGAATAGCGTTCCTATCCATTCCATCAAACAAATTAGAGATCTAAACGCCATCATTGACTCCTTACTCTCCTCCACTTCCTTTATACCCTTATCCTTATTTCCAAATATTGTTGATTCCACATTTTAAAACTCTCGAATTTGTCCACTTCTCTTCATTCTCATTGCTATGGTCTTAGTGGAGGGCACCACTATCTCTTTCCTGAATTACTGCAAAAGCCTCTTTTTACATAGATTTTACGTATCATATTCTGATCATCTTCCTGATTTTACATATCATCTTCTAATCTTCAAATCCATATTCCACATGGCCAGACTGATCTTTTTAAAGTGTTGATTGGATAACACAACTCTCAAACTTTAAATTGTTCGTGGTTCTGTACAGCTCTAAGGATAAAGCCTAACTCCTTACTTTGGCTTTGTAAGATCCTTCAAGATCCGGTCTTCCAATAATCTGGCCTCATACCTTGCTGTTTTACTATTGGACCTCCATGCTCTGGCTATACTGAACTTAATACTTTTCCAAATGTGCAGTGTTTTCACTTGTGTCTGGTTGCAGATACGGTCAATGACCATTTATCTTTCAGTCCTTAACTTAGATGAAACTTCATGGTACAAAAGGAAGTCTTCATGGCACCTGTTATGTAATGTAAATGCCTGTCTACTTGTCTATCTTCCTTATTATGCCAGAAGCTCCTTGAGTGCAAGGAGTATATCTTGTTCATTGTTGTGTCTCCAGACCCCTGGACAGAGAAGAAAGATGCTCCATTGATCATTGATGATTTTGAATTTGAATGATGTCCTCATATACGTTCTCCTCCCCTGGGCCTCAACCTCTTCTAGCTTGACCCCCACACTGCTCCAGGATGACCTTTCTGAAATGCGGATCTGATTATGCTGCTTTCCTTAAATCTTTCAGCAGCTGCCCATTGCTACTGGAGAAAATATGGGCTATGTTCTTTGTCATGGGCCCCTGTTGTTTTTGCCACATAGAATGCATTTACTCTACTTTTGGTCGGATGACATTTATTTGTCCTCAGTCTCAAGCTCTGAACTGGACTGAGGTTGACTCCATCCTAGCATCAGGATAGAACACGTGATCCAGTTCTAAGCCAATCATAACATCTCTTGTACCAGTGACTGGTTTAGAAATGGGCACGTTAGTCAATTAGGAACAATGAGAGTTTTGCAAATGTGACTCTTCCCAGATTTTGCTATCATATGAAACCCAGAGCTGAGGCCAAAACAATGGAAGGTAAAGCCCAGATATGGAGAGAACCTGGGCCCTGATTACTTTATTTGATCCTTGAGTTTAGTAATGCCTGAAGCCAGGCCTACCTTGTGATTTTAGCTTGTGTAAGCCAATCCATTTCCTTGCTTGTTTAAGCCAGATAGGTCAAGATTTCTGATGTTTCATTTATTTGTTTGTTCATTAAACAAACACTCATCGAGTTCTTGCATTGTTCTGAACACTGTTGTAGGTGTTAGGGAAATAGCAGTGAACGAGGTAGACAAAGTCTCTCTTTGCAAGGGGATATCACAGAAGACCTCACTGACACCTTTACATAAGAATGCCATAACTTCCGTAATCTCTCTTACGCCTATCTGTCCAGCTGAAGCTAAATTCAGCCTTGACCATGCTGAGCCTGAAGTTCTACGTTCCTTACACAGTATTCCTCCATCTGAAATGATAAACTTTAACATTCTACTATCTAGTCCAGTCTTCTATCCTTTCACCTCTTGGCACCTCCCTCCTCCCCCCGTCAAGACCTCTAATCTTTTATCTCCTTTCTACACACTTCATCACACACCCATTACCATCCTGGCTCTACTTTTCCCCTCAAGACCACCTAGATGTAGGGCATTGCTTCAGTCACTCTTCCAGTTACCTCAACTCCTCTGCCATGTTAGTTCCTCCCTGCCTTTCCTTCAAAAAAACAACAACAAAAAACAAACCCAGTACTCTACCAACATGACTATTCACCATCTATGGAACCTACATCTGGGGGGAAAAAACCAGAACCAATGAAGATCAGTGCCTCTATACGTTAATAATCTCCAAACTCTACTGGGTCTGCAGTGTTGCCTGGAATCTTTCTGTGTTTCTAGTCAACACCTTTCTGCCATTCCTTTCAGTTGCTAATTCAGTCCTTCAGTTTTCTACACAAAGCCTCTTCATGATCATCTATTCCTAATCCTAACTCGTTAATTATTTAATAAATACACGTGGAGAACTTGCTATATAATGGGCACCGTGCTGGGTCTTAGGGTCACAGTGATGAATAAGGGACACAGTGACTTCAAATGTGGTGACTGTTATAAAAGGGAAGGAGGTGACAGGGTGCAGTGGCAGTCCATAACCTGGAGACATCAACTATTGGGAGGGAGATTAGACAGAGCTTTCCTGAGGAGGTGACACTTAATGGCAAAGGAAACATTCAGTCAATGGGAACAGCATATGAGGAAGCCCTGAGGTGAGGAACAGGAAAAAGTCCAGTGTGTCTGGAAGATAGTGCTCAAGGGGAACGTGGCATGAGGTAAAGCTGGAGAAGGCCATTTCTTTATTTACTCATTGATTACAATACTAATTCAAATATCTGTTGAGAGCTCACAATGTGTCCGGCACTATTTTTTGTGCTAGGGATTTAAGAGTTATAGTGGATGCTGTCAAGGACCTGCTCCTCTTCCCTGGAACCTGCTGTTTCTATACACTCTATCCCAACCTCCATTTGCTGGCACTTGGTTTCTTTGTCCAAGGGCTTTCTCTGGCTGCTGGAGCTGTTCTGTCTTCATCTAAGGTTGCCCAGAAGTGCTGGGAAATGAAAGTCTTCCTCCTCCAACCCCCAGCATCCTGGTCACATCTTGGTCACAAGTAGTGATCAAGAGACAGGAGTAGGTGGATAGAAACCCCAGTCCCCTTGCCCCTTGGTGGGAAATCCCTGACATATGTGTTCCACCCCAACTGACAAAGATTCCCGGTTGGATTACACACCAGCTGCCCACAGTGTTAACTGGTTTAAATAGTCACTCTTTATTGTCTTCCTTCTCCACTCCCTTACCCATGTTTCCTTGAATCATCTCCCAAACAAACTCCTTCCACTCAAATCCTAGTCTCAGGGTCTGCTTTTGTGAAGTCCAAATGAAGACAATGGTGAATAAGATGTATGAGATTCCTGCCCTCACGGCACTTACATTCTACAAGGGGATACAGACAATGGAGACAAAAATAAACAAGATATTTTCAGCTAGAATCCATGTGGGGCATAAAGTAGCACAGGGTAATAGAAAGTGACTGGCGTGGCAGGGAGGCAGAGGTGGGGAGGGTGGGCTACACAGTTGGGTGTTCAGGGCAGACGGGGGGTGAGTGAGAAGGCTCTGAGTGTCTTTCTGCCTGTCGCCTCTTCTTGCCTGCGTGGTGGTGCTGTGCCAGTTCTTTCTTCTTCCAGCTGCTGTCTTCCCTTGGTTCCACTGATACTCATCTCCTGTGGTTTTTCTTCCAACATTTCTGGTGATGACACACCAATCCTCTCCATGAACTTCTCTTCATTCATCTAAAATCCTAAATGTTGGATTTTCCCAGGGGCCTTTCTTATTCCTCCTTCATTCTCCCTCTGGTGGCTTCAGCCAACCCCTCATGGTGATGATTCCCAAAGTTCTATTTACTGTGGACCTCATTCCTGAGTTCCAAGTCCAGATATCCAACTATTTTTTGCATATCTCTTCCTAGATGTTTCACAGACACTCTAAACTGAAACTATCCAAACCCAGCTTAATTGTTTCTCCTCCCAAACTGGTCTTCATCTTAAATTCCTTATGTCAGGGAATGGAATCACCCACAACCAATTAGTCAGCAGTGTTCTTATTCCTTCTTAACTTCTGTCCCACCATCTCTACTTTCATCACTTATCAATGCTTAAGACATTGTTAAAAGCACTTACCTGGATCCCTACACCAGCCTCTGAACAAACCTCTGCTCCCCCTTCAATCCGTCCACTAGATGGCAACCCAAGCAATAGTTCTAAAATTCAAATTTGCCTATGTCATTGCTATGCTTAAAATGATTCACTGGCTCCCATTAACTTCAGATAAAGTTCAAACTCCTTAAAATCGCAGTCAAAATGCTGCAGGATCTTCCTCTTGCCTCCTTTTCCAGTCTCATCTTCCGCTGCTTTCCCCTCACTCTGTTTTCTGCGTCTGTGTCATCGCATATGCTGCTCCCTCCCACATTTTGATCCCTGGTTTATTCTTGAGCATTCTGCAGGATTCAGCTAAATCATCACCACTTTTAGTAAAGATGTCTTAACCATCTGAAACAGGAGGAGATTCTTCTGCTCTGAACTCCCTCAGCTCCCTTCCCATGGGAATATCTATATTGTGCATTGTCATGGTTTGCTCTTTGCCTATTTCCGTCACTAATGTCTGAGCTCCTTAAAAGAAGGTAATGGGTTACTTATATCTATCAGTGCCTAATACATGTAGACGTGCAGTCAACCTTTGTCAAATGAATTAAGAATGTAGCTTACTCCATGTGTAGGTCTGGGATAACGTATGACCCAGCCTTGACTATTTTCCCTAAATCATACTATGAAAAATTCTACTTGACGTGGGAATGCAAATCGTTTATAAAGATCACTAGCCCTGTTCCTTAGGCCACCTAGACCTTTGTCCTCCCTCTTTGACAGAGGGCTTCAAGAACAAAGACACCTCCACATTTGCCAGCCCATTCCCTGCGCTGACTGTAGTTTACAACAGAGGGAGCCGTGCTGCAATCTTTGAATTTCTGTTACTTTTATTCCATTTATGTGCTTATAGTCCTAGACAACAGGATGGAGAGGATGAGTTATTCAGTAATTCTTATCTATGTCAATTTTGAAATATGCTTTTGTTCTCCCTTTCTCTACTCAAACCAGTCTTCAGAGGTGACCCATGAAAAACAAATCGAAAAAAAAAGAAGCAGATTTGATAAATTTCCATTAAACTTCCTACTTAATTGATTTTAGATCTATGTTGGCAAGGTCTCTCACATATTGTTCTCTATCATACAAAGCATTGCCTTTCTCTGCAGTCAGTCCTTTATTTAAACACCTACTGTGTTTAAAGTATACTAATGAGCACTTGGCATCTATTATCTTATTTAATCTGTCCAACAACCCTATGGAGCATTGGCATATAGAAACATCTGGAGCCAAGAGAAGGAATGATGTATTTGGGAAACTGATAGTAGTTCTGTATTGCTTTCAGCACTGAGATTGTGGGGGTGGGGGAGGGGAATGGGGAGAGATGGGAGAAGCTGCAGTTAAACGGAGGCTACACCTTGTGGTCCTTGTATACCATGTCCAGGGGTCTGGGCTTTATCCCAAGAGTAATGGAATGTCATTGGTGGTGACCTTGTTAGATGTGTGCTTTATAACGATGGCTCTGGCTGCAGAGTGGAGAATGGACTGAAGGACCATAGAACTGGAGGAAGAGAGACCAGTTAGGATAATCCAATAATCTAAGTAAATCACAATGGTGGTCTGAACAAGCGTGGTGGGCCCACACTTAGGAAGTAGGAGTACTATACAGTAAAGCAACGGAGCCCAGTTCAAATCTCTGCCGTGTATTAAAGTGACCTTAAGTAGTTAAGGCAACTTCTCCAAATCTTTTTTCTCATCTGTAAAATGGAGATAACCATATTAGCCATCTCACAGAGGTCCTGAGAAGATTATCAGATAATTCATGTTGTGGTAGGTAGAATACTGTCCCCCAAAAGATATCTACTGCCTAATCCCCAGAACCTGTGAATATGTTACCTTCTATGGCAAAAGGGACATTGCAGATGTGTGAAAGTTAAGGACTCTGAGATAGGGAAATTATCCTGGATTATCCAAGTGACCTAAATCTGATCACGTAAGTCCTTAAAGATGGAGAACCTTTCCTGGTTGGGGTCAGAACAAGATGGGATGATGGAGATGGGTCAGAGAGATGTTATATTGGTGGCTTTGCAGATGGAGGAAGGGGCCATGAGCCAAGGAAGGTGGAGGAAGGGGCCAGGAGCCAAGGCTTCTAGAAGCTGGAAAAAGGAAAGAAATGGACTCTCCCCTAGAGCTTCCAGAAAGGATCACAGCCCTGCCAACACTTTGATTTTACTCTGGTGAGACTTGTGTTGGACTTCTAACTTACAGAACTGTAAGATAATACATTTGTGTTATATTAAACCTTCAGTTTTGTAGTGATTTGTTACAGCAGCAATAGAAAACAAAGGCACGTATAGAGAACTCAGCCTAGTGCTGCATATAGCAGGCAGCAACTGTAGTGAACCAATCGGACATGGTGACTCAGACATGGGGTAGGGGAAGAAGGTAGAATCAACAAGAGTGCATGGGAATCCATGCTATTGTCATGGTTTAATTTGGGAAAAGTTGAGTTTTAAGAATCTAAGGGATATTCAACCAGGCCTGTTCACTAGGTGATTGGATATAGGGTCTGGACCTTAGAAGAGAGGTCTGGGCTACACATTCGCATTTTAGAGCTGTCACAAAGTGAGTGAGATTGCTTCATTTAATCACACCCAATAAATAGTTGGGGGAAAATGATCCCTCCTCTGGTCCCTGGTTCCTCAAACTGACCTCCAACGCCTTAGACTCTGGATTGTCTAAGTCCACAGGAGGCACGTGTGTCTCCATCAGCCATTTTAGGTTGAAATCAATGTTTTAAATGTGGCCATTTGACCCAGGGGAATTCTGAAATTGGATGTTACTCTCCTTTCTTGAAGCAACAAAATCCAATGGAGTGGAGTTATTTCATACACGAAAAGCAGTGCCAGGCCATGGATTTTGGAGTCACTAACTGAAGGTGGCTGATAGTAGGTGATTGCTCTGACTGATTTTTAAGGTATTAAACATCTCTCTCAACTACCAGCAACTTCAGCCATGAAGTGGTGTCATTTTTCCCCCCTAATTCTTTCTGTTATCACTTATAATCCTGAGAGCTAGATCTGTATGCTGTTGCTTTGTGTTGGATGTCAAAATACTTGTGTAACCCCCATAAGTGAAGCGCTGTTATGAGGATTTCATATCTTACCATCTCTAACTCCAGCAACAACAGACTGACGTATGAGCACAGTCATACCTCCATACTGACGTTATTTCGCACTCAGAAAAGCCCTTAGTACTGTCAGCTTAGTGTACAAGCACAAATCTGTACAACCATAAAATCATGGACATAAACACTCTAGTTGTGCCAAGGCCTTTCTAGTTCCTGAGTCTTGCAACAGAGCCACTTGTTGGATAAGACCATCCCCTAAGGGATTTGTGTTGGTTCAAAGTCCATTCCAAGAAGATACACCATGTTATTATCACAACGACCACCATTTACTGGAGGTCTGCCCTCTGCTTCACCCTGTGCTAGGGCACTTTATGTGTATGATTTCCTACTCTCACCACAGTTTAGTGAGAAAGGCATTGTTATTACTATCTTTGTATTTTATTTTATTTTATTTATTTATTTATTTTTTGGTGAGGAAGACCAGCCCTGAGCTAACATCCGTTGCTAATCCTCCTCTTTTTGCTGAGGAAGACTGGCCCTGGGCTAACATCCGTGCCCATCTTCCTCCACTTTATATGGGACGCCGCCACAGCATGGCCGACAGGCAGTGCGTCGGCGGGCACTCGGGATCCGAACTCGCGAACCCCGGGCTGCCAAGCGGGGACTAAACCGCTGCGCCACTGGGCGGCCCCCTATCTTTGTATTTTAGATGAAGAAATTGAGTCTTAGGCAATTTGAGTAAACTGCCCAGGCTAATGAAATGGTATAGCCTGAATTTAAAATCACTTTCGTTTATTTCCAAAATGAACATTCTTTCTAATGTACAGGTTAGCAATGTTTGTAAAAGGATGAAGGACAAATCTGGGAGGATACGGTAATTCTGGTGCTCCAACCCAACCCATAGGTGTCTGTGGGAACTTCATGACCAATTTCTCCCATCCCAAGGTTATTTATTCTTTAGTTCAAACCAGTATTTACTGAATGCTGACTGTGCCGGGCACTGTGCTAGTTGAGGAAGATGCATCTGTTACCCTCGAGGAGTCTATTTTCTACTGGGACAAACAGATGAGTAAACAGGTGCTCTGCACTGTGCTAAGAGACATGATAGGAGGCAGCTTGCTATGGGGACCTGGACAGAGAACCACAATGCTCTCTTCTTCTTAGTCATGTTGGCTGCCTTTCCCTGGAGAAGCCCTGTTCTAGATTGATTGTGGTTCTTCATCTGCATTCAAATTAGTCCCCTGCCCTGTATGTCAAGGGCCAGCTATCTTCCCCCATTTGTGATAAAAAGACCAGAAGGACACATAGCAGACTCTGCAACAGTCAGTATTTATTACCTGTTCCTCAGGCACACAGCTCGTCATCTCCCATGTGCTCGGGACACATATTTGAACCAAGAGGGGAGCCCATTGGCCTCTTGGGTGGGCTCTCCAAAGTCTCAGAACTGGACCTTTTAGGGCAGCATTATCAGACCCCCTATCTTGCTATTCAACGCCCCAGCTCTTTAAAAGAGCAACTACATCCACCTAGATGCTGTTACACCAGAATAAAGTTGGACTTCTCTGTGTTTCCAGCTGGACTTCCCATTCTCTGAAACCTTGACATTTTTTTCCTATTCACAACTACATTTCAAGTGATTCCCCTTGTGTTTTACTCTTCTTTGATGTCCTGGGCCCCACCTGTCTGTTTACCCACTCACTCATTGCCTTAACCTCTCAGACTGGATTTGACTGACACCCACAGTATCTCTGAGTATCAACAACAGGCAAAACCCTGATTTTGATCTCTTTTTGCTTGTCCCATACGCCATGGCTAGCTTTTGTGTCAGTTTATTCTTCCTAAATGTTGCTTTCGTTGAGGAAGCTTCAATGACTCCTCATTGCCATAACAAATATTTTAAACCCTTGATCCTGTCTTCTGATCCCAGCCGGCCTTTTAGCCCTGTATCCCTCAACTGTGCAACACAGAACCCATGATCCAGCCGATATGGACTACTCCCTGCCCGCTATGCATTCCTGCTTCCATGTAAGTTATTTCATGCCCCAAACACGCTTCATTCATTTTTTCCTTTTTAAAATCATTGCATCTGCCTAGCTAACTCCTACTCATGCTTCAAGACCCAGTCAAAGCCTCTCACTATTGGGGCTGATTGTCTTCCCTTTTCACGGGCTGAGTGAAGTAGTGACGCTTGTTCTTAAGCCACGTGTGTAATCGGCACATAGCACCTTACTACAATCTATGGCAATTATTTCCCAACATATTTCCCCTAGTTTGTAAGTGTTCCAAGGTCAGAAACCTTGCCTCTTTCATCTATTTATCCCAAACACCCTAGCACAATGACTGGCATTATAACAGATGTCTTATTGTTGTTTCTTGGATAGATAAGCAGATCAGTATTAGCTCTACTTGCTGTATGTTTTGAAGACATAATTCCACAGTGGCAAGGAGACACTACTGAAGGTGCCACCAAGATGGAAATTTCTGGCATGAAACCCTCAAAAAGAAAAAAGATTTTACCAGGCAGAGAAGTGAAGGAGTCCAGTTAAAGTAGAGGAAACAGCACAGGCCATCCAAGGACTTGGGAGAAGTCTGGTGTGTATTAAGGGACGGGGAAGTTTGTGGGAAATGACGAGTAGTCGTGTCTGGATCCTAAAGAGCCCTGTCTGCTATACTAAGGATTCAGACCTTATCCTGTGGTCATTGGAAGAGCCACTGGCCATTTAAGTTTTGAAAATTGCAGAGTGGCATGATTAGATAGATTCAACTGGTGCGTAACTCTGGGGCTGTTTCTTTGCTTTTTTTCCCTCCCAAGATGCTGTGCATAAGTTTTCTGGGAAATGTTTCCAAGAAGAAGTTGTTGTCCTGCATGCTAACATCCTGGAAGGATAGCCTTGCTCTGAGAGAGCAGGCATTTTGTCTTCCTGGCCCAGTCAGAGGCACGCCTGCCGCTGGAGGTCACTGTTGTACCATAGATGTGTATGCAAAGCACCGTGATGCCCTTTCCAAGTTGGCTTCTGCAAAGGGTGAATCCAATATCCCCTGGGCAGGTTGGAAATTCCCTAGTGCAGACATTTTTCTGTCCCCATTGAGGACTGCCTCGGTGACCTGAAGAATGTGGCTGAGGAAGAGCTGTGTCTGAAGCAAGAGGGAGAGAGGCTGGAAGACCTGGTACAGGGAGGGCTGATGCAGTAATCAAATACGGGGAATTTCATGTGGTCTGGATTTCATTATCCTGAGTCTGGTGTGGGAGAGGCTGGATGCCCCTTTGGGTCAAGGCGACTTTTCTCCTGCTGCCTTCTAGTTGGAATCTGGTTGAAGTTAGGGAAGTTTATTATTGTCCAATGGGTCCGTAGAGGTCAGGGGACACAAATTGAGTTGGGCATCTCAGACTCCATCCTAAAGAGAGGTCTGGAGATTGGAGGAGGCCTTCCTTATCCTGCTGGGCTGTGACAACCAGGTAAAGGAGGGGAATGGAAACTGAGGCCCGCTCCTTAAACATGCTCACTCACTGATGGACTGTACCCAGGGTCAGGCTTCAAGTGAGGCATCCAAGAGAACTGTAGAGAATGGAAAGAACTGATATTTCTAAGGAGAAACTCTCCATGCCAGGCCTTTGTATACATTTTCTCGTTTGGTTCTCATAACAAATGTGTGCAGTGGGTAATATTTTGCCCATTTACTATTTGAAGCGATTGAGGTTTAGATCCAACATTTGAACCTATGTCTCTTGAAATACAAAGAGCCAAATGGTAAGTCAACTACTTGTGGGCACCTTCTGAGAGTTTATCCAAGTTTGAAAACTTAGTTTGTCACATAGGGGAACAGAGTCTCTGGCTATATCGTTTTGATAACTCACTTCAACACTGGTGGAGAGAAACTTCTGGTCGTAACTTGCTAATAAGTCACCATTGGTTTATAACTTTACGCAGACCCAAGCACTTCTTTACACAGTAACTAATTTGATCCTTATACTAAATATCTTATCTTCATTTCTGTAGATGAAGAACTGAGACTCCAAGGATTTGATTTCTCTAAGATCACATAGTTAGTGACAGAGATGGGATTCAAACTCAGGTCTTTTTATTCCAAATGCAGCATTCTTTCCATGGCACTGCAATTATACTCCTAGTTAAGTCTTGCATGATGGGAAATGTTGTACCATAGCCTAGTTAGCAATAGAAGTTGCTTACAGGTAGAACAACATTTTATTTTTAGAGATTAGAAAATTTCAAACTAGAAAGATTAAGTTTCTCGCCCCAATTTACACAGCTCTGGGGTGAAAAGTGTTGTCTTCCTAAGTTAGGGTTCCCAGATTTAGCAAATAAAAATACAGTACACCTAGTATTGATGGGGTATACTTATACTAAGAAATTATTCGTTGTTTATCTGAAATTCAAATTTAACTGGACGTCCTGTATTTTGTCTGGCAACCCTATCCTAAGTCCAAAGAGGGAAAGCTAAGCTTGCTGTTCTTTTGAACATCTTTGAATTTTGGAAATGAAAATATTTTGAAAAGAGCGCCGTGAGTACCCTGAAAACGTAGAAAGATTTTCTATGGCTCTATCCTGGTGTTCAACCACAACCGCCCCGAGCTGAGCTTGCCCCACCCCATCACTGTTCATGGGTTCACTGTTCAGGACATCCTAAGAAGAAACAATCGCAAAGCAGTTTGAAAATACAAAGGGCTTCAGGACAATTATGAAAGAAACCAGCCCACTTAATCATACCAACTACTCAAGGGAAACCAAATCATAGAAAGAAATCCCCAAGGAACATTGGGTAGAATACCCTTCCTATGTATACCTTTAATCAAGATTCAAAAGGAAGACAGCTAGTTCCCTTTGGAAACTATTATGTAATGAAATCAACCCTGCTTTGTACTCCCAGACTAATTACTGGATTTCTTCTTCTAACTCAATTTATTTCTAGGTATTTGGACATTTTTCATTGATATTCTTTTTTATTTTACTAAAACAAGCAACAACAATAAATAGTAATGATGATTTGACCTGACCAGGTTTAAGAATGTTAATTTTAGGACTGGCATTATGGATTTAAATATTAAAGGAGTTTCATGCTTCTTAAATATACTTATATTTAACTATAAGGAGAATTTCCTGATCTATTGTGTGTATCAAGTAGGTTCAGGACTTGTACTGATAAAGCTCTGTGTCTGTACGGTGACTTTAAGTCATTCTAGGAAGAAAAAATTGTTGGTTCTTAAAGTCACATGGTGTCGGGTGGACAGTAACGCATATATGTTTCTCCTCATACTGTATAAACATTGGCAATTTGAATTTTTTATTTCCACGTCAGAGCAGGGTCTTCTGCCTTTTACCACCTTTTCCATTCACTCACTATTTATGCTTCCCTCTCATCACTCAGTATTTCAACAAACATTTATTGAGCACCATATGTGAAGCATACACTGTGCTAAGAGGTGGAGAAACAGAGATGAAAGTCACACGCCGTCCTCAACATGCTCACAGGCTAGAGGAGGAAGAAGGACCTGTAAACAAAGAAGTCGAGCAGAGTAAATGTGAAAGCATAGAGGAGAAGGCAATTAACTCTGCCTGGGGAGATAAAGGAGCGGAAACATCAGCAAGTCAGAGCATAATATTTACAAGGCAGGGGCTTGGTAAAGGACCTAACATATTTAGTGGATAACAAGAAGTTTACGATGGAGTGGAGGAAAATGAGACTGGGTAGATAGTTAGGGTCCATGTCAAAAAGGTCCTTGTATGTGAAAAGAAGGGATTTGGATTTAATAGGAAGTCACTGAAAATCTTTAGCAAGAGAATCACATAAGCAGATTGGTTTTAGAGGAAAAGAACAGTGAGAGAGGGGTCTAGGATAAACGGGAGGCAGAAAGACCAGAAGCAGAGAGGCCAGTTAGGATGCCACTGCATCCAAACAGGTGATTCGGAACTGGTGAGAAGCTTGGACTAGGGGGATGGAAGGGAGGAGAATTGACCCCCTTTGATTGTATTCCATTTTCATTCTTTCATATCTTAAAGATCCTTCTCATCTTTAAGTCCTGCAAAACTCAAAGCAGTAGTTGAGTAGGACGATATAAGTATGCTCTCATTAGAGGAGGAACAGCCACAGTTGGGAAAGGTAGAGAGAGCTCACAGGAATGCAATTATGAGAATATTTCTGGAAATGTTAGTCCAAGCCCAACTTTTCAATTATGTTTATTAATGTTTCAAAGATAGAAACCTTGATCAAATTTGTAGATGGCAGTGGCAGAGAGTTGAAAGGAATAGTTACTATATTGGATGAAAAAAAATCAAATTCCAAACAGATATCTAAAATATTCTGAGATCAGCTAAATCTAATAAGAAGAAATTCAATAAGGATAAATGTAAAGTTCTGCAATTGGATCCAAAAATTACAGAATGAGGAAAATCATAGTTTGTAAATATGAAGAGTTTTAATTGATAACACATTTGGTATTATGTCCCTCCTCTCAAAATTAATGGTTTTTTATGCTGTTTTAATAGTTGTATGGTATTAGGGTAATAGTGGCTGTAAAAAATAGACCCCAAGTCTCAGTGGCTTAACATAATTGAAATGGAATTCTTGCTCACTTAACTGTCAGAGTCAGCTATTCCATGTCTTGTGTGTTGGTTTCTTCTGTGTGGGGATTCAGGGTCCTGGCCCTTCCTTCCATCTGGTGGTTCAGCGATCCTCAATCCTGTAAAGCTTTGATCTCAGTGTCATGTGCATCTAGCTTGAAGAAACGGAAAGAAAGAGTGGAAAGGGGACCTCTGCTTCACAAACACCGTGGTCGAGAAGTATCACACGTCATTTCCCCTCTCATTTCATTAGAAAGGGAGACTAGGAAATATAGTTCCTGAGTGGGCAGCTGCTTTCTAGTGGCAAATCCATATTATGGAAGTAGGAAGACACATATTGCTGAATTGTTTACCATCTCTGCCCTTTATGATATCCAGAATGGAGATGATATTCTCAGCTCTGGCCAGTTCCAGCTCATGGATTGTATCAACTGAGAGCATCCCATTTTAGGAGGGAAATTGGCAAAGTGAAACATATTCAGAAGCAGTTGAGTAGAAGATACAATGGAAAGATCTGTGAATGTTTATTCTAGAAAAGAGAAGACCTAGAAGGAACACAATGGCTATCTTGAGCTATTGGAAATCATCTTAAATGTTATTGTTGCCAGGAATCTATTTTTATGCTGCTTCTTCCTCAGATTGTGTTCTGTACCTGGATGATTTTAATCTGAACCTCATAATTATTCACATAGATGCTAGGTTTGTTTCTTCAAGCTCAATCTTTCCTCTGAGCTGCTGACTTGTATCCAATTACTAACCATTCATGTTAACTGGTATTTAAAGTTATATCAAACAAATCCAGCTTCCCTCAACTAACATCTCCAACTTGGTGTACCAACAATTGGCAGTACCAATACTCACCCAATTACTCAAGTTAGAAGCCAAAAAATAATCTTTGGTCATCCCTCCTTTATCCTCTACATCAAATTAGTTATCCAGACTGTCAATTTAGCTTCATAAAAATTTCTTAAATTCACATTAGTAAAGAATTGAATTCAGGTTTTCATCATTTTTCACCTGGATTACTAAAATAACTTATTAAATGATCTTGCCTCTTCTACCTTTCTTTCTCCACATTGCACCCGAGTGATCTAACAAAATGGTAAATCTGACTTTATTATTCTCTTCTTGAAACCACTTCAGAAGTTTTAGACGTGATGTACAATCTCTTTATCAGATTCTTCCCTTTGTCTCTAACTCCATTGCCTTCCACTCCCCTTTCATATCATTCTACTTGTAATTCCTTGAATATGCTATTTCTCATTTCTGTACCTTTCTTTAAATTTTTCTCTTTAGGGATTACTTCTTTGGCTAAGTCCTATTTGTCCTTAAAAACCCACTTAAAACTTCCTCTAACGTCCCAAATATGAGTTAAATGACCCTTTCTTTATATCGAAGGACTCTGAGAATACTAGTACACATCTGTCTCTCCATTACAGTATAAGTGTCTCTAGAGCAAGGACTGTGCCTCATTCATTCATTCATTTAATATCCAGGACCCAGCACGATGCCTTGCACATGTCCAGTAAATGACTGTTGACTTGAAATGTCATGTATAAGAGGGAACAGATTTGGTCTCTTTTATCTCAAAATGCAAAACTGTGAAGCTACACAATAACAGATTTTGGCTTTCCTTACGTGGTAATGCAGGAAAATGGATAGCAACTTAGGAAAGTAGTAGATTTCCTCTCATTTGTGGTACTCAAGTAGAGGCTGGAATAGCCACTTGATAAGGTACCATAGTAGGCATTTAAGCAGCCAATGAAGGGTTGGGCTTGACATCTTGTAACATACCAATAAACCGTAACAGTCCATAATTCTGACTCACGTTTGATCTGTTTGTAAAACAAATGTATTTTAATCATCTAAAGAGTGCTATGGGGTATAATCAATGGTCTTGGAAGATGTTTTAAAGAGGAAACAAACATAATGATCTGTAGGTAGAAAACTTGGTCTAAATAAAATGATGTATATTCCAGTGAGCTTTGAAAAAAATAGAAATCTTTTTAAGTCAAACTCCTCCACCTCTCTTTTCTGATGTCCAAGTGTTTTATAATAGCCGGGCCAAAAAAATGGGTTAAGATCCGTGGTTCACATGCTTTAATGAGCAATTATTATTCTATTTTGTTATCTTCTGCACCCCAAATATCTATATATTTAGTTTCTCACAAAGGATTTTACAGAGAAAATGATTGTTTGAGATTCCATGAATACGTTCTTTTGAGGGCTCTGAACTATTGCGTTGACTCTTGCAGTTATTTAAAATAATTGGACCCATAATATTGTGACCCCAAATTGCAAATCTTTTGGTCTAGTTTTTCTGGGGGCAACATTTGGCAAATAAAGTGAAAGCTTTCTTTTCACAGGAAAGAGATCTCTTCTCCTTTATCTTCTGGGGCAACCTTTGCCTTCAGAAGCTGAAACTCAAGGAGAAATGTGGCTTTTCATTATCTGGCCTTTAAGCCTGCCAGGAAATTTTATTCTCATAATGCACAAGAGGCTCGTTTTTCTATCGGTCTTTAAGAAAGATTATCCCATTTTTCTCACAGTAGGATGAGCATACACTTTCACACTTTCCTTGCATGAAAAACAAGGTTTGGGATTTCTTTCACATGTAAGCTCTTTAAGGGGAGGCATATTGCCTATTATTTAAGTAAGAGTTGGGAGTAGTAGAAAATGCATCGGATTTGGAATTAGGTATCTGTGTTTTGCTTTCTGTTTCTGCTGAGGAAGATTCGCCCTGAGCTAACATCTGTGCCAATCGTCCTCAATTTTTGTGTGTGTGGGACACAGCCACAGCACGGCTGGTGAGTGGAGTAGGTCCACGTCTGGGATCTGAACCTGTGAACACAGGTTGCCCAAGCAGAGTGTGTGGAACTTTAACCACTTGGCCATGGGGCCAGGCCCTAGGTACCTGTGTTTTAACTCCAGGCCTGGGTATTGTCATTGTGGGGCTCTGGCCACACCCACAAAATGAGGTCATCAGACAAAATAGCCTCTCAGCTCCCTACTACTCTTAACATTCTCTGTGCTCTCAGATTCCAGATTGTACCTCCCTAGTGCCTACTACAGTGCTAGCTCATTGCACTGGACCAACTTAAACGAAGAAAATGACCTAGAACTGGAGTTTTAAGTTCAAATCCGTGATCTTCAACCACATTTTGCACAAAGAACACTCCTCAAAAATACTGATGTCATTTACCCTAGATTCCCTTTCACTGACGTCCCCTTATTAGGACTGCTTATGAGTGACTGTTGAATATAAGCCTGGGATTCTGTTCATAGCAATTACATCCAAATTTTCCTGTCTTTCACCAGTACCTTCCTATTCCAATTTATCCTGCAAACTACTGCAAATTTAATTTTCCTGCTGATTTCCTTTCATTCACCTGCTCAAAAACGCATGTGAGCTTTTCATTGGTTGTGGAATAAAATCCACATTCCTATATATGCAACCCAAGTCTCCATACTATGGCCCCAATCTGTGTTTTCAAATTTATTACTGAACATACTCTATGCATAGAAGCTCTGTTCCAAGCAGACTGAAAGCTTCACCGTTGCTCCAGGGTGGGGAGATGAGGTGCTTTCCTACCTGCATGCCTTTGTTCATACTAGTTTTCCTGCTCAGACATCCCCATTCTTATTTTCTGCAATAGAAGTTCTTTCCATTTTTTACAGTCATCTCAAATCCATTCCTCTATCCATCCTTGAGCCTCACAGCCCACCATGACAGCTCTCAATTACTATGTGGATGCTATAACTAATTCACCAATAACATTTAGCCCTAGCTGTGTTTTGGATAATTATACATTTGGCACTTAGCAGGAACTGCCTACCACTGCTAGGGGATATTTTTCTTGTTTTCCCACCTAGATTAAAATCTTCTTGAGAGCAAGGATAGAGTCTTACCCATTTTTGGATCCTTATTGCTTACTAGCCTGTATTCTCACATTATTTTGTTCAAACCACCAGTAAGGTATTGCTTATAAAATTTAATAGCTATTTATATTTCTGTCTTCATAGATAAGCTATGAGTTTCTTGATTTAAAACCTTGTCTTTGTTTCCCCAGTGGCCAGCCCCAGTGCCTGGCACATGGTAGACACTCAATAAATGTTTGTTGAAGGAATGAATGCAGTCAGATTCAACTTTGCCAGAAAGAGCTGACTCTGTAAGAAGTTGATGAATTGAACTGCTTTATGATCAGTCTAAAGCATAGAAGGTGATTGCCTCTGAAAATGGGATGCATCTTTTCTTTGTTTCTTGGCATTTTTCCTATTAGGAATGGAACTTGAGCAGATTAAATAGGACTCAATCTTGAATCCACAAATGACACCAAGCCTGAAATGATGCTGAGGTTGGAAGTGATTTAGTTCACTTGAATTTTATTTGGGGGATAATGTTTTCCTTCTGGGAAGAGAAATGCTAATGAAAAAATCACCTCCTGACTACAACTCAGAAGTAATAGGAATCTGGCCAGAAATATGATCTTATGAAAACTCTCCAAGCAAAGCATCTTATACCCATGTCTATGCCTTTGGATTGACATTCTGATGTTTGTCTTTCTCTGGTTTCCAGAGATCAGGGTGGAGAGAGGCGCCAGGGTAACAAGCCAAATAGGTCTATTATGGGATGTCATGCTCACTGGGCATGAGTGCTGTCTCCTAGGACATTTATAGCGTTTATTACTCAGTCCAACTTTAATAACACATGGACAAGCCTGGGGCAATTTGTAAAGGATCTGAGAGTTTTTGTTATGAATGTCTGTATTATAGAATTAGTGACTCTCAGTATTGGACTGGATTGGAAAGATGATCTCATCAAAGGGGCCCCAGCTTCCTACTGGAGAAGAACTGCTTTCAATATCCCTGCCGTTCTAAATGGTCATGGGCATTGGGGAACCACTTATAAGAATAAGTTGGCAGATGGTGACTATTAAGTTGTAAGTTAGGATATGGGCAAAAATGGCAAATGCTGACTCTATCTTTTCTCTTGGAGCCATGAAGAGGTGGGACAGGGCAGGAGTGACCAGCCATTCTAATCTTCCTGCTATAAACCATAGAAAGGAGAAAGTGATGGGGATCAACGATGTAAGTTACCCAAGAAACATTCCAATATCTTCTAGATCAGTGCTTCTCAAACTTAAACCTTCATCAAATCACCTGGAGAACTTGGTAAAATTCAAATTCTGATTCAGGAGTTCTAGGGTAAGGTCTGAGAATCTGTATTTCTAACAAGCTCCCAGGCAATGCTGATGCTGCTGATACCTGAACCACATTTTGAGTAGCAATAAATGTTGAACAGTCTTGGGAATTGAGCCCCAAGTTAACCACCCCAAATAGGGAAGAAGCATACCTTAGCTCACAATGATGAAAAGATTACCAAGTCATAGATGATCAGAAGTGAAAAAGATCTTAAAGATAATCTAGTTAATTGGTTTCCAAATTTTTTCTTTTTATTGTTTTCTTTTTTTGAATTCATTTTTTAAAAGCAAAATTATATGCAGAACCTCAATATATAAAATAGCTCAAAGCTTTAGTGCTTTGATTAAATCTGGAACAGACAGCTTACAGCCAACTCCTCCTCCCATGACTCCCCTCAAAGACTCCCAGGTCATTTGGTTAGAACCCTAGGACTCCCAATATCACTGTTTAAGATCTTCTAACCTTGTTCAATGCATTAGGAAATAATAAAATCGAACCTAAATCTAAATCCAGATTGCTAGTCTAGTGTTCTTTCCAGTATGCAAGGCATCATAACTTATTTATCACCTTGGTTAGGAAACTAATTGTCATTGATATGGGCTATCTCCGGCTATCTGGGCTCTGGTCAATCTCTGACACAATACCTAGAGTTTACTATATGCCTTGCATCCACAGTTAACTATGTGGACGGGGGAAAGTCACTTAACCTTTCTGGGCCCCGCTTTGAGATCCATAAAATGAAGAAAATTATAACCTTCTTTAAATATATCACCAGCACAGAGTGTCCAGAGCCTTATGGGAACTAAATAAACATTCAGTGAATGTAAATTAAATGAAAGCAGAGACTGCATTTCTCTTGTCTACTATTGTAATCCCTATGAATGTCTTGCATGGTGCCTGTCACGAGCAGATACTCAATAAATATTTGTTAGATAAATGAAGAATGAAGATGATGATATCATAGGCAGGAAACTAATTTTTAAACTTGTAAGTGTTATAAAAATTTAGGGGATCATAAGGATTATCATCATAATCAAATAAGTTCTAAATTATCTGTAGTGCTCTGCTGGGTGTTGACAAAAAGGAGCCATGTAATCTCCGTCTCTGGCATCTGGTTGTCCATGGTCTCTGATAAACAACAATGATTGGAATATGCAGGGCTTAGTAAGAGTTGGACATAAACCTAATTCTTAAAATTCTTAAAAAGAATTAGAAAGGAAGATTTTTATATAATGTACACATACGGGAAATGCAGTTTAGGTTGAGAAACAAGGGCAAATATATTTTGGGTGGAAAGTAAAGAAAGTAGTAACTTTATTTTCAAACTAGGCAAAGCAAGGAATTTTGTTATCCTTCCTCTGAGAAACTGGGGAAGGCATCGTGAAAGAAATGGAATTCTCAGAATTTTGCCATTCTCAACTCTTTTAGCAACAGGTTAAAGCATTAGTCAAACTATCATCTGGCTCGCTTCTGAGCAAAGGCCAGTATAGAAAACAATTGCGCTTTATGTAAAGAAATGCACAGCAGACAAGTACAAACTCTACTCATCCTGGTCTTGCTCGTTTTACTGGGGAGCAAGACATTTGTGACATGGTGCATAGACGAATTGGCTGGGGCTGGACTATGAAACGAAGACTCTGCAGCAAGCATGTGCACTTTAAACAACTGCACCAGGATAATTTATCTTCTTTTCTTATTTGCAAAGCCTTGACGGAGAATATCCGCTGGGTCTGTTGAAGAAAAGAGACTTCCTGAGACATGATGTAATTTTTGCAAAGGGGAAACACATGTTGAGTCCTGCAGTACAAAACAATACTGAGGTGCTGATAGCCGTGCTGTCAGTCACATGACAGGATACAGTGTGGGTTAGACAGTGTTACCCAGGAGCCTTTGGAGCCTGGGGTGTGGGGGAGGGGAAGGGAAGAAAAAGTCTCTGAAGATTTTTTGTGTGTGTGTGAGGAAGACTAGCCCTGAGCTAACATCTGTTGCCACTCCTCCTCTTTTTTGCTGAGGAAGACTGGCCCTGGGCTAACATCCGTGCCCATCTTCCTCTACTTTACATGGGATGCTGCCACAGCATGGCTGACAAGCCCTGTGTCTGTCCACGCCCGGGATCTGAACCCGCGAACCCGGGCCACAGAAGAGGAGAGCGCAAACTTAACCACTTCAGGGGCACCACTAGGCGGCCCCTGAAGAATTTTAAATATGGAGACTCCGTTAAGTTTATGGGAGTCTGGAAGGAACGCTTTTCTCTTTTCAGTTAGAATGACCTTCCTCTTTGGAACACAACAGAGCATACATGTACTTCCTTTTTACCCCAGAGACAGTAGGTACTTATGGTCTTTGTATAAAGAAAAAGTTGCAGTAAATCTAGATTTTAAAATTCTGCAAAATAAGTGACGATTTTATCAGCAGTATCATTCTTGGTAAGTTTCTCATAATATTATGTAGCTAATGTAGCTATCACAGATAGTGGGTTATGCGTTGGTACAAGGGCTTAAAGACACTCTAGGTTTTACTTTCCCTGAGCACTTAAAAATTATATACATACCCATAAGTGTTAGGGAGTGACAAGTCAGGGGTTGACTAGGAGGCAGAAAATTGACTAAGGTGATATGTATTTATGTCTCTTGCTCAATCTTTCTTATCTATCTAGCTAGCAAGTATCAAGTAGCTGCACAGCGCTGTATTAGGTGCTATGGTAATCACAAAGGTAAAGTAACTAGTTTTCTTCTTTAAATAGTTATTTTTCTAGTTGATGAGATGATAAATATGTAAGACCTTCTACTCAACGGTGGAGTCCTCTCAGACCAGCAGCATCGACAGCACTTGGGAGCTTGTAAAACTAGATTCTCCTCCAGATGATTCACATGCACATTAAAGTCTGAGAAACATTGGTATAAGTAATATATTATGGGAACATAAAGACAAAGAAATTACTTCTGGAAGGATGATAATGAAAGACTTCAAGAGAAGTTGGCACTGAGATGGCCCTTGAAAAATGGGTAAGTAGAAGTATGCCCCAAGACTTGGAACTGAGAAAACAGTGGATTAGAGAACTAATCTCTAAAATTAGAATCTAGAGATTAAAGTCTTTAATCTAATTAGATTTTAATCTAATCTCTAGATTAGATTCTAGAGAATATTCTCTACAGAGAATCCAATAGGGAATGAATTATGGGAAAAGTGGGAGATGAAATTGAAAGATCTTTTAGGTCAGATTACCATACTAGAAGTTTGGGCTTTTGTAGTACAGATATGAGAATGTGATTGCTTCATGTCTGAATAGTAGTAATAACAATAGTTATACTACTGATAATAGTATATTGTTGAAATTAAAGTTATAGTGTATAACTGTATATTCAGAGTTTTTTTATAACATACATTATTTCATTGTCTTTATAGAAATCATGTGTGATAGATGCTATTACTATAATTCATTGAGAGGCAGATTAGTGAAAAGGTAAAGAAAGCCTTTTTTCAGCACTTTGAAGGTATAGTTCCATTGACTTCTGACTTACATTGTTTCTGGTAAGAAGTCTATGGAATTCTGTTTTTTCCTCCCTTTAGGTAATGTGATGTGCATTTTTTTCTCTGTATATTTCTAAATATTTCTCTTTATCACTGGTTTTTGGTAATTTATGATATGAAATTATGTTTTTTAAAAAATCAAATTTGGAAGGCTGGCCCGGTGGCGTAGTGGTTGGGTTTGCGTGCTCCACATTGGTGGCCCGGGGTTCATAGGTTCAGATCCCGGGTGTGGACCTACATGCTGCTCATCAAGCCATGCTGTGGTGGTGTCCCACATACAAAATAGAGGAAGATTGGTGCAGATCTTACCTCAGGGTCAATCTTCTTCACCAAAAAAATTAAAAATAAAAAATTTGGAAAAATTTCAGCCACTGCACCTTTAAATAATTTTTCTGTCCTCCTTCTTTCCTTCTGGGACTCTAATTACACATATGTTAGACATCTTGAAATTGTTTTATAGGTCACCAAGATTCTGTTAATTTAATTTCCAGTTTCTTTGTCTTTGTTATACTTTAGTTTGGATAGTTTTTATTGCTATGTTTTCAAGTTTACTGATATTTCTTCTAATATGCTGTAATCCAGTAAATTTTTACTTTGAATATTGTAGTTTTCATTTCTAGAAGATCTGTCTGGGTGTTCTGTTTATTTTTTTACATCTTTTATTTCTTTCCACATTTTATATTTTGTTTTTAATCAAGGTTTAGTAAACTATGGCCTGTGATCCAAATCCAACTGATGACCTGTTTTTGTATGACCTGTGAGCTGAGAATGGGTTTTACATTGCAAAGGATTATTTAAGAAAATAAAGAGAAATATGCAATAGACACCAAATGTGGTCCAAAAGCTTAAAATATTTACTATCTGGCCCTGGAAAAAGTTTGCTGATCCCTGCTTTAAATCATATACTAGCCCTTTTAAGATCCTTGTCTGCTAATTCTGTTATCTCTGTCATTTCTGGGTTTGTTTCTATTGACTCGTATTTTCCTCCTTGTTTGTTGCTTCTTCACAAGTCTAGTAATTTTTTATTGGATGTTGGACATTATGAATGTTAAGTTGTTGAATATTTTCTTTGTGTTATTCTTCTTTACAAATCTTGAGATTTGTTTTGGCAGGCTGTTAAGTTACTTATAGATCTGCTTGATACCTTTGAGGCTTTTTTAGGGGGCTAGTTTAACCACACTACCACGATGTGACTTTTCTGGTGTGTTTCCTCAATGCCCTGCATATTCAGCAAAGTATCTCCATTCTGGTTAATAGTTACTAGAGTATCTTCTAGGCATGTATAAGCTCTGAGAGTAGCTCAGTTTATAGCTCCCTGGAAGTGACTCAATTTTTGTCCTGATTTGTGGCGTTTTACCTTAAACTTGCACAGATTAATATTTAGCCAAAGACTTGAAGGGACTATTATGTAGGTTTCTGGATCTCTTTCTTTGCATAGCTCCCTCCTTTCCCATATTCTTCCCCACAAGTCCCATCTTCCTTATTGTACCTGAACTCTTTTTTCTGACTCTTCAGCTCAATAAAACCCTGGGGCTATGCTTGGGTTCCCAAACCCCTGTGCAGAAGCCTGCATATTGCCTCCAGAGAGAAAGATGGGGCATCGTAGGGCTTACCTTGCTTTCCCTTCTCTCATGGGTTGCAGTTCTGTGCCACCTGTAGTCCAAATTCTGAAAATAGTTGTGTCATGTATTTTTTTTAGTTTCTAGTTGTCTACAGTGGAAGGGCAAATCCTGTATCAGCTACTCCTTAATGAGTGGAAGCCAAGAGCATGAGCATTTGAGTTAGACAAACTTGTTTTTTAGTTCTGACTCTGTAATTACTAGCTGTGGGCCTTAGGCTAGTCATTAACTTCTATAAGCATCCGTTTCCTCATCTGTAGAACAGAGATAATAATAGGACTTTTTGTGATGATTAGATTGAGGCAGCACATGTCAAATATTAGCAAAGTGCCTAGAAAAGAGTAACAGAAAATAATAGAAGATACCCACATGATGGTTATTATTAGCATCTAATTTTTTAGGGGTGCCTAGAGAGATGAAGTCACTTGTTCAGTGTCATACAGTAAGCAGAAAGCTTGGACTGCCTCCCAGGAACTCCAACTCCAAGCCCCCTGTTTTATGTCAGCACTGACTATGGCTAGCTCACATAGAAATCGTTGAACCACAGAGACCAGAGAGTCAAAGGGTCCAGGAAAGGACCACATTTGTGCAGAATGTGTTATACAAAATGAAAGACTCTGAATCATGATTAGGTCTGAATGGAAGCTCAGACTGGGAAACAAGTTTGTTGCTTCCTGGGGCAGGCACTGCGTCATGGTGAGGCATATGCTAACATTTAGAACAAGTGGGTTTCTTCCTTACTGAGCATTAGGTTACACTGTAGTCTTCTACTAATTGGTTCAACCAATGTGGTTTTAATTGTTCCTGCTTCCCACTCTTTCCCTCCACCCACACTACTAGGGTGCTTCAATCATACCAACTCCACCCTCTCCAGTTGCCTACCAATCCCTGCTCCCTGGGTGAAATCTTAATTTAGTCCAGGGACTCCTATATGCCTAAATGGATAGTAACACCTTGATACGGGCATCTGAGTAAGTATACAGTCAGCATGTTGAGGGGTAGCCATCTAAGACACATGTGCCAAAGAGGGCGTCAAGATGGACTTCACTTTTCCTGTGGCTGAAGCCGTGCAGATGGGTCTGACAAGTTCTAGATGCAGAGAGCATGAGTTTTGGTATAAGACTGATTTGGGTTCTGAGCCCAGCTTTGACACTTTACTAGCTGGGTAACACTGGGCAAATTACCTAACTTCCTTCAGCCTCCATCTCGTAATCTGTGAAATGATGAAAATAGGTACTTCGTAAGATTAAATAAGATAATGTATGTAACACACTTCGAACATAGTAAGAGTTGAGCAAAATAATAACAGTTCTCCCCCTCCCAAAAAAACATGAAAGAGCCTATCCACAAAATCTAATTTTTCCTCTCAAATGTCCATTCTACTCTACTTCCTCCTAGATTCCTGGACAGCTGGGAGCCTGGAGCCTGTGCTAATGTTACTCTGATGACCGCCTCAATTCATAGACACAATCCTAAACAGAGTTCGATCTGGAAAACAGAAACCACATGCATTTTTAAACACAGAGAATTTAATGTTAAGGGTTTGTTAAACAGGTATTAGAAGAATGAGACAGCCAAAAAAGGAACACGGAGGTAAAGCAGAGATAGTATTTGCAGGAAGCAGCTACCACTCCTAGGACTGTTCCCCTAGGGGAGAACAAAGAGACAAATTTGGAGAGTTAGTAACTAAAGCTTAGAGGAACAACCCAGTGAAGCTGGAACTGAGACCTTAGAGGAGGGAGTTCTAACCTTGCTGGTGCCTCAGGAGCTCGATGCGGGGCGGGGGCAGGGGGGGACCCTCTGGAGCTGAGACGCAGACATCTGAAGAAGGGCTACTGTTTAGCTGGTGCTGGCATCTCTGAAGAGACCCCCATGACAAGGGAGCCTGAAAAACCTGGACACTGGACCAATTGTTATTGGAACTAACTGCCTCTGCTGAGATGAAAAACTTTTGCTGGGCAACACTTACAGAAATAGCAAGTAAACAGGAAGAAAAGCCCCTTCTGCCTTCTCTAGTCTCACAGTCTATCGACAGAGCCCAACAGGGATCTGGCTGGCAAAGGAGAAAGAAGGTTTGCTGAGGCCCTGCCCCAGTGTCATGAAGCAGAGTCCAGAAGGGTAGGTTTGGAGATAAGAGACAATAGCTTAAAAAGCCAGCACAACATGCTTTATACACTGATCCCTGACCTTTTCCTGATCTCCTTGGCTTCTGACTCTCAGATCCGTTTCCTGTTTACAAGCTTGCCGCCATGCTAGAACTTAGTATTTAGTCCCATTTATGCAGCTCTAACCTTTGGGATTCTCTCCTTGATTAGGAATTGCACTAGTTAAGACTCTTTTAGGTTCAAGTCACAGAGGGCCAACTTGACCTAGCTTAACCATTCTTGTTTGGGGCCTATATTGGATGACATAACCAGGAAGGACAAGGTCCAGATGGGGGCAATAAAAATAAGGATTTAGCACTGCTAGTATTTCTCTTCCATCCCTAGTCTGGTTTTTTCAACAATTTGGCTAATTCTTTCCTCTTGTAGGGAGACTTCCTCATGTGGAAGGCACGTGGCAGCCAGTAGCACTGGCCTCACAGCCTCACCACTGTGTTGAAAGAAAAGAAGAGTTTTCTCCCTCCTAGCTCCAGAGTGAACAATTCCAGAGAATTCTGATTGGCTGGCTTTGGTCCTGGGCCCTCTCCTTGGACCAGGGGATGAATTATTATGTTATGGCTTAGCTGAAGTCTTATGTCCTGTGAATTCACACACTGTGAATTGGTGTGGCTAGAAGAAATGAATGAAGGTATAGGAAAAGGAGATCAACAGTTGTCTACTATAATATTTATTTGTTTATTTAATTATAGACAAGAATTCCTTTATTATCCATGCAAATAACCAACAGGTGGAGATCGTGCACTGATAGGTCTGTTCTGGGCAGTACCCTGATTATTTCATTGTATCTGCAGACACCAGATACTTAAGAGTCTAGATGGCATTTTTACAGGGTTCCTCTGAATCCTATTGTTGGGAAGTTGGGGCACTCAATAAATAATAGCCCCTCTCCACTTTTTTTTTTTTTTTTACCAGAGTTTTGAAATCATTGGAGAAAACCTTAGGATTACCCCAATCTGTTACATAAAGATATGTAACTGGTTTCATTAAATCTTACATCTACTACCCTACTTAAAAGATGGGTCAAGAGAGCAGAAGTAAGGAAATAATATATCCATAGGTTTATAAGGGAAGAATCAGTAAAGCAACAAATAAATACCAATCCAGGGACAATGTGCTAGGTATAATGGAAGATTTCAAAATAAATATAAAGCATTCAAGCTTAACCCCTAGGATATAATCATAAAATTGGGGAAAGAAGATTAACACACAGGTTATTTTTTATTTATTGAGGACTCTCCCAGTGGCTGTTCCAAGCTGTTCCATTCCGCTCAGGTTTTCAGTTCCTCCTTCTCTTCCTTTCTCCTTCCAGCTCTCCTTTCTCCCTTTCCTTTCTTGCCTCCTATTTTACTGTATAAGTGGAGTCCATTGTATCAGTCAGCGTTCAACCAGGGAAAGAGAATAAGTAAGAGATATATATTAAAATATTTGTTGTGAGGAATTGGTTTACATGATTGTGAGGGCTAGCTAGGCAAGTCTGAAGTCCATAGGGTAGGCTGTGAGGATTGTTTAAAATTGAACTAATCATTCTTTTCTCATTTAATTTGCCTTCTTAACCCTTTTTCCTCTGAATTACCCTTTTAGGCTTCCAAGCTTAAACCCGGGAGCTACTCTTGATTCTTCCCAATTCCCTGTCTTCTATACCTCTCAGTTATTAAGGTCAATGTGTCTTTCTTCCCGGTAATTCTTACATTGGTCCATCCTTTTCCATCGCTACTGCCACCTTGCTTGGAGCCCTTGGCTCTCATTCCTGGACTATTTTGTCAGACTTCTATTAAGAGATCTCTGACCTTTTTTTGCTCTAATTCTTTCTGTAAAACACCACCAGATTAGTAGTCTCAAAATCCTATTTTTAGTCTGCCACTCTTCTGGTAAAATTTTTCTGTGAGTTAGAAATACATATATTGACCTGAAGGGATTTAACCTTATTAGGTTAAAATAGCAGGTTTCAGAGTACTGTGCATAGTAATAGGCTATTTTTTAACCAATCAAAACTCTTTATATTGGAATATATTTGTGCATGACTGTAGGAGCATAGAAAAAAAGGGTGTCTGAGGACATACACTGAACTAGTAACACTAATTCAATGATTATCTAGAATAGTTGTTTTCAATCGTGGTTTCACCTTGGAATCATCAGGAGAGCTTTAAAAAATAGAGATTTAATTAGACTGGGATGTGGCCTGGGAATCAGAATTTTAAAAAGTTCTTCTTATGAGTCTAATGTGTTGAGAACCATTGATCTAGAGGATTAACCTGGCTGAAGTGATTCAAAAGTGTGTTTCTACACATACAAACAAATATACCCGTAACTCAGTCAAGACTTCTACAGGTAAAAATGCACTCTGATCTTGCTTAGTCACATGAGCAGAGGAAAGGCAGCTTGGCTTAAAAATATACTATAGATGATCTATAAAAGTGAATGAATAAAAATTAACTGTATGTACTACATATAATCTATATGCATTTCATAGTTATATACACACATACATATATATGTATATATATTTGATATTTGATTATGGATTTCTATTAAGAGATTACATGATTATTTTGGAAACCAGTAAGTTTAGATTGCAAGTATTTTTGTTTGTATTTTGTTTCTTTTCTTTTTTTTGATAAGAAGTCAACAGCAGAAGGCCTCCTTGATGCAGTCCTGGTAGCTGACACCAGAGGGAGGAGCCCTGAGTATTGGTATCTGATTAAAAGGCCGGATTTATGGAGCTTTGCTGAAGAGGACGTGGGTGAATGTTATCTGATCATCACTAATTAGGATTCCAGGTTCCCTGTGATTTCCTTTTCTTAAAACCAAATACCTCAAAATAGACAAACTTGAATCGTGTTTCACAAGGGGCAGGTCAACTGATGAATTCAGGTAAGTGAGCCAAGAAGTCATTGGTCTTGTCCTAGAAACCCTGGAAATCATGGGTTAGGATCTAAGTTTGCTCAAACCTAGAGAACAGCTTAGGCTGAGAAACCAATGGCATATTCCTCCCCCCGCTCCAAGTTTGGAAACTTTGCCTGTTATTTATCTGCTGTGATCTGGATTCTGTTCATTTCTGATTTGATGATCTCAACAGTACATGAAACATTGAGACCAGAAGGTCATGTCTATGTAAGATCCACTATAAAAATTTGAGCAATTGGAGGTATTTAGTGAGTGCAAATGATCTGTACGAAAGGGGCAGGCCAGCCCCTTCAGTTTCTGGGACATCTCCTCATTATCTCATTTTTAGCCCTTAAAGATCTGCAGTGTATTAAGAAGTGGGTGAGCACTGTGGCCACTAAGCTGAGATGTATTTGGTGATGTGATAGGCTGGCTCATACTGGCTCACAAGAGATGACTATTACATTTTCAAGAATTTTTCTTGTTGGTTGTTAAACATGATCATTCTTAAAAATTAAATCATGTAAACTTACAATTAATCACATTAATTAAATTTCATTGAATTATATTAAAAAAATAAATACTTACCACTTCCTAGTTATTTTACTACATTTTGCAATTATCTATGTCCATGAGGTTATTTATGTCTCTTGTATCTGCATGAGGAAAATACTATATAATGGGACGACACTCATTTCTTCCTAACTCTGCATTCAGTGACATCACATTGGCAGCTTGAAATTGCCTGGGCCACAAAGCAACATGACAGGCCCACGTGTGGCTATGCAAGCCAGTCCTCCCATAGTCATGCTGTCGTCACCTTCACCAACTTAATTGCCCATGTGACTAGCTACAAAAATGGCTCATGTCAGAAGATGGTTAGGTCATGTATTTTGGCATACTTAGCAAGGACATGCAGGGACATCTGGAGCCCGGAATGGACTGCCACTCCTAACAGCTATGGATACAAGAGTTCAGCAAAAGTCAATAAATGAAAACATACTGAGAATCAATTGGTTATATGGGATTTATGATAGACAGTATTATATATTCTATCATTATTTGTAAATTGTATACTACATAGTTTTGTATCAATAAAATTTTAACACACACACACACACACACACACACATATATATATATATATATATACACTTGTTTTTTTCTTTGAGACAGCTGTTAAACAGTTACCAGCATACCACTGGATGCCTTCCATTATAGAATTTTTTGTTAACAAGATAACCTGAGCCTGGAGGTAAAGGTGCAGGAAAAGAAGGGGAAGAGGGAATTTCTCAGTGGGATCTGGATTACAACCCTTGAAGAACTCAGAGGAAAAGATCTCCACATGTGAGGCAGAAACCCAATGCTAGACAATATAAGACCCTATTTGTACGTAGGGAGGCAATCTGAGATGTGTAAATTTCTCACTTCTGATACCCCTAACCAGAGAGGGGGGTCTCTCTGAGGCATTAACATAAATATCACTCTGAAAGTCTGAGTTGCCTGCAGCAGCCACAGGGGAGAAGCAGGAGGCTGGAAAAAAGAGTGGAGTCTCTCTTGATTTTTTTTCCCCCTTTCCTTCCCTGCAAAATATCTAATTTACTTGTTAAAGCCAACCTCACATTGTTTATCCAGACTGTCTATTTTTTGGTCCTAATTGATACTAATTAAAATCAAAATAAAATTACGACTGCAAAACTTGGCTGGGGTTTTGATCCACTGCCAGCATGCCCACAACCAATGAGAGTTACTATATAAACACTCTCACTTTGAAACTCCAGGTATTTTAATAATGAATGGATGTGAAAAAAGAAAAAGAAAAAATGACACCCTCATTCTAAAATTACTTTCCAGCTTCTGCTATGGAACATAACAAAAATAGAGCCTAACTAATTCTTTATTGAGACTGAGGGTCTTTCATTAACAATCAAAAAGCAAACTTTGTATGTGTGAATAAAGGCTGATGTGAACCGGGAACGGTTAAATCACTTGTTTAGCATTGGTGCTAAGGAGGCTAGACTCCTGGGTTCTGTCCCCCTGCAGGCTGGTTCTCTCTACCTGGAGAAAAACTCTGATCCACAATTAGGAGGGCATTCCAGTTGGCAGACTCACCTTGCAGGTGCAATAACTGGTCATTTAGGGACTGGGCAAGAGTTTGTGAATGGTTCAAGGCAAATCAACCACCATCACTCCCAGAAAATAACTAAAAAAGTACACCTTTTATTGAGCGTAGGTCATTAACGCCCCATTTGGTTTGCTATAATACGCCCTACTATAGCAGCGAGCTGAGTATATAAAGTGATGTCTTAAATCTTATCCAAAGGAGATTGTTGGAAGTGTCATGAGGTATAGTAGAAAGAACACACAACCTTGATTTAGATGTGGGGGTTCTGCCATTAATGAGAGTTAATATTTGTTACTGTATGCTAGACACGGTACTAAGTGCCTTACATTTTCTCATTTCATAAAAATCCTGTGAGGTAGGTACGTCTGCAACTCCATCTCCTAGATAAGAAGTTAAGTAACTCACCTGATGTTATATAGGTAAGTGAGTGAGCTGGCATTTGAGCTCAGGTCTGTAGAATATCAAAACCCAGAGCCTTAACCACCTGTTATGCTCTCTCTACCCCAGCTACCTGTGTTTAAGGAAAACAACTTTCCCTTAAACCTCTTTGTGTCTTGGTTTCCTCTCTAATATAATGGTGATAATAGCGCCTGTTGCTCCCCCTTGTAGGGTGCGAGAGTCATCAGATAATGTAGCTGGATTATGAAAGGTTGTAAAAATGTAAATAATTCTAATATTGGCATGAATCCTAAAAAAAGCATTATAAAGCAAGAATATTATTTAAATGCAAGGTATATGTCAACATTTATCCTTGGCCAATGTTTTTGATTTATTCATTTATTTATTAGTTCATTTTTTGAACAGATCTTAAGGGAGCCACTTGAGTAGTAGAAAAAGACTTGACTTTGTAGTTAATCAGTCTGGAAATTCTGAGGATCAATTCTTAACTGTCTCTTGATAGCTGTGGGAACTTGGACAAATTACTCAAACCCTCAGAGCCTGTAAAACAATAACTATTTCTGTGGCAGGAATTAATTAAGATGATATAGGTGCTCAACAAACGTAAGCTTCTTTGCCTAACCCCAACTCTTCTGAGGGAGGGTAATATGAAGTTTACAAGATAAGTAGAAGATACATATCAAGATGATCTTAGAATTAGGAGAGTTAGAACTCATCTAATCCAAATTTCTCTTTTTGCCAATGTAGAAGAAGAGGTTGAGAGGGACCGATTCAAGATACAAAGCCAGCTAGTGACAGAAATAGGACTGGAACCCAGGTCTTCTAACTCAACTCCTAACTTTTAATTGAATCAAAATAACCTAGCTCTCGAATGCCTCTGAATAATGACAACATGCAGGCTTCATGTCCCAGCATTAGAGGAATAGACACAAGGTTTAGAAATGTGGTTTGGAGATGCAGTTGTGAATCAAGCTTTTCTGAGTCCACACAGATGACTTCACAACCATTCTTCCGTTTCCTAGCTGAGGTGCCGTGCATGAACCATTCCCCTTGCAAAATATCCTTGTATTGATCTCACAAGCACTCAAAATCTCAACTTGGCTCTTGTTCTTAAAGAGCTTCCTGCAGATTTGTGGACACAAAACATGGACACACACAAAAAAACTGAAGAACAGAGAAATGTAGCTTGGAATTACTACCTGGTGAATGATACATAGAACTGTTAAAGCATTTCAAGGAGACAATTGTTTTTTTCAGAAATATCTCAGGGAGATGGTGAATGTCCATCTTTATCTTTAAGGATGTATAATATTTGGATATCATAAAAAGGAAGGATAGTCTAGGCAGAGATCAAAATGTGAGCAAAGGTCCAGACAAAAGGAATATGCAGAGTGCATTTAATTAGTAATGAGCACTAGCAGAGTGCTTGGGACATGTTGGGGACTGTTGGGAGATTAGGTTGGAAGGGTAGATTGGGGCAGCACAGAAGGCCTGGAATGTTATATTAAGGAGTCTGAATTTTATCCTACAGGATGGTGACCAATGAAACATTGGCAGCAGGAGAGTACCATGACCACAAAGGGAGGCTTTATCTGGTGGTGCTGTGATAGCAAGGAGAGAGACTGGAGCCAGAATACTAGTCAGGAGTTTATTCCAATAAGCTGATAGGATGATGGCCAAAAGGATACATATCAGAAATGCTAAAGAGGGAGGATAAAAATCCTTGGTGAGTTAGAGACAGAGAAAACTCAGAGATGATTTTTCAAGTGGGTGACAATAAGATTGGTGGTAATGTGACAAAAATAGAACAATAAAGAGAAGGAATTTGGAGAGGGAAGTAGGAGGGTATTTTGAGATAATGACCTTGCTTCTAGACTTAGGATTTTTGATTTGATGGTGAAGTATACAAGTAGAGATGTCCAGGAGTGAAATAAATATAAAGGTGGCAAGTACAGAAATCTGGATTCTGATGGTGCTGAAACTCTCGTGTGCCAGCCTGAAACTGTGAAACTGAGAGATTCTGAATAATTTAGACTCCAAACACTCTAAAATATAAAATCCAACTTGTCACTAAATTATTCAGATTCAATTTTATTCTCATAATAAACTGGATAAAGAATCTGCTGTCCCATGGCTTTTTACAAATAAGAAAAAATAATCTTCTAAAAAAACTTGAATAACCTCTGAACTTAATAGTAGAATTTTTAAAATAGAGGAATAAAAGTAAAGTGTAAAAATCTAATGATGAATTTTTACACACATGCACACACACACATGTAAATACCATCCAGATCAAGATATAGAACATTTCTAGCACCCCAAAAACTCCCTAGAAAGCTCTCTTCCAGAACACATCCCCAAGGATAGCCACAATTCTGACCACCATCCACATAGATTATTTTTGCTTGTTTTGAACTTTATGTGAATTGAATATACATATATTTCTTTTGGTTGAAATGCAGTTTTTTTTCACTGAGGAAGACTGACCCTGAGATAACATCTGTTGCCAATCTTCCTCTTTTTTTGCTTGAGGAAGATTAGCCCTGAGCTAACATCCATGCCAATCTTCCTCTATTTCGTATGTGGGTTGCCACGACAGCATTGCTGATGAGTGGTGTAGGTCCACGCCTGGGATCTGAACCTATGAATCTGGGCCACTGAAATGGAGTGTGCCGAACTCTAACCACTATGCCGTGGGGCCGGCCCCTTGAAATGCATTTTTCCAATATTTTATGGAAAAATTTAAACATACACCAAATGGAAATAATTTTACAGTATACATCCATATATTTACACCCAAATTCTACCATTAACATTTTACTATAGTTTATACTTTTTGAGCTTTAAATTTATCACCTTACTTTTTGTTCTTTATTCATCCATCTCTTCTTCAATACTTTTTCCCTCTTACACTGTCTTCTCTTTTTGACTAATTTTCTTTTATAATTCCATTTTACATTTTATCTCCATTACTGGCTTTTTACCTATTCCTACTTTTCCAGTAGTTTTTCTAGGGTTTATTTTAATTTAACCTTTAATTTATTAAGTCTACTTTCAAATGACACTAAACTACTTCATATGTAATGTAAGACCCTTGGAACAAGATATTTTTATTTTTCCTCCTGGCCTTTGTGTTCTTAGTGTTATACATTTTACTTCTGCAAATGTTACAAACCCCATAATAATTTATTATTTTCACTTTAAAGAGTCAATTATCTTTTAAAGAAATTTACAAAATGATTTTTAAAAGTGTCTCATATTTACACATATATTTAACCATTTTCAGTGTCCTCCATTCCTTTGAGTAGAGCCCAATTTCTACCTGGTATTGTTTTCCTTCTACCTGAAGAAGTTCCTTCAATATTTCTTGTCGTACAGGTCTGCTGGTGATGAATTAACTCAGTTTTGTTTGTCCAAAAATGTTTTCATTTTGTCTTCACTTATGAAATATTTTTTGTGAGGCATAGAATTTTAGATTCTTAGGTTCTTTTCATGCACTATTTTAGAGATGTCTCTCCATTGTCTTCTCACCTGCATGTTTCTGATAAGAAGTCTGTTGTCGACTTGATCTTTGTTCCTTTCTGTGTCATCTATCTTTTTACTCTGGCTGCCTTTAATATTTTCTCTTTATCATTGGTTTTCATCCATTCGATTATGATATGTCTTAGTGTGATTTTCTTCTACTGAAAAAATTTTAAGCTTCTTTATCTACGAGTTTATACTTTTCATTAGATCTGAAAATTTTCCCACCATTAGTTCTTCAAATAATTTTTACATCCTTTATCTTACTCATACTCCCTTTTTTCCCTTGGACTCCAATTAAACATACGTTAGACGGCTTGATATTGTTCCACACTCTACTGAAGAACTGTTCATTTTTTTTCAGTCTTTTTTTCTTTCTTCGTTTCATAGCAGTTTCTACCGCTATTTCTTTATGTTCACTAATCTTTTCTTCTGCAGTGTCTAATCTGCTGTTTCTCTCATTCAGTGTATTTTTCATTTCAGATACTTTCTCTTCAACTCCATAAGCACAATTTAGGTCTTTTTTATATTTTATATTTCTCCATTCATCATGATGATGTTTTCCTCCACCCTCTTGAACATATGAAGTATATTTATGATATTTATAGAAGCTGTTTTAATGTAATTGTTTGCTAATTCTATCATCTGTATCAATAGAATCTGTTTTAATTGACTGACTTTTCTCCAGGTTATATACATATTTCCTGGTTCTTTGCATGCTTGGTCATTTTTTCAAAAAAATTGTATTTTTAACTGTGGTAGAATACATGTAACATGAAATTTATCATTTTAACCATTTTAAGTGGACATTGCAGTATATTTACATTGTTGTGCAAACAATCTCCAGAAAGCTTTTCATATTTCAAAACCAAAACTCTATACTCATTAAAAAACATTTGCCCCTCACCCCAGCTCCTGACAATCACCATTCTATTTTCTGTTTTTATGAATTTGACTACTCTCAATACCTCATATAAGAGGAATTTGTCTTTTTGTGACTGACTTATTTCACTTAGTATACTGTCCTTAAAGTTCATTCATGTTGCAGTATGTGTCAGAATTTCTTTCCTTTTTAAGGCTTAATAATATTCCATTATTTGTATATAGTATATTTTGTTTACCCATTCATTCATTGACGGACACTTGTATTGTTTCCACCTTTTAGCTATTGTGAATAATGCTTTTATAAACACAAGTGGACAATGCACACCTGGTCATTTTTGATTGAATACCAGACATTACAAATCTTACCTTGCTGAATGCTGGATTTTGTTATATTCCTTTAAAGATTGAAACTTTGCTCTAAGATGCATACAAATTACTTGGAATAAATTGGATCATATTTTAGGATTGAGTCTAAGTTTTGTTGGGACCAATTCTAAGCAGTCTTATGTTTAGGGCTAATTTGACCCCAGTACTGAGGCAACCCCATGCTGAGGACTCTTCTTGATGCTCCATGTAGTAGAAGATTTTCTTTTTACTCAGGCTAATTAAAAAATAAACTATTTCCAGTTCTGTATGAGCTTCCAGAATTGTTCTGCCTACTGATTTCTGGTTGTTCTTTAATTGGCCTCAAGCAATTTCCTCCTTCATATTTGCAGACCAGTACTCAGTCAAAGACTTGAGTGTACCCTTGTGGATATTTAAAGTCCTCTCTCTGTGATGCTTCCTCCTCTCTACTATTTTGTCCCACAAATTCTAGCTGCCTTTGTGTCCCCAAATTCTGAACTCTGTCACCTCCATTCAGTGGGTTGTAGCCTGGAAATTGTCTCCCCACGTAGTTAACAGAGGCAAATAAACAGCTCACTTTGCTTCTATTTTCTCAGTGATCATTGATCATTTCTCTAATTGTTTAAGGTGGGAGGGTAAAGTTAGTCTCTGTCACTCCATCATAGGATGGAGTGACCTATAGGATACTATAGGATAGTATACCTATAGGATATCTTCTTCAGGTCTGATTACTTTCACTCAATATTGTGTCTGTGAGATTCACTTTTATTGTTGCACATATCAATAGTTTTTTTTTTTTATTACTTTGTGGTATTCCATTGTGTAAATATCCCATGATTTTTATGTTTTTTAAATTACTTCCATTGTTGATGGATATTTGGGTTGTTTCCATTTTTTGACTATTACAAACAAATCTGTTATGAATGTTATCATACATGTCTTTGGTGGATATAAACATAGGATCTATTTTTGAAAAGTAATTTCTGAAATCCTTTGGAAGACTGCATTGTATGAGTGCTTAATCCACATGTGTTTTTACCAACAATGAATCTTCTGCAGAAAGAACTCATGATTTTGTACATGGTTGGTAGGAATGAAGGGAGGCTGTTCATGAAATTTATTTCTGTACAATGTACCAAGAGGACTGGGTAATTTTATAATGCCATCCTAAAGCTCAAAGGTAATGTAACTAAAGTTAAGTTCTCTGCCCACCTTATTTGAAAAATTACACAAACAAAACATATCACCACAAGTAATGCATATATCCTGAGAATCCATGCAGAGACACACAATACTATATAGAATAGCATGACTTCGATATAATTAAGATTTGCTTTTGACTCCTTATTCTGTATTTTTCTGGCTGCTTGTCCTTAAGCAAGTTATTCAATTACTTGCCTTATTTTGTTAACTAGGGAATAATAACATTCTTACACATCTTACAGCTGTGAAGATTGGATGAGATAGCCGATGTCAAACACCCAGACTTTTCCTGGGGAACTTGCTCAGTTCTTTAAGGAAGGTCAGGACACAAAGACTACAGATGAGAAAGGAAGCATTCTCCCTAAAGAGAGTGTGTGTAAGTAAAAGCACAGACATGGCAATTTATTTGGCACCTTCCTAAAATGATGTGTTGTGAAGTTTGGCTAGAGGAGTGGGTTTATGAAAAGCAGTAGTTATTGAAAGATTTGGGTGAAGAGGCAGTTGGAAGCAGATTTAGACATTATTACGTGTCAGCATGAATGGCTCAACTTTATCGAGGGGAGTGAATTTTTGTCGGGAAGGGAAATATACAAGTGTTTGAGGGAAAAGGAGCTTGGCCATGTTGAAAAGTTTGAAAAAAGAGGAGATAGGAGGCATAGGAAATCTGTGCTTTTCATGGTTAAGTGGACTCTGTGGGACACTGTCTCATTTTCCAACAGAAGAGTCTATTAAACCAATCAGGCAGACCTGTTCGCTGTTGTCTTCTTGGTCCCCTGCTTCAGGCAATTTCCTTCCCTTTTCTCTTTGCCACTTTATTGTCCGGTCTTCCTTCAGAACCTGGCTCAAGGTTCTTCTCTGCCGGACGACGTATTGGATGTCTGGTCTATACTTGATTTTTAATCAGGGTCAATGATCTGTTAAAGAAAAATGATTCACCATTCTGAACTACAGGGCTGACTGCTGAGAGATGTGCCAAAGTTTTGTAGACAGTGTTGAGAAACTGCACCAAAAGGCGTCAGATCAGCGACCCTCCAGAAGGAATCAGACAGTGGATCTGATGGAAATGAAATCAACCCTTCTTCATTGTGTTTTCCTCTTTGTGTACTTTTACTGGGATGATGCCCAGGTCTGGGAAGAGGAGAATGAATATAGCTCTGAATGGGTTTGCTGTTAGTAAGCATCTGTGTTCTTGGATCCCACAGCCTAGGGAGCAGAAGGAGGTCAGAGCGATTATAAGAGAGAATGGAAGGATTTTAATTAATGGACAGATATGCCCAGCATGCAGGTCTATTGTAAAATGGAAAAATTTGCAACAAATTAATTTATAAAAAAATGTATGATGCTATTGTTATACTTGCTCTTATTTTGTGACTCTAAAGTAAAAATAGGTAAGTCTTTAACAGTATTTAAGTTTGTATTTGGCTCAAATACGTATTCAGTTCATTGTTGGTCATTTCGGTCAGTTTTCTTTAAGTCAGTTTTATTGAAGTATAATTTACATAAAATAAAATTCATTCTTTTTAAGTATATAGTTTAATGAGTTTTGACAAATGTTTATAGTCATAAACACTGTCACAGTCAAGGTAGAACATTCCCATAACCCCTAAAAATCCCCTTATTCTCCTTTGCAGTAAATCTCCTGCTTCCATTCTTATTTCCAGTCAATGATCTGATTTCTACCACTTTAGTTTTGCCTTTCCCAGAAAGGTTATACAAATCAAATCTGACTTCTTTTACTTAACCTAATGCTTCTGAAATTTTATCCATGTTGTTTCACACATCAGTAATTTTTTCCTTTTTATTGCTGAGTGGTATTCCATTGTATGGATATACAATAATTTATCAATTCACTAGTTGATGGACATGTGACTTGCTTCCAATTTTTGCTAATTAAGAATAATGTTGCTATAAACATTTGCATGCAGTCTTTGCATGGACATATACTTTCATTCTCTAAGGTAAATACCCAGGAGTGGGGTTGCTGGTAATTGTATGTTTAACTTTATAAGAAACTGCCAAACTGTTTTCCAAACTGGTTGTACCATTTTGCATTCCACCAGCAAAGTATAAGAATTCCAATTTCTCTGCATTCTTGCCACTGCTTGATATTGTCAGTCTTTTAAATTTTAGCCATTTAGTGGGTGTATAGTGGTATCCCATTATGGCTTTAATTTGTATTTCCCTAATGACTAAAAATATTGAGCTTCTTTTCATGTGCTTATTTGACATATATATTCTTTGGTGAAATATGCATTGAAATATTTTGCCGTTTTCAGTAATGGATTATTTGTCTTCTTATTATTGAATTTTGAGACTTCTTTATATATTCTGAATATAAATCCTTTACCAGATATAAGTTTTGCAAATACTTTCTCCCAGTATGTAGCTTGTCTGTTAATTTTCTTAGTGTCTTTTGAAAGGCAGAAGTTTTAAATTTTGATGAATTTCAAGTTATCAATTTTTCTTTTTTATGATTCATGCTTTTTGTCCTATATACGAAATCTTTGCCTAACTCAAGATCACAAAGATTTTGTCCTATGTTTTATTTTAGACATTTAATAGTTTTAGCTCTTAGATTTATATCTCTAATACATTTCAAGTTAGTTTTGTGTATAGTGTAAAATAATTTTTTTTTTGGCTTATGGATGTCCAATTTTTCTAGTACTCCTTGAGTTTAAAAGGCTATCTCATCCCCATTGAAATTTCTCAGTCCCTTTAGTAAAAATCAGTTGATTATATATGTGCAGGTCTACTTCTCTTCCATGGATGTATATGTCTGTCCTTATGCCAATACCATACTGACTGATTACTGTAACTTTGTACTAGTAAATTTTGAAATCACGTAGTGTAATTCCTCCAAATTATTTTTCTTTTTTAAAATTGTTTAGTCTATCTTAGGTCCTTTGTATTTCTATATAAATTTTAGAGTCAGTTTGTAAATTTCTAAGCACTTCCTGGGGTTTTGCATGGGACTGCATTGAATCTGTGGATCAATTTGGAGAGAACTGCCATCTCAACAATATCGGGCCTTCTGATCCATGTACACAGCATGTCTCTCCATTGACTTCAATCCTCTTTAAGACCTTTTAGCAATGTTTTGTAGTTTTCAGTGTATAAATTTTGCACATACTTTGTTTAGGTTTATTCCTAAGTATTTCATATTTTTGAGGCTATTTTAAATGGTATTAAAAAGACCTCGTCTTCAAGTTGATCATTGCTACTATTTAGAAACACAAATAATTTTTGTATGTTGATCCTTGTATATTAGTTTTCTAGGGCTGTCGTAACAAACTACCACAACTGAGTGACTTAAAACAACAGAAATTTATTCTCTGACATTTCTGAAGGCTAGAAGTCCCAAATCAAAGTGCCAGCAAGGTTGGTTCCTTCTAGAGGCTCTGAGATAGAGTGTGTTCCATATGTCTCTCCTAGCTTCTGGTGGTTGCCTGCAACACTTAGCATTCCTTGGTTTGTGGCTGCATCATTCCAATTTCTGCCTATGTTGTCACACTGATTTCTCCCTCTATGTGAGCCTCTGTGTCCGAATTTCCCTCTTCTTGTAAGGACACCAGTCATTGGATTTAGGGCTCACCTTAATCTCACTGAACTTGATTACATCTGCAATGACCTCATTTCCAAATAAGATCACATTCACAAGGACAGAACAGATATTTTTAGGGGACACAATCCAGCCCACGACACCTTGTGTCCTGCAACCTTGCTAAATTTAATTATTAGTTCCAGTATCTTTTTTTGTCAACTTTTTTTTTTTTGTTTTCTATATGGATGCTAAGTCAGCTTACTTTTGACAAAACACCAGCATCACATCCAAACAAAAATCCCTTATGTATTAACCACTGCTCTGGTGCAACCACCAAGGGATTAAAGGGGTTTTCCCCCTTTGAATTGTTTCTCTTAACTGCAATCTTGACTGATAAACTTCAACTGACCTCTCTAAGTTTTTTCAAGATTCTCTTCATACATAGTGTTTTTCAAATCATCACATGCTTTTCCAACTGTTTAGTAGAATGGGGGACCAGGGGTGGTGAGCGTGGCCCTTGCCTCAGGTGCAAAATTTCAGGAGGCACCAAAAATCTCAGTAATTAAGATAAATAATATCTTGATGTAATATTTTAAAAATAAAAATGAACACAAAACAACAATGAACAAAATTTTAAATAAAGGTAGGATCCTTCCCTGCACTTGCATGACCCTGCCTCACTTCCCTGACCCTAAACTTGGCCCTCCTGTTTAGATCGCAATAAACTAGTCTTCCCCAATGTGAACAATTACTGCAGACCAGTTATAGGGACGTATTATGGCTTCAGGGGCCAATTTGGCAGAGCTTAATACATGTCTGTTTTCTCTTCCTACTTTTGCCCTATTTAATCCTGTAGTTCAATTGTTTCTTGGTCTTCTGTTCTTTAAGGAAATGACATCTGTTGTGATAGGTTCCATGCACAAACCCAGTTTCAAGTGAAAGTCTCAATTGCGAAGTCTTCTGGACATCTTGAGGGTGTATGTCCAATTAACAAGCCACTCTCTTGTCCCATTTCTACCCTCCACATACCCTTCTCCCTGCCATGTGATTGTGCCACACATGGACAGCTGACTCAAAGTGAGCCTGCTGCATTTTCTTGTCTTCTAATTTGGAATCCGGTTTCACAAACAATGTATTAAATGCTGTGTGGGGCAGGAACTGCAGCATGTAAACTGTTATGCACCCCCATTCTAGCAGGTGGCCTGAGAAGCAGAGAAAGTTGGTTAGCAAAGGAAGAAGTTTGAAGCAAACAGGCAGACATGAGAGATAGAGAGGTGGAGTTAGGCCTGGGTTCCCAACAGCTTTCCAGTTCCTGCTTCTGATCCCTTCCTTAGACCCAGCTCCACCCTCTTTTTTGAATTCTATTAATACCACATCATTCGTATAACAAATACTCCTGACCCTACGTTTTCTTGAGGTGTCTCCGGTTTGTTTCCATTAGCTGCGGTTGGAGAGCCTTGGCTAACACACTGTCTCCAGTTTCCCAAGTTAGATGCTTTATTTCCCCTGGTACACTAAGGAAACTTCCCCAAACTGCTCTTTCCAGTTCTGTGGCTGAGTGATGAAATCCTCTCCACTCATAATACAGACTCTTTTCTCGCTTTTATCTTTCTTCCTTTTCTTATTTCTTTTACACATTTCCTTGATGTTCCTTACACCCACCACATTTACATTGTTCCCAAGTTGACTCTTCCATTATATTCTGTTTCTTCTTAGCACATTTTGATCTATCCCAATATTAGCATTTATTAAGTATCTGTATTGCATAAAAGGTACAGAAGTCAGAGGTCTTCTGATATTTTCCACCTGTTCATTATGCAAGTCCAGTTTAAACCTCATTTCCACTATGAACCCTTGTCTCTCCAATTTCTTTCCTTCTCCTCCAAAAAGAGTAGAGGTAGTTCTTCGTATATAAATCTATTATAAAACTCTTCGATTATATCTCCTCAAGGCAAGGGATCATATCTTATTCATTCGTATTATGAACACTTAACCTATAGTAGGTAATCAGTAAGTGCCTGTTGAATGAATGAGTTAATGAATGAAAGGTGCCTAATTTGTTACATATGAAATTGAGGAAAGTGCCTGATGGTCACGAACATCCCTTAAACATCGTGTTCTTAGGGCTCTGTTCATCTAAGTCTCTTTCTCTTCCCACTTTACCCTGTTTCTCTGGATGATCTCAGTTACCACCAGGACTTCAGTTACCATCTGCCATATGTCAGTCCCTATCAAGTCTATATTTTTAGTCCAGATCTGTCGCCTGAGAGCCAAACCCATAATTCCAACTACTTACTAGGCTTCTCCAGTGGGTGTTTCTGCAGGCACTTCAGATTCAGTTTAGTCTGCCAAATATCCATTCATTAACTTCTCTACCCACTCCTTCCCAACCTCCTTCTTTTCCTCCTCCTCCTCTGATGTTCCCTGAACAGTGAATGGCAGCACTATCTAGTCAGCTGAACAAACTTGATGTATTCCCAACATATAGCACATTGCCTGGTACCTAGTAGGCACTCAATTAATATTTGTGGGATAAACAATGCCATTCACTAAGGTGGCCAAATCATGATAATGATAATGAAAATGATAAATTTGGTGGTTACATTTAGAAGTGGTCTTAGACTCCATAGTAAAAAAAAAAAAAAAAAAAAAAAATGCATGAGAGTACGCTCTGGGAATCTCCCATCTTTCACTTTTGGTGTCTTTGGAACATCAAACAAACCAATGTCCCTCATGAGGTCTTAGTTTAAGATCAGACCTAGAGGCTAATTATTTGTCATCCTCCATGAAACTGTCTGAAATGTTTTCCTCTAGGCCTGTAAGACTTTGTAGTGATGCCCTCCCATAGGCATTCTCTATACGAGTGCCAAGGCAAGTTTTTCTGCCTTTTGGAGATTGGAGATATTTTGTGTAATATCATATCGGGAACTAGGGTTAGAACTAATTTTTCACTCTTCCTTCTCAGGCTAATATTAGAGGCATCAATTGTAACGAAAGAGTAGGGGCTCTGGGAGTCAGACTGATGTGAGTTTGAATTCTGGCTCCTTCATTTACTAGATTTGTGACTTTGGACAAGCTACTTAAGTTCCCAAATCTCAGTTTCTTTATCTATAAAATGGAGACAGTAGTAGGCATAGCAAATAGTTATTTCAAAGTTATGTTTGATAAGCTAAGCATGGTCTCTGAAACAGGGGAGTCTCAGTAAAGGTGAGCTTCCTTCCCTTCTTTTGTTAGCTGAGTGGTCTTCTCTAAGTTACTTACCTTAACTGAATGTCAGTTTCCTCATCAGTAAATGAAATAATATTTCATTTTGGGTTGTTGTGTGGACTAAATTAGTTATATTCATGTGAAGTACATGATCACTTAAGAAATATTAGATTCCTTTCTAGGGAAGCACTGGGAAATGCCTGTGTTTTGAGTCTGTCAAACTTCTAGTCAACCTTAAGCTCTTGTTAGACTATACAAGGCCTAGGAAAATATGAACATGGAGGAGTATTATTGCTTTGCTCATTTGTATGATTCAGTGTTGCTCAACAGCAATGGTTATGAGAGGAAAATCTCCATCACCTCTGGGTGAAAGCTGCATACCCCAGCCTACTTGACTAGATTTGCCTGGGGTGGGGAGGTCTTTCATCCTGGTGCATTTAATCAATAGGATATGACTAATGCCCTGAGAGCTCTCACTGGTTACTTGTGGGAGCCCGTATTTTCTGATTGGTGTAAGCCTCAGCCAATCCTCCTCCACTTATTAGGAGCAGTTTAGTTACTTAGTTCAGTTAATTGGGCAGTTACTGACTTCGGCTAAATCAAGGTATCTTTCCCAACCATGTGGACTACTCTCTATTCCTTCCTCCTTCCGTTCTGCACGACGCCCCCCCTTCACTCTCACCCCAAATAAACGGATGGTAGTCCATTCTCTTCAAACACCCAAAAAATTGAGCCTTCGGCAACTAACAACTATAACAAAAGTAACAACAGTAACGAAAACTATTTGCAGTTCTCTGGAAACATATAACTCCAGTAATGAGGGAACTGATACAAATTCAGTGAGCATGTTTGTGTAATGGTGTGAGTTGGGGAATGGGTATGTGGAGGCAGGTTTTTCTAGCAGGTGCTGCACACTGAGTTGATAACCACTACAAAGCTGTTTTCCAGATGGGTTAATAAATGGATGACTCACCAAATCTTTGCCTTTACTATGACAGACCTTGTCACTCATCGGCTTACTTTAACTGGATGCCTTAAAAGCCTCCCCTTCTGTGGGTGTGGCAGGAATGGAGGATGGAAGCTTGGCTAGTAAGGAGACAGGGAGCAGAGCCAAGGCCACGGGAGATAGCACGGGGATGGGAATGTCCATGTAAGAGACTTTTGGAATCTGGAAGCAAACAATTTATTACCCAAACCTCCCACCCCCTTGATAGATTGCTGTTGGCATTTGTGTTATTGCAAAAAAAAAAAAAAAAAAAAGGTCCTTGTTTCTTAGAAAAAAATTAGCGAGGCAAATACTGGACATTCGAATGTAGCAGTGGGAATGAAAAGAAGGGAAAAATGAACTTGGCAAGAATTCAGAGACAGCCAATTGTCTAGTGAAATGGCACTGAATTAAAAACTCAAAGGAGGTAGTGGCATCCTCTTTAGTAGAGAGATTTAAAAAAAAATAAAAAACAGCCAGGCCATCACTACCCAGTAAACGCTGTAGAAAAAAATGTATGCAAGGTTTCTTTTCTCTTTTCTTATCTCCAAACAAAGAGATCTGTGCTTTCTACTGAAACAAGGCAAATTTACTGCCCACATACCCTGGGGGTTCTGAACCTCTCTCAGGAAGGCACCTCCCCATCCCACTCCACCCCCTGCAGTCCCCGGCACTAAGTCCTGTTCCTCAGCCCCAGCAGAACACCTCCCCCAAGCCCCAGCTTACACGGCCGCTTGTTTCCAGAACAGGGACTTTCGCAACGGAAGGCATTTCTCTCTCTGATGAATGGTCAAAAATGAGATTCCGGGTGAAACAATTAGAAACTTTAATTACTCTCCACACATCCCATAATATAAGCCACATTCTTATTTTTATAAGGAATCAGCTACAGATTGGGTAGCACTTATGGTTTGAAACGCTTCCTGTGTCCTTCTGGCGTAACCGTGTTCTAGTTACAATGCTGGAGCTTCTCATATTCCTGCTCCCTCTCCCCATTTCTCTCTTCGGTTTTTTTTTTTTTTGGCTTGCCAATTCCAGCACCTTCACATACATTACCCCGTCCTTTCATCTCCAAGATGACCTGAAATGACCTTTTGCTTGGCACGAGACGTGATTCAACTGATAATAAAAGGGTTGGGGGGTGGAGCGTGGGGGGAGGGAGGTGGGGACGGCGGTGGCTGTCTGCGCAGGGCTGGAGAGCCGGGGAGGGGAGCAGAGAAAGGGGGACCGTATCAATTTAAAGACAAATGCGGCCGCTTTTTTGCTGTGCCATTTCCTGTAATTAATTTGCCACATATCACCTATTACACGAAGGGAAAAGATTCTTTTCTAAGGCATACCACTCTCTTTGTTTAACCCAAGAGCCTCCGCCATTTAGACGAGGCCGAGGAGGAAGCGGAGGAGGGGGAGCGGGAGGGGCGGCAGGGAGAGGCTGGCACTCCCAGCAGGGAGCCCAGCCTTCCGGGGACGCCGGGTCGGCCGCCCCGCAGCTTTCTTTCTCTCTGCCGGGCTGTTTGCTGCTGGGAGCTTCTCTCCAAAGCAGAGGCGCCTGCTAAGGTTCCAGCACGCAGTTCCCTTCCATTTTACATCCGCTGCCTTGGAGGGGCGTGGGCTTTTTCCGGTGACTTTATCTCTTTGTTGTTTTAGGAAACTAATTTTTCACTAACTCCAGAACTCCAAATAGATGCCCGTGGTAAGTCTCATCGATTCCCTCTCTCTCTTACTTAGGGAGGAAAAGAGAACAAACTATTTGGATACTCAGCTGAGGTTGCAGAAGCTGCCGCAGCAACAGCTCTGAACCTTGCACAGCGAAAGGCTCTTATTGTAGCGCGTCCTGCCTTCCAAAGACCTCCTCTTTAAAGAGACATGGCTAGCGATACTCTTGTCAGTTAGGTGTGTGTGTGTGTGTGTGTGTGTGCATTGATGTATCAGCGACTCCATTTGAAGAGACAAAGAGAAGGGTTGATTTGGGTGGTTCGCAGGATATTTTTAGCCAAGCTTGACCAGCTGAGATGTGAGAAGAGAAAAATGGACTTATGAAGTCACATGGGGACCTGAGATTAGAGAACTTCTTGTCCAAAGGCTTGTGAAGTGCTAGAACATATTATAAAGGTATCCTGTCCCTTCTGGAGGTTGTAGATAGCTTGCATGAAAGCTGACTGGGATGATTGTGCAGCCATCCTGTCACCCTCTCCTCTCTCTTACCACAGGAAACTTAGACACAAGATGTTCTGAGCTCAGAGAGGTGAGGAACTCATCCTCCTGGGTCTGGGAAGAATTTCTCTTCCTAAAGTGCCTCATAGGCTGGAAGTTCCATGAAAGGCAAGAGGTTTGCTCCATGATCCTCTAGTTTCACACCTTCTGGCTTTCCTTGGAAGCCATTAATTCATCACAGACGTCTTGAATATTGACTCTGTGCTAAGCGTTATAGATTTTAAGGTTACGAAAAAGACTGGTCTTAGCCCCTGCCCTCCGGAAGCTTACAGTCAGGAAGTGGAAAGATACAAGTAAACAGATAATTAAATTCAGGGGAGAAGGAGTAACTATATGGTCCTGCCAGTTTCATCACCCCCACCGATGTGATCCCTTGGTTCCTTAATTAAAGGAGATAACTCCTGTGAAATGCCTGATGGAATGCTTTCCCTTCTCTTCTCCACCAGTCCATGTCTCTCTCCTATCCTTCTTCAAAAGTGCCTTCCTACAGGAAAAGAATTGCTGTTGTGGAACAAATGAGTGCCAGGAAGCTGGCCTCGAGAATCACGATGTGGAAGGACACTGCTGTCATCTTTGATGAAAACCTCAGCCCAGTTTCTTTCTAACCTGCTGTAGAGAGGAAAAGGAACTAATATTACTGAGCACCTTCCAAGTGCCATACGTTATGCGGACTATTTATTACATTTCTGCTGTAGTGAGCTCTTATGCAGTCTTTATCACCTGGGAACTGATTTTATCTGAAGCACAGAATATAGTTAATGGTTTGAGTTGACTATTTTCTCAATTACCCCAAGGATGGCAAATAACTAGTACCATTCTAGATGCATAGGAGAGAAATTGATTCATTATAGACAATGGATGCTTTAAGGCATTAGGCTTAATTCTCTCCCAGATTCTCTCTTGAGAAATTTGCAAGGTATTCTAATTTAACAGATGAGAAAAGTGAGGGTCAGGGAAGTTGTTCAAGATCATATGGCCAACAGTGAAGGAACTAGGGATGAGAAGCTTTCCTTTATGACTCCAAAATTCACAAACTTTCAAGATTGCTTGAATAGCTTGCACTATTAAAAAGAACTGGTTACAGTTCTAAACTTGGCTGTTAAAAAGAAAAAAGAATGGAATGTTAGTGTTAAAATTTTCAGTGACTTATTTAAAGGCATAACTGACTTATAGAGTGAGTTTGATTGGAAACTCTACAAAGAGAAGAATTGAGTCATTTTTTTCTCTAATAGTAGTATCTCTCTTGGAAGCATCTTTGGAGTTAGGCAAAGAGTCTTGCCAGGAAAGATACCACTCAAAGTGACAGGAACACCTTGTGTTTAACTCAAACCCTTACTGCCCAGCCTGATCACTCACCATTCTTGACCTCACATGACTTGTAAAATCAAATATCCCCTGAAAGGCTGGAGTCATTTGTCATCAAAATCAAAGACTGAGCCTCTAGCTCTAGGACCCTTCCAAGGGAAGAGCCAGATAACTCTTGTGATCAACACTGGCATGTCTGGCAAAAGTGAATGCTTTTAAAGGGATGTTAATCTGTAAGAGTTTTTCTGTGAACTTCCTCCTTCATAAAATAGGTTCTCAGTTCAGGTCCTGCAAACTTGGGCAAATTAGTCAACCTCTCTGTTCCTTAGTTTCATCTGAAAAGTAGAATAATAGTAGTATTTATCACATGGGATCATGGTGAGGGTTACCCTGAGATTAAGCATGCAGAGCACTTAGCAGGGTCCCAGACCCATACAAAGTGCTATTTATTTTGCTAGCTATTATTATGTTAATTATTATCATCACTTTTATTTGTATTAGAATTGACTGATTAAAGTGGATAGTTGGCGTTTTATTTCCCATGCCTACAGTGGACTTAAGCCACATTTTGAGGCTGATAAATCTTTTTCTTTCTGAACTCTTTGTTTTCCCCTCACCATGACACCACTTCTCTTGGTTATAAACACCCATTTATCCTTGCACTCCTCCCTTCTTCTTTCCGTGGCCCTCTGAAACAAAACAAAAACTCTTGCTCCTAAAATGGTTCTGTTATAAATCATTTACACCGGGGGTCAGCAAATTTTTTTTTCCTGTAAAGAGCCATACAGTATTTTAGACTTTGCAGGCTAAATAATCTCTGTTGCAAGTATTCAACTCTGCTGTTTAGTGCAAAAGCAGCCGTAGACAATACCTGAATGAATGGGTGTAGGTGTTCCGATGAAACTTTATTTATGAACATTGAGATTTGGATGTCACATAATGTTCACATGTCACAAAATGTTGTTCTTTTAATTTTTTTCCAGCCATTTAGAATTGTAAAACACCCTCAGCTCCTGGGCTATATAAAAACAGGCAGTGGGTCCATAGTTTGCTGACTCCCAGTTTACACTTTAACATGAGTTTCAATTGCTGTGATACTCTCAGGAATATTTTATTCAAGTTCTAGAAGAATATACAGAAAACACGTCTTTGAGGGGCAGTGCCATGCGTGGGGTACACACATAATGACAGAATACCCCCTTAGTTCCCTGTGGGAAGGATGGCTGGCACAGTGGGACCCAGGTTGGCCAGCTCAAGGTATTTATTTACAGGAAAACATCAAAGCATCTGGGAAGAGGCAGGAAAAAGAGCAAGTGCCATCATGTCAGACTTGGCTTCAACCAAATGTGGACTCTCACCCTTTAGTGATGTTCTGATTTGGGCAAGTCACTCAAAGGTTTTGAGCTTCAATTTTCCTAACCATAAAAGTGGAAATAATAATGCCGCCTCTGAAGAGTTATCATGAGACTAAGTTATGTAGATGCTCTTTGTGACCATATATATTAAGAGGATGATGACTGGAACATGGTGGATATTCCATAAATGTTTGAAGAGTATGAGTAGGCACTCAGCCCAAGTTTCCTTCAATCATTCATCAGTGGGGGCAGTAGGGGTCAATCTCAGCTGTTGTGAAATATAAGAGTAGGAAGGTTGGACATGTTGGTACTTCTGGTATTTAAAAAGAAACCTTCTGATCTTTTCAGGGGTAGATGTGGGGGATGGTGAAAAGACAGAGTTAGGACATTTTTGGCAAAGAAAAAAAGTAGATCATTTGACATAGCTAAAATCCAAGCTTGCAGAAGTAATGGCTCGGTCAATTAGGTTAGAACTCAGCTCAAGATGACATTGGTTTCTGAGAGAACAATCAGGGTGTCAGGGTCATTTCTGGAACGGCATCTTCAGATAGAGTGAGCCATCATTGCTTGGTTCCGACATGAGTCAGGGGTCTTTGAAAGGAGATTCAGGGCTGTGTGAGAGGGTATGTTTGCAACGTCAGAATCTAAATCACTGATTAGGGATGCAAGTGTATGTGCATGCGTGCATGAGAGAGAGAAAATAAGAGAAAGAGAAAGAGAGAGGTGTACTTTTGCACTCATTTGTGGTAAGTCTTGCTGGTGGAGAAAAACAGGAGAGAGGTGTCCTAGAAGTCAGAAACTTGGGGCAGACAGTTCGTTCTATAGATTGCACACCCACTCGGTACAGGGCTCTGAGCTGAGGGAAACAGACCTCTTCTGTCCTGAGGGCGCTTACAGGTGTACTTTTTGCTATATAAATACAGAGATTAATTTTATATAAAAATAATTTATGTAATAATCCTGTTATTACCAGATGCCTCTTAGTTAAATTAGAGATTTAACTTTAGCTTAAAAACATCTCTACTTCTTCTTCCTGATTTTACCAATATGTAAATGTAATGTTAGCATAATAATTTATTCAAGTCAAGATTTGGATTTAGTCTCTCATTGTTTAAGATTTTCTAAAGATTTAAAAATTCCTACATAAGTTCTATGAGCTCAGTAAGTTATCATTCTTTCTACAAATTATTTAAAATTATAATATAAAATCATTTAATTATATGAACTTGTAATAATACATGTCTTTTAAGAAAAGTTGATCTTGTGTATTCTTGTAATGCTATAAACCATATGGACGTAATGTATTGGCTTAAATTGTAACTTCCAGGTCTTTAGTCAACCTTAGACTAACATTAAATTAATTAATATGTAAACTTTGGATATGGGCAAATGTTAAGTAAGAAACAGATGCAAATATTAGTTACTAAATATAGTTTTAATTGTCCTTGCTCTTTATTTTATGTATAAATGACTGGACCTTAACAGAATATACAAATGTCTTTAAGTGATGTAATTATGCTTATTTCTCTACCTTGAAGTTTGTCAAAGTGATATAAGATGTGTACGGAAAAAATTAGCTAGGCTGTTTTTGGTTCCTGTCTTTCAGTTTTCTCTCATGTATGGAAAAACAAAAGCTGCTTACTTTAGTAAGGGAGTAATTAATATAAATTGTTGAGATAATATTAGGTACAATAATTTTGGAGAAATATAAATATGTATGCAAAATAATAAATATGGTTTGTTTGCCTTTTAAGGAAATTGCTACAGTTTATTAGGATGGTAAATTCAATTATACATACACACATACACATATATACACACAGTGTTCTACTTTATATGCCGATAAAGTTGAAAGGTTTAATTAAAATAATCTATTTTCACGGTTACGTATTTGTATGTGTCTAAAAACATATATATAAAGGCATATTAAGATTAATTCAAAAAGTTTAAAGTTAAAAAAATGGGGGCCAGCCATGTGGCCAAGTGGTTAAAGTTCCACTCTCCACCTTGATGCCCTGGGTTCGTGGGTTTGGATCCTGGGTGTGGACCCACTCCACTCATCAGCTATGCTGTGGAGGCATCCTACATACAAAATAGAGGAAGATAGGCACAGATGTTAGCTCAGGGCTAACCTTCCTTCCTCAAGCTGGAAAAAAAAAAAAAAAGAGGAAGATTGCCAATGGATGGTAGCTCAGGGTGAATCTTCCTCACCAAAAAAAAAAAAAAAAGTAATAAAAGACTAGCATTGAGGAAAACTCTAAATGTTAAAGATCTGAAAAAGGTAAAGGTTCTTTGTCTGGGTTGGTAATGCTGGCTTAAGTCTGAAGAAAACACTGGCTTTTGTAAAAAATATTACTTACAAATTTGACTCAATGTTAATGGATTTATCCAGAAAAAAGAAAAGGCTTGTGAATCCTTTATTGCAAATTGTTATATGGGTGATATATACACAAAATGTAAAGTTAGGATTTGGGCTTTATTTTTTTAAAAATGACCAAATTATTCTGTGTCCAGGTAACAGAGGTTCATTTTCGTTGCCAAAATATTCTGTTAAATTTTGACATTTTTGGCATATTTTGAATCATTTTGATGAAAATGTCCCCTTTTGTTGGCAAAAGTTAAATTTCTCATAATCACTATTAGTTTTTCTTGTTAGTTTAAAAATATTGTTTATAACTATTTTTTGCCTTTGGATGGGGTCATTTATATTCCCATTTTATTTCTTTTGACATCCCTTCTTGATTTTAGCTTTCCAAGGTAAAATCCCCATATCAGAAGACTCAAACCATTAAGACACATTTTAACAAAATCTATTCTTGAGTTTCTTGGTCTGGCCACTAGGTAACACAAAGATTGACTCCTTTACCTTATAAAAGGAAGGGTAACAGAAAAAATTAGAACCTTTCATATGAGCTTGCCTTTGTAATCAAACTTTTTTAGAAATAGAGCTTGGGAATGATTTAAGGAACAATGGTGTGCTTTTGGAGACTTCCATGTTTTTCAGACCTTACAAAAAAAGCTCATTACTTAAGCTAAACTCCAATTCTTTTGATTCAGCCATACCTGATCACCTCTGCATTACAAATTTTATCTCCTGGTGCTGTACCACCTTTGATGAGTGGTCCAAAAATTTTTCATACTATTTGAAAACCCCGTCGGAGTATTTTCTCCTAAAAACACAGATCGTTGGGTAGCCCCTAATATCTGCTATTGAATTTTCAGTGTAAAAGTCTATTGATGACTACTCACAAATTGGGCATAGATCTGTTACCTTGCTAAACTGATGCTCGCATTCAGGATAGTCTCTCACATCATCCAAAATTTATCTTGGGTCATGGATTTTTCTTCTCAGAAAAAGACATCTTTAGATAATTTAGTTCAAGAAGGAGAAAAACTAGGTCTCATTTAGAGTTCAAGGTCTTTAACAACTTAAGGGGAACTCTGGACTGCCTTCTTCTGTCTTTAAGCCCCTTCATGTCATGTTTTATAAGAATCCTCAAAAGTGGGAGAATCTTACATGCAGTGGTTTAGAAGAACAGGACAGTTGGACAATATCACTAAGACCATAAATCTTCTTGCTCAAGAGGCTCATGAACTTTAACAGATGAAATATAATACTGGCCCCCTCAAGGTGAAAAGTGTCCTGTGAAAAGGTTTTTGTACTTACGTCTCTATAGACCTCTCTAGTATTGTTAATGTTACTAAAAAGATCTAGGGATCAAAGAAATCATGAAATTAGGTAAATTGGTTAATACCCCCATATCTGGTTCTTTGGTCTCTTTTCTTGATTTCATTTGGGCACTGTTGGATTCTAGCTTGAAAGTGGACTATAAACTCTAATCATATTCCTTCTCTTAGAATCTGTCCTAGTTGCAGTGCTCAGATATATGGTCTCCAGAGTCTTAAATGCTACTGTGTACCACCAAATTATCCAAGAAATGATATTCTAGGACAAAAAGAAAAAGAAAACCTGCGAGGGTGGAATAACTACCATTGGAAACTCCATTAAACACCTATGCAGATCTAGATTGATCGTGTCCACAAACATTAACAATGAACAAAATGGGGGACTTAGAAATAAAACCAATATACTTTCAGGTCCCTGTTCTAAATAATTCTGTGATCAAGCATACTTTCACATTCCTGTGTTAAACAATAGTGGGATCAGGAGAAAAATAACTTATTCCAGGTAATACTTGCCCCCAGAAGATAAGACTGTTGACCAACTAAAATAGTTTATTTATCAAACCTAACAGATTGCACCAGACACTAAAGGTCACATATTGTATGATTCCATTCAGATGAAATATCCTAGAATAGGTAAATCCATAGAGTGAGAAACCCTTGAGGCGTATCGGAATGGGAAGCAATTGCTGTGGGGATGCGTTTTCCTTTTTGCTTTGGAATTAGAGGTGGTGGTGATTGCACAACATTATGACTGTACTAGTTGCCACTGAATTGTTTAATTTAAAATGGTTGGTTTTATGTTATGTGAATTTCACCTAAAAAAACACAGAAAACAAAACTAACAGGTTGCTCATCAAGGCTCACTTTAAGACCCTTGACTTGCTGTGCCTATCACTCCAAAGCTACCATGTCATAAATTTTGCCCAGTCTCAACCAGTTTCATGCCTGCTAAGACCTCCCTCAGAATCATGCAACACAGGCCCTTAAACTTTATAAATATTTCTCCCTAATTACTCTATTTGAGACACTTTTTGCCTCTCTTACTTCTAATAGTAAGAGAGTAGTAGTTCCAATAAACTTAGCTTTCCTTAATCCATAGATTTTTCTGGTGCTCTTTTGGAAGGTCAACATGATCAGTAAAATCCCTTCAGGGATTAAAAAAAAAAAATCACAATTTTTTGATTCTCTTTTTCTGTCCTCAATATTAGATGGGTAGCAGCTTTCTGATTACAGGTAGATATATGATTGGAGCAGGTCTTCTTATAGTGGCCAGAGGTAGAGAGGTCAGTTCTAGCTTTGTAAGAGAGACGATAGGCAAAGATTAGGCATAGCCATGTGGCCAGTGTTTACTGTAAGTCTTCAGCTATTTTAGTAACCAAATAAGGAGTAAAGAATTCTTGTCTCAGGAATTACACCAACATGTCAGGGGGTAAGGGAAAAGTCCACAAAAGCTAATGTGTGAGGCTCACTCTGGATGAGAGGCCAGGCTTTAGAGAAATCAGTTTTAGACTAACTCTTTTGGAAAAGAAGGATATAAAACTATCAATGTACTTATTGCCTTGATCTGGTTTGGCTCAAGAAATAGCCAGTGCCAAGCCTATATATGAAGAATCTCAGTATCTGTAGATGACTAGAATTGATTTTTAAAAAATTGTGTGTGTGTGGAGCCAGCCCTGATGGCCTAGTGGTTAAAAATTTGGCGTTCTCACTGCTTCGGTGGCCCAGGTTCGATTCCCAGTCATGGAACCACACCACTTGTCTGTCAGTAGCCATGCTGTAGCTGCTGCTGCTCAGGTAGAAGAAAGTGAAGGACTTACAACTAGAATGTACAACTATGCACTGGGGCTTTGGGGAGGGAAAAAATAAAAGAGGAAGATTGGCAATAGATGTTAGCTCAGGGAGAATCTTCCCTAGCAAAAAACAAAAACAAACAAACAAAAAAATTGTGTGTGTGTATATTGTCTGGAATGATGTATTAGGTGTCTATTGCTGTAAAAAATTACCTTAAAACCTGGTGGCTTAAAACAACACACCTTTATTATCTTACAGTTTTTGTGGGTTAAGAATCCAGGCACATCTTAGCTGGTCCTTTACTTCAGGATTTCTCAGGCTGCAGTTGGCTGGGCTGTAGTCATCTCAAGTCCCAACTTGGGAAGTTCCACTTTCAAGCTCACGTGGCTCTTGACAGGATTCAGTTCCTCATGGGCTGCTGAACTGAGGGCCTGAGTTACTCACTGGATGTTGTCTAGAGGCCAACCTCAGTCTTTTGCAACACGAGTCTTTCCAACATGGCAGCTTGCTTCATCACTTGATGCAGACTGAGAAGTCAATAGAATCTAGCAAGACAGAAATCACAGTCTTTTGTAACCTGATCGTGAAAGGGACAGTCTATCACATTTACTATATTTTATTCATTAGAATCAAGTCACTAGGTCTACCTCACACTCAAAGGAAGGGGATTACACAAGAGGATGAATGCTGGTGGGCATCATTTGAGTGTTGTCCTCGAAAACTGTCTATCACAGATGATAATCATACCTAAATTACACAATGCATCCCATTAGCCACAGAAGGTTGAAAACTATAGGAAGTTATTTTGCTTCAGTTTTAAGTTAAATTTGAATTAACACGAGTAAAAGAGAACTCTTCAAAATTTTATTTTGAAGTTCTATAAGAGGCTAAATATTTAATACACATGTTGGTCTTTAAGATTCCAAACCTGTTTGAAAGTATTTTTGCCTTCTTCTCAGATGAAATGTCAGATAGTTTTGAAACAGAAATCTCTGAAAAGTTATGGTACTTTGTAAGTATTTGCTGTTTTCCTTGAAAACCGCAAGGCTTGTGTTGTCATCAGCCTCATTTCAATTAATTAACTCTGTTTGCAGACCTCTCCTTGAAGCAGCTTCACTGAATGAGTCAAGTGTTTTACAATTAGTGAAGCATCTCAGAACATGGGAAATTGTGGTGTTTGCTTCAGAAACAGGAGGGATTGTTATATTTTCTTACCATCTGAACTTGTCTAACTATAGAAACAGAAACTTGGTTTGACCATATCCTGTGGATTATCAACAGGTGTTAATTTATTCTCTCTTGGAGATGGAGATCTTCGGCAAGTACATCGTTTATTCTAATGGATCAAGAATTAGATCAGTGATTAAGAGACCAAGGCATAGAAAAAGCAATTGTATAAAATATCTGGGATGACCCTTAAAACAACTCTCTATTTTACCTTTGAAGAAATCAAGGCACAGAGAGCTGAAGTTGTTTATCCAAGAAGATAAAGCTAGTTAAAGGAATGTTTTCAGATTGACATCAGGTCTGTTCTCGATCTAATTCAACTCCACACCAAAAGCGCTATAGTGGAAAGTGCACTGGACAAAGACAAAGATTCAAATCCCACAAAATTTGTACATTTTGTTCCCCTCTGTATCTTATATCTGAAACTGGAAACCTGTACCTAAAACTATACCTGAAAGTATATATCAATAATACTTGTTGAACATAGAAATGAATGGATGAATGAAATCCTAGTCCTGTGATGTACTGGTTGAGTGGCTTTGGACAATTTGTTTCCCTTCCCTGTTTAGTTTCCTCATATTGAAAATGAGAGTTTTGGTCTGGTTAATCTTTAAAACTCCTTTCAGTTCTAAATTTCTATGATTTAATAATAATAATAAGTATCATTTGTTGAGGACTCTTTGTGTCATGTACTGTGATTTACACAATAATGCCATTTAATTCGTATAACCACCCTATGATACAGCAAACCTGTGAGGAAAATAGCTAATAGCTAATGGTTATTTTGATCTGCTCTGAACCAGGCACTGTTATTAACTCATTTTAATCCTCATCTCCATCCTGTGAGGTACAGAGAGGTTCAATTTGTCCAAGATCACATAAGTAGTAAGGGGTGGAGCCAGAACTTGAACTCAAATGGTCCAATTTCAGAACCTATCTGCTTAATCACACTGTTATACTGAATAGTAATGTTGTAAAGTTAACACCATGGACTCATTCTGTTCAGTTAATCTGAGTTCAAGCTTTTTCGTGGCTACCAGCTTCTTTTTTATTTCCTATTCGTAAAAATTATTTGCACCCAAACACATTAACCTTTACATTTATTTCCACTGTATAGTCCCAAGCAAGTCTTAAATTGCTAAATAAGTTGTTGATTTGATAAATCTTCTATAATACTACCCAGTCATTTAAATGGTGGGTGGAAGTTACGATAACTAGCTTTAGTGCTGTTTCAAAGATTGGGAATGGAGAAACATTTTCTGAAGTCATGTCTGGGGTATGGTGGGTGGAGGTTTGGCTTGTTCTGAGAAATTTAGCTGAAAACTCCAGAATTAGTCAAATGTTTGGACTGGTGAGGCTTAATGTTCTGGCCAACTGGCAGCAGAAAGATGTTAATCAAACTCACAGAGAATGAGGAAGATGAGGTTCAGATGGTGTGGGTCCATCTGTTTTATTTTTGTTTTAATCTCTTTAGACTCAAGAACTCTGAGCCTTCACTTCTGAACACCTATTATGACTGAGAATAGATTAGTTGTATATCTGTATGGGAAATCTGAAGTGAAAATAGAGGCAATTTTCCAAATAATTTAATTTTTTTTCTTTAAGAAAATTGAGATGCTGCTGAGGATATGGGAAGGTATGTATTTTGAGCATAGTCATTTACTCTGGTGGAATCCACTGAGTATCTTATCAGTGTTTGTTTCAGTTCCACCATCCTGTAGGTGTGTATCCATATGAATGTGGGTGGCATCGTGTAGGGTAGTGTTAAAGAGAAATCAAATACTAAAAGGCAAAGGATTGAGTGCTTAGTAAGAAAAGTGTTATTATCCAGCAGAGTACCCAATCTAATACAGTCTAGACCCTGGGGGGATGAGGTTTTGGAAAGGAGAATGAAGTGGGTCTTTTAAAGCCAAAAGTGTCAATTGTCTCTGTCTTATATTCAGAGAGCAATGTCTTTGAGTGATGCTGACAGGTTGGCGATGCCTGGGCTTGTCCCTTAGGTCAGTCTAGGCTGGATGAAGGTGCTTTGCTGCATATTTGGGGTGCCTGCCTCTGGATTATGGCGGCCAGCTGCCTCTGCTCTGTATGTGATAGGCTGCTGTCACACTGTACCACCTGCTCAGTGTCAGCAGGTTAAGTGGACAGTTCAGAATTTAGCAGGAGTGAACCAGTGGAACCTAACCTGGGATTAAGAAGTCCTGGGTTCTAGTCTTGGTAATGCCATTGACTTAGCTATGTGACCTTAGCTGACATGAAACTTCTCTAGGCCCTAATTTCCTAATTTGTAAAAGGACAGGTGGGCCTAGATCTGTGAAAACCACCTCATATTTTGCTATGGGTTCTGCTGAGGTATTTCAAGAGTGACCACATGCCCCAACCACTGCCTTCCCCCCTACCGCGAACTCTCATCCAACAAAAGCATTTCTGCATGTCACCTATTTTCACATAGGGGGCTTCCTCAGAGTTTCTTGAAAGAAAGGATCTAGTTCTTAAAAATAAAAAAGTGATCTTTGATTCCTTCCAGCTCAAACATTCTGTAAAATCTAATTTGAAACTATTTAACCTAATTATTATTATTTTTTTTAATTATCAAAAATGAAAACATCATTTAAGAGGATTCTGAATGGAAGGAGAGAAGAGTTTGGGTTTCAGTTTTTTTTTCTTCTAGCCTTTTAAGACTGGTTTGTTGACATGCCAAGTGCACATTTGGGAGCCTGGAATTGCATGTGAATTCACGTTTGCGAATCCCGAGCTTAGCCTGGGAAATGTAAATTCATGGAAAACATCCTGTTCACACAAAGAAAATCGCCCCACACTATGATTTCCTTTGGTAAATATCATTTTAAAGAAAGATGGCATCATTTCCTCTGAAAGTTTTCCCTTCTTCATTCCTCAGAGTGGATTTCTGTTGAGTTCCTTGGAAAAAATGAAAAAAAGAAAGTGAAAGAAAGTCACAGAGGATATCCATTCAAAGTACCTAAAGTCCCATGTGAGCTTTCGGAGGTGTAAACACTCCTAGCCAGCCCAAGTGACGCAGGGCAGCTCTTCTCCACCCACAGCCCCAAGATCAATGGCGCTGTTAGCAGTATCTGTGTTTTATTAAGACAACTAAATGGAATTTGTGTGCGTCAGGCTACTAGTGATTTGGCAAGAGAGATCATGTATGGTGCAAAAGTGTCCGAGTGTATTTCATGGAAATTAAAGAAGAGATCCAGTTTTCTGCCCAAATGCTTCATCCTTACATAGGCAAATCCCATTAAGGTAAGTGTTCTCCTTATGCATTCTCCTGGTGTCTTGATTTCAGCAGATTCTCCTTGAGGTTGTCTCCAGTGGGTTTGTTTGTATCTCCACAGCTCTAGAGGGAGTTTTCACAGTTCTAGCTAAAGACCATAAGGGTACTTACTATTCTGAATGGGATGCAAATCAATAGAGCATTAGGAAGGCTTCATTTGGCTTAGTGCTGTCTTGGGTAAGTGCTGCCCTCAGTTTTCAGCAACTGTCTCCTGACAGGCACAATATTAGTTTGGCAGTGAGGAGTGAATAGGCACCTATGAAACTCTGTATTCAACAATCATGGGGAAAAAGATGAGTCGGGCACTATATCTCCTTTGAGGATCTTAGGTGGGTGCTCTTGTTATCTCTTGCTGCATAACAAACCAACCCAAAACTTGGTAACTTAAAACAATGATGATCATTTATTTAGCTTGTGACTGCAATTTGGTGGGATCACCTGAGCCTCTTCTCTGCTCCACACGATGTTTGGGAGCCTCCGCTGGAATGACATGAACAGCTCAGGATGGACAGCAATCTCCTTCTCCATGTCACCTCAGGGTCTTTCTACATGGCCTCTCTAGCATGGTGTTCTCAGGGTAGTTGAACTTCTTATGTGGTAGCTCTGGGCTCCAAGAGCTACTATCCCATGAGGCCTGGGTTGAAGTTAGAAAACTTCTGGTGGCCCGGCCTTAGATGTCTATTGTTTAAGCAAGTCACTAAGGCCAGACCACGTTCAAGGGGAGGGAAATTAGTCTTCAGCTCTCAATGAGAGTAACAAAGAATTGGCACAGTATCCAGCTTGTGGTGTATATTTCCCTCAGTGTTCACAACCACCCTGGGATGAGAATGTTACAGATGAGAAAACTGAGCTATAATGGCTCAAGTAACTTTCCCAAGACACTCAGGTGGTAAATTGCAGAGTCAGTATTCAAACTTTGGATTCTGGTCTTGCTAAAAGAGACCTTCTGCGTCTTTAATTTACAAATAGAAAAAACAAGTGCAAAACAACTGAGCCCAAAGAAAGGAAAGGAAAGCCTGGTATGACACACTTTATCAGAGAATTAGGATAACCTATGCCCAGCAAGTGAAACAAATTCCATGACTCTAGGCCTCTTAAGCAGAGCTCTGAGAGTGGGGCTTTGAAAGAATTAATGAGCCAGATCTTTCAAGGCTGGGCAACATCAGGTTGCTGTTTTTAGATGAGGTAATGCTGTAGATGATCAACAAACATCAGTGTCATTGTGCTCTCCAACACTGTCAATTCCAGGAAATGATAGGCATCCTAGGAACAGATGCCCAAATGACTTTGACCTCAAGTTGAAGTACTTGGGGTGAAATTATTTCACATTGTGATCTGCAATTCTGTTATATTCTATTTAAATGTATTTTAAATGATTGCATTAACTGGGATTTGAAACTCAAAATGGATAATGTGTCTTTAAAAAAGGAAGTCTTCTCCTGTTTTGTGTTATAGAGAGCTGCTAAGGATGCCACTGTGTCCAAATTCATCAGCACTTTACTATCAGGTGGGAGGAAAGGAGTCTGTATTTGCCATAGAGGGGAGTTAACGTTTTTTGGATAGCAAAAGATGGACTTGTGTCATACTGTTGATATGGATACACACTATGGGTCTATAGTCCTTCTCTTTTTGCAATTGAATGGCTAAGAAAAGCAATTTCTTCTTTCAAAGAAAGAAGGTAGAAGCCTAAATAGTGTGTATGGACACTGCAGGCAGAGAGATAAAGAGAAAAGAGAGAGCAAGGGAGAGAGCCAGCCTCTGGCTCTTGAATGACTTCCTGTTAGGAAAAAAATTTGTAACAGAAGAGATATTGCCAGAGTTTTTGTACCTGCTGAAGTTGTTGAAAACTCCATAAATATAGACCATTGAGGAGGTCCAATCTCAAATTAAGAAATCTATTTGTAATTACTACGTAAATTTGGGAAAAATTTGTAATAGATTAATCAATGTTTGCAATAGTTAAGAGTTAATGTATAAGATGCTTAAACGTATGAAGTGGTTTTGTGGCAAGTGGGTCTATGTGTGTATGTGTGTATCTCAGCATGTATATTTCTTCCTATCTACCTAGAAGTATCATTAATCTAGTTTTTTTGTAATAATTAAAGATACTTAGTTTTTGATTCATTTTTTTCAACAAAATATTTATTTTTTAAAAAGGGTAAGTAAGGAGGAAAATAACCTCCTTGCTTTTAATCACAATGGCAAATCACAAAATTTGAGCAATAAAACCAAAGCTGTGGGGCCAGCCTGGTGGCACAGTGGTTAAGTTCATGCACTCTGCTTCAGCAGCCCGGGGTTCACCAGTTTGGATACCCCACACGGACAGATGCACCGCTTATTAAGTCATGCTGAGGCAGCATTCCACACAGAGCAACTAGAAGGATGCACAGCTATGACATACAACCATCTACTGGGGCTTTGGGAAGAAAAGCAATAAAGGAGGAAGATTGGCAACAGATGTTAGCTCAGGGCCAATCTTCCTCAAAAAACAAATAAAAAAACCAAAGCTAGGGCCAGCCCCAGTGGCCTAGTGGTTAAGTGGAGCTTTGTTTCAGTGGCTGGGTTTCAGTTCCCGGACCCGGACCAACACCGCTCTGTTAGCGGCCATGCTGTGCTGGTGGCCCACATACTAAAAAATAGAGGAAGATTGGCACAGATGTTAGCTCAGGGTGAATCTTCCTCACCAAAAGAAACCAAACCAAACCAAAACAAAAAACAAAGGTAACACATTGCTGGAGGCTTGTAGTTGCTTATTCTAACTGCAGGCCAAGTACACGAGAAAAAATAGGCAACCCTACAAACAAGTGTATAAAGAGATGATTGTCATCATGCTTTTCATAGGTCAGTCCCCATATTTATAGTACCCCCAGAGCATAGTCTAAGGAGATCAGTTACCTGCTTTATGTGAGACTATGCGGAGGGCAGAGATGGAAAGGGGACAGGAAGAAAAAGACAAAGGAGTAAGGAATAAAGTTACTGTATGGAGAAAATTCACCTTGGTTCTTATGTCTTTTGGTAGCCAAACGGAATTTTCTTACCCTTTAGGAAAATCTATGCAACCATTAGATCTCGGAAGACTTCAAACTTGCTAAAGAATTAGTTTTTGGAAGGTTTTCCTTTGAAAAACTGAGTTAATGTTTTCCTTTAGCTCCAACCTAGTGCACTTCTCAGCTACAAAGTCAGGACACACTAAAATCTCCAGAAGACTGCAGACTTGGTGGGAATCTGCTGTTCTAGCTCCCGGGCATCTCAGGTAGCAGGGGCTGCATGGCTCCAGGCAAACACCATTCTCAGCCAAAACTAACGCCACAGGTTGGGTGTCAGAGGTTCTTCAGCTTTTTTCTAAGGAAAGCTCTTTTTCTGCTTTCCCCTACAGCCTATCTTGCCCTTTTGCACACAGAGGAACACACTCTGCCAGCACTCCATCTTGGAAAATTATCGAAAAAGCATGCTACACAATCAGATAACTGTTCGCATTGAAAATTAGAATAATTATGTAAAGAAGACATTTTTATTATTTTCACCCTTACATTTCTAAAAAGGATATGTTCTGATGAGCCTGGAGGGGAGGAAATAGGCAGAATTGGGGTTCATACAGTGTCATTCACAGCTTTCACACACAGCCTTTACCGGCACAGTTGAATTTGGCTGGGCAGAGGGTACTCTCCTTCGTTTCTTTGTGTAAACCGTTGGCTGTTCTTCCTGCGTCTCCTTTAACCTTTAAATCCTTCTGACAAGGCTGACACGTTCATTCCCAACCCCTTGGTGAGAATGAGTTAGGGAGGAAAGGTTAGAGCAGAAATTGCCTCTAGACTGTTGAGTTTTGCTGAGGATGTCACCTGCCTTCACCCACTGACGTGGTATTGTTTTCCACCTACCTTTGAAAAGGCCGGAGAGATTTTACTCTGCGCTCTGAGAGCTATGATCTCTGCTTTTCAGAAAACCCCGTATGTCCAACAGGAAGCTCCCATCCAGGTTATTATAGGCGTATTTGTTTTGGCTCTGAGGACAGCACATTTTTTCCCTATGTCATATTTATTTGTAATCCAGAGGGTTCTAGAATTTGGTTCTTCCCTGCCCTGACACCCAGAGCAATGCCTTGAACATAAGTATTGTTCCTAGAGGGAAGAGATGTAGGATTTTTGTACATTTTCAAATAGTTGCTGAGCTGTTGACCCTAATTGTCTCCAGCAGGCCATTTAAGGCAATGCTGTGCTCTGGGAACTAGGAAGGAGGCCCTGTAATGCTCTCCCATTGGCACACCTGCCAGGCAGTTTGCTATCAGTTGTTTCTTATTGTGTTCTAAAGAAGCCAGGTTTCCCTGTACAGTGTCCCCAAAGGCTACTGGGGGGGTTGTAGGGCACAGGGAAGCGTGAACTGATAGGAACTTTGTGCCTTTCTTCTGCTTCAACCAGAGAAGACCCTCTTTATCTTTTTGTATATTTATTTGGAAAAAAGGAGTTTAGCTGTTTTTTTTTTTTTTGAGTTTGAAAACTATTGGAATTTGAAATAAGTTTGGAATTTGCATCCCCTAGCCCTAAGGCCGTGAGACACAGAACAGGAATTTTGCATGAGTCGAGGTGAAGGGACAATGCTGAACATTTACCTAAGGACATTGCAAGAGTCCTCAGCAGATTGGACAGGTCCTGGCAGAGGGGCAGCTGAGCTAATGCTCACCTGGGTTCTCTGTGTGTTGGGGATTTGCATAGGGGTGGTAGAGTTTTGTGGATTCTGATAGAAACACGTTAGGAGGAGAGGGGTCTGCTACCCATCACATTACTTTCGCCCCCTCCATCCTCTTCCAACCACATGTCTGGCTCTGTGGCTTGCACATCCCTTCCATTCACAATGGGTAAGCATGTTGACCAGGTTCTGAGACTTTCCGGAACAGATAAAAAGTGATTATGATGGATTTTACCAGAGTGAAATAATCATATAAAAGAATTCCCCTTCCAACCGGTGCCTCTGTCCCAGGGCTCGGGAATCCTTTCAGTCAGGTTGCTTCAGGGAAACAGTAAGAGGAATCAGTTAATTGAATTCCATTCTTTGTAAGACTTTTAATCCCATAACATTATTTAAAGGCATCCAGGATGGAAGAGCATTTGGATCTAATTCCCCTCTTCCAGACATTCTGGATCAGGCTGTTCCTAATGGGCTTGACTAGGACACAACGGGCATTGCCAAATTCAAAAAAACGGGGCACCTCTGTCTCTTCTGCTGGATAATTGTATAGTTAGATGGTAAAAATTCCATCTCTGGGATTTCTTCTTCTCTCTAAGTGTAATATGAAGAGGCGATTTGATGGAAAGGGATTCTCTAAATTTCACGTTAAGCCCTTGCCGAGGAATTTAGCATCAGGCTTGGTGGATCTTCTCCAGATGATGTGAATTAAGAATGTGCTTTCTTGCAATACATCCCCTCTACCTCCCAGCCTCCCGGAAGCCTGATGTCATCTTTGGCTCCAGTCTATTTTATCGCTTTTCTGATTCCATTAGGTTTCCTTCCTTTCCCCCTACATTCCATCGAGGGACTGGTTAATGATCAGGTGGCAGATTTCTGTGGTTGTGCCAACATTGAAATCATGGAGGGTGGCAGGCAAGAGGGAAACTCTGGGTGCCACCAGGATGAGCTATGTCCTAGTGATGCACTTTCCTTGCAGGTTTTGGACCAAGAATCTGACTGTATAAGGAAGAAAAATGCCTCTAAAGATAAATGCTGGCTTTTAGGTTCCGTAAGAAAGCAATATAGTTTAACCTAGAGCCTTTTCAACCCCCTGACTAAATGCATACTCAGTTTGAAAGAGGCCAGGAGTCTCACTCTAGGCCAAACCGGCAAAAATTGCCTTTCCCCCACATTGTTGATTTGGTATCTTTACTTTAATACCTGATGTGTTTGGTGGTTTTCTTAACACATGGATAATTAGTAGAAACTCTCCCTTCCAACCCCCAATTAACTGACTGGACAGATTAAATAAGGCTGCCCATTCTCTGTGTAAAATACACTGGATGACGTTGACACAAACCTAGCACAGCGCAGCTGGCTCACTCCTCTATCAGTTGAGTACCCAAGAGCCAGAAATGCTTGTTGCCAAGCCTGCTTCAGCCAGCCTTGTTATTACATAAATATAATTTAATTATATGTTACATGAAATGTTGTTTCTATGAAAACTAAATTGAATGCTTTGGAAAGACTTGGGAAAATAGAGTCACTAGAAATTTGCTCTTGAATTAAGTATAGTAAAGACAATTATAAAAGGTAGGAGAACTATCCTAAATATCTAGAATGATTCTAGGTACTTTTAATAATTACTCCAGGGCAAAGGTCTTAAACCAGGACTGTCCTGTGCAAATTGGGGCATATTGTCACTCTATGTAAATGAGATATATGATTCACCAGACATGGCATATGGAGAATGAAGAATATTTCAACAAGGGGAAACTGCATGAATAAGGATGCAAAGGAGGGCATGTGCTCTGTGTGTGTGTGTACATGTGAGAAAATGAACCTTGGTTTGGTAGGTCATGGGAGTCAATGCAAATTATTGGATAATAGGAGAAAAATGCGTTCTTTGTTTTGTTTAAACTTTTTACTGAAGTATAACCTATATAGAGAAAGGCAGAAATCATAAGTGTAGAGCCTGATGAATTTTCACCAAGTGAATATATCCATGCAACCAGCACCTCAAATAAGAAACAGAACATTACCGGTACCCCAGAAGTTCTTCTCCTGACCCTGAACAGTCAATATCCCCTGTAAGGGAAGCCAGGTATCCTGAATCCAAGCATTATAGAGAAATTGTCTGTTTTTTGTCCTCTATATAAATTGAATCTTGCAGAATGTATTGTTTTTGTGCCTGGCTACTTTCATTCAACATCATTTTTCTGAGAGTCATTCATGTTGCACTTCATTCGTACATGTTGCTGGGGAGTATTTCATAGTATAATTATACCACAATGTATTTATTCATTGTACTCTTGATAAATATTTGGGTTATTTTCAGGCTTTGACTACAGAAGCCCCCCCTTATCCTGGGGGGGATATGTTCCAAGACCCCCAGTGGATGCCTGAAATCCCGGATGACACTGAACCCTATATATACTATGTTTTTTCCTAACCAACAGGCTAATGTGTGGATAACGTATACAGCGTGGATATGCTGGAAAAAGGAATGATTCACATCCAAGGCAGGGTGGAGAGGGACAGGATGAGATTCCATCACACTACTTAGAATAGTGTACAATTTAAAACTTAAGAATTGTTTATTTCTGGAATTTTCCATTTAATATTTTTGGAATGTGGTTGACCGTGGGTAACTGAAACCGTGGAAAGTGAAACCGTGGATAATGGGAGACTACTGTATTATAAATGATGCCAAATTAACGAACATTCTTGAATATGTCTTTTATTGAATATGAATACATTTCTGTTGGGGGTATAGCTAGGGGTAGAATTTCTGGGTCATAGGGTATGTGTATATGCAACTTTAGCCTATACTGGCAAACAGTTTTCCCTAATGGTTGCATTAATTTACGTCCCCTTCAGTAGATTTTAGAGTTCCAGTTGATCCACATCTGCACCATCGCTTGATGTTATCTGCCTTTTTTATTTAGTCTTTCTGGTGGGGTGTGCAATAACAACTTATTGTAGTTTTAATGTTTATTTTCCTGATAACTAATGAAGTTAAGTATGTTGTCATAGATTTACTGGTCATTTGGATATCCTCCTTCATGGAGTGCCTGTTTAAATTTTTATCCATTTTCTATTGAACATCTAAATTATTTCTTTATTGATTTCAAGAATTTTTTTCTTTTCTAATATTTTTGTTTTGAAATAATTTTGCGCTTACAGAAAGGTTGCAAAAATTGTGCAGAGTTCCCATATAACGTTCACTTAGCCTCCTCTAATATTAATATCACATAACCAAAAATTAACATGGGCACAGTACTATTAACTAGCCTACAGACTTAGAATTTCAGCAGTTAGAGTAGTGTTTTTCAGACTTCATGTTGTGACCTATTTGTACAGTGATTCTCAACTTTGGCTACACATTGTAATCACCTGGGGAATTTATTTAATAAAAATTGTATGTATTTAAGGTGTACGACATGATTTGATATATAATATATAGTGAAGTGATCGCTGTAGTCAATCTAATTAACATATCTACTCACATAGTTATACTATTTTTGGTGTGGTTGTCATGAGAGCACCTGAAATCTACTCTCAGCAAATTTTCAGCATCCAGCACAGTATTATTAACCATAGTCATCATGCTGTACATTAGATCTCTGGATTTATTCATCCTACATAACTGCAACTTGGTATCTTTTGACCAACATCTCCCCATCTTCCCCACCTCCCTGCCCCTGGTAACCACTGCTCTTCTCTCTGCTTCTAAGTAGTAGACTTTTTTTGATTCTACATATAAATGAGATCATGCAGTTTTTTTCTTCCTGTATCTGGCTTATTTCACTTAGCATAATGTTGAGGAATTTTTTCCGTATTCTGAGTATGATTTCTCGGCCGGATATGTGTGTTGTGTATATCAGCCACTCCGTGGCTTGCCTTTTTGCTCTCTTAATGCTTCTTTTGATGAACAGAACTTCTCAATTTTAAAGTAGTTTAAACTCATCTTTTTCTTTTGGTTCCTGTTTTTAAAATCTTTGCCTATACCGAAGTCACGAAGATATTCTCTTATGTCTTCTTATGTTTCTTTGCTTCTCTTCTAAAAGCATATTGAGGAAAAAATAGGATTTTGAGATCAAGTGGCGTATACCTGCAGGATGGATCGTGGGGAGAAGTTGGAGACAGGAAAACTAGCCAGGAGCATCCACCTAGATATCAGGTATAAAATCAGCCCAGACTAGGAGAACAAGTGTGGAAAGAGGAGAATAGAAGCAAGAGTTCTGTAGAAGATGTGGGGCAGATCTTCTTGCTTGACTGAATGAGAGATGAATGGATATGAGAAGTTACTTTGAGCCTTTCTTGGGTACTGAGAGAATGTCAATGCTTTCATAGTGCAGGATTAGACTTTGTTAGATACTGTGGCCTCTGTGACTATAAAGAAGATGTTAAGTAAGCATTTGCCATGTTCAGTGAACAGAGAGAGTAGGAATATCCTCCTGTTTCAGGAAGTATAGTCCTGGAACAAGAAAGGATCGGAGAAGTCTACTGGGGGAGGTAGTAGGTCTTTATCTGAGAGACCCATAAAGTGGAATGGACCAGCCGTCTATTGTGTGAGTAGATATAGTGCTGACTGCGGCAGGGAGTTGACGCAAATGACCTTGTGATCTCTCTCACAGCTTCAGAGAGTTCTCGTCTGCCTTGCAACTGGAGGCTGAGTCATGGAGGCCATTTACCATTGTGAAGTCGACATCTGTTTAATGCCAAGAAGGGCTGGATTTGCCAAGTTTACTTTTCTGAAGAAGTAAGTGGTAAATTTTGGTGAAAGTCTTTCTCCTCCTCCTCTCTGCTAAAATACAGATGTCACATTTGAATGGCTTATGCCTTGGGACTCTCTAATTACGCAGACTTCAACTCAATAACGTCATGAAGGAAAGATCTGTGTAAACTTTTCAGAGAATGGAGCCTGGAGTTTAGATTTTTCTGTTACTACTTCATTTTCACTGTGTTTTAGCAGAAGACGTGTTTCTAGGATTTAAGTAAACAATTTTCTCCATCAGATGGGAGATTGAGGTAAAAGCATCCCTGTCCTTTGCTAGGTCAGGATGTTGTGCCAGATGAAAAATTCTACAAGTTTCTGCTAGCAGTTTTGTTTTATTCAGAGAAAATGGAGAAATGAGCAGAGTATGAGATATGCAGAGACCCTGGTTTTGTAAAATCCTAATATTGCTTCTGATTTGCTCATTCTTAGATGTGTTTACCTCCTTTGTTCCTGGTTTGTCCTCATGGGACTGATGAGGAATCGGTTCCTTTTGTGGAAGACTAGTCCCATAGTAAAGTGTCATCTGCAGGTTCATTGGTTTGCTCTCTGTCATATCCTAAACCAGCCCACCTGGGTTATAACCTTCTGGAGAGCCAGTCCTTGCCTTATTCTTTACATTCGCTAAATATCCTAGCATATTTCCTTACATATAGAAAATAATCAATAGTATTGAAAAAAATCAATTGAATAGAACAGGGAAATGGGAGTGAGAGGTGAAGGCATTGAGTCTTTTGTGATACAGCTCAAAGTTCCTTCTTTCTTTATGTGTTCACCTTTATATCTGACCCCAGACTATCACATAGCCTATCCTTTAGCTACAGTGGCCAATTTGCCATTTCTTGAACTTTTCTCATGTCTATATCTATAGATATGTACACCTGTAATTGTACCTGAAAGTAGAGAGAGATTGGGGCAGAAAAAATATTTGAAGTAATAATGGCCAAAAAATATCCAAATTTAATTTAAAACACGTAAACTACAGTGCCAGGAAGGTCAAGGAATCCCAAACAAAATAAGGAAGGAGAAAATCACATTTCTCACCTGGGTAATTTGACACATTTCTGTTCCTTGAGCTTGGATGATCTTTTCCCTTTAAAGCAAAAGCCTCCAGTAGGCACTTCACTAAAAAAGATATCCAAATGGCTGATAAGCATATGAAAAGGTACTGCGCATCATTTTTTACCAAGAAACACAAATTAAAACCCAAGGAGATATCATTACACTTCCAAAAAATGGCTAAAACTAACAACACTAAGTGTTGATGAGAATGTGAAGCAGATGGAACTGCAATTCATTGCTGGTAAGTAAATTAACACAATTGCTTTGAAAAAACTGTTTGGCAGTATCTAATAAGGCTAAACACACATATTCTATGACTCACTAGTGACTATATGCCCCAAAGAGATGAGTGCTTCGGTCTGTCTATAGACATTTACAAGAATGTTCACAATAGCCCAAACCTGGAAACAACTCAAGTATCTCTCAATAGCTGAATGGGTAAATAAATTGTAGTATATTCATGCAACAGAATATTGCACAGCAATGAAAAGAAGAAACTAAAACCGCACACAACATGGATAAATCTTTTTGACATAATGTTAAGTGAAAGAATCCAGAGAAAAAAGAGTATATATTGTGTGATTACATTTATGTGAATTTCAAGAGTAGACAAGTAAATCTCTCGTGATAGGGGTCAGAGTAGTAGTTGCCACAAAGCAGGTGCAGACAGTTACCGGGGAGGGGGCATGAGGGACCCCAGTGGTTTGTGGAAAATATTCTGAATCTTGATCTAGGTGGTGGCAACACAGATGTTCACATAAGTACAATTTTGGGGAGTTGAACACGGTATTTGTGTACTGTATGTAAGTTATTTATCAACAAAAGAGAATTAAAGATAAAAGAAAAATCAGTATGTCGTGAGCACCAAAATCAGTAATCACAGATTTACTAAATAATTATGAAAAATACCATTATAAAACAAAATCAAATATAAAAATATTAGAAGTGAAGTATATTGTAAGAACAATTTTATTGCAAGAAAATGACTTTTTAACCTACATTATATTGACATTATTTGGCAGTCGGGGTGAGAGGTGGGTGACTAAAAGCAAAATAAATCAATCATCTTATATAAAAAGAGTAAAAAAGACTATTGATTTTTTAAAACTGATTTTAAGTATAGAAAATACGGAAAATGGAAAATTAGGAAAAATTAAGAAACTTCGGGTTGCCTGACATGATTTTTCTCTGTTAAAACACACAAAACTTGGGGCCAGGTCCGTGGCCTAGTGGTTAAGTCGGCTCGGGTTTGGTTCCCACATACAAAATAGAGAAAGATTGGCACTGATGTTAGCTCAGGGTTGATTTTCCTCAAGCAAAAAGAGGAAAGTTGGCAACGGATGTTGGCTCAGGGTGAATCTTCCTCAGCAGCAAACAAATAACAAACACACACAAAACTTAAAAAGTAGCTTCTTTATTCTTAAGTTCTATATTAGCTAGTAACAAACGCTAACATTTTTTTCAAATCGTGATCTTTGAATTTGGACTCCTCCTCTGTGGTTTCTCTTCCTTAGTGATAGACCTAAGGGATGTGCCCACATCCAAGGTCTCTCACCCCCTGCCTGCCTCTTTGCCTCACTGCAGCATGAAATATAAACTGGCGTGGTGGACAGAGTAAACCTGACTCCTGCTCTCACGCTCTCCCTAGTTGATTGCATTTTACATAGGGGATGGGGTGGGGATTATTACCTTATTTACAGAGGCTAGGAGCCTAAGGCAGGACGTTTTTGAAAGATATCTGAGAAATCAAGTTTCCCCCATCTCTCTGGCTCCAGCTTACCTCTCAGGGACTTCCTATATCCTTCCCTTCTTTGCACTCACTCAAGCGTGGAGGAGGCAGCTTTCGCAGTTCTTCAGGGTGCATGATGCTCTGGCCTGCTGTGATCTTGTGTCAGTGGCCACAGGCAGAAAGAGATTCTCTTAATAAAGCTGTATCTCTGCCTTGCTGCTCCCTTCTGACTTCAAATCCAGCTAGCTTGGACTCAGGTTTGTTTATCTAATCGAGCTCCGCAGTGAACAGTGTCAAGCCTTCTAAACCAGCAGCTTGGAGGGAGCATTGTTCAGTCCTCAAGACACCAAAGGGGATGCATGAAATCTGCAACTTTGCTGCATAACAGGGATTGCTATTTAAAACTAAATATAAATATAAAATAATATAAAAAATTGGGGCCAGCCCCATGGTGTAGTGGTTGAGTTTGGTGCACTCCTCTTTGGCAGCCTGGGTTTTCAGGTTCAGATCCTGGGTGTGGACCTACACCACTAGTCAGCCATGCTGAGGCGGTGACCGACATACAAAATAGAGGAAGATTGGCACAGGTGTTATCTCAGGGTGAATCTCCATCACACACACAAATATATATATATATTTATAAATATATAAATATATTTAATATAAAAATATTAAATAAATATAAAAAATTAGAAATGGAACGTACAATAAGAACAATTTTATAGCAAGATATGGCTTTTCAACCTAGATTATCTTGATATTGCTTGGAAGTAAGGTTGAGAAGTGGGAAAATAGAAATAAAATAAATCAGTCATCTTACGTAAAAAGCCACCCACCACCTGATTTTGACTTAGGCAGTTCCATATTTCAGGGTCTGTCACTTGTGATACCCTAATCCTGGTAACAATTTTCTATGAGGAAGCTTGCCATTGAAAGAACTCAATTCAACTTAGGAAAAAACAAACAAAAGGAAAAATGAAAATAAGAGGTTTGTTGAAAAATTATTGTCAAAACTCCAGAGTAGAAGGAAGAGATTTCAAGGCAGGCAGCTCCTAGTAAAACAGGGATTGAAACCAGAGATTCAGCCACTGTCAAGATGCTGTCTTTTTCTTTTTCTTTTTTCTCATCTCTGTTTCTCTCTACTTGCTTTTATTGTCTCTCTCTCCGTCCATCCCTCTCCTAATATATGTGTGTATATATACGGACTTTTTTCCATTTGGTGGGAACATTGGCACCAGCAACTCCAAGTTTGTATTATTCTATTCCATGACTGGAGGTGCAAGAGCTTTTTTCTTTCTTCCAGTTTTGGTGAATAAAATTCCAGGGGAGGATTCTGATTGATAGAGTTTAGATCATATATCCAATCACTATAGTCAGAGGGATGGGGTACTTTGTTTTGCTTAGCCTGGGTTAGGGACTTGGCTTTTGCTCAGGGTGGGAAGATGCGAGTTAGACTGAGATCTTAGCTGCGGTCTGCCGTGATTTACACAGGAATGGTGTTTTGGGTGAAATAACATTTTTATGTCAAAATATCTTTTCTCTCGAATTCTTATAGATGTTGTATTGTTGTTAGAATTACTGAGATGTCAGAGACTTCACTGACTTTTTAATCCTTTTTATTTTATTTTTCATACATGGAGACTATAGAAATATTTCCCTTTTCTTTACAATTTAAAGAATTGCTAGAAAATGGTTAGTGAGTTAAAAAAAATTTTTAAAGTAACTTATTCAGCTGGCACACAGTCTGTCCTTTCAATTAATACACAATACATTAAAAAAAAATCCCTCAAGCCTTTCTTGGATTATTTCTTTGATTTTCATTTTTTCTTATTTGTTCTCTTGAAAAATAGTAAAAGAGTATCCTTTTATAATTCTAATAAAGTACACTTATTCTAAATTTGATAATTTTATACTTCTAGGTGACACACCAGCAGCATTCTCATTGAAGTCAGGAATTAAAACAAAGATGCCTGCCTATCCTATTGGAAATTTACATTTTTTCAAGAAGTTCTAGCCAATGCAATAAAATATGAAAATAGAAATAAGAAATAATACTATGAGAAAAGAGATTAGCCACTTCTAATTATCACAATACCTTCAAATGGTTTTCTCCATTTTAAGAATTTTTCTAATCTTCTTAAAACTTTCCTCTGATCATATATCACTTTCCTGCTCAAAAAATCTTCAGTTGCTTCTAGGGCATCGGTTTCCAAACTTGTGTGATTATGCATACCAATAGTAAACTAAAATTTAGATCTATCCAGAATATATATATATATATACACACACACATATATACACTTTATAACATGCACTCTAGGAAAATAGTATATTTACCCTTTATCCAAGAAGATTTAAATGAGATTTCTTTATATATCTTGGAAAGGATTCTCTCTAACAGATTGATTCTAGCTAAAGATGGTGACAAACTTCATCAGCATCACTAAAGCCCCTAACTCCTCTTTACTTTTCTGTTGCATTTTTTATGCAATGTTCCATCATCTTCAGAAGATCTCAATTCAGTGTCAGTGGAAAAACCCTCATATTCATTGCATTCTTCCAATGATAGAGAGCTTTCTCCTTTCACTTTCTCCTATGCCAAACTCTTGACCTTTGTAACTGCTCTCCATCTCCTTAAACTCTTTCTATGTGACTTCCACATTTCAACCTGTCTAGAGATTATTCAACTGTTTGATAAGCTAAAGAAAGATGTTCAGCTTTAGCAGGAAGAATATGCACTATTATTTATAGTATAAATAATTGATGACCCACCCTAGGCAGAACGGCAGTGATAGATCAAACTGCAAGTCACTGGCAGGGTACTTTTGACTAATATTGTAGCCTGGGTCTTTCCAGAAAACAGAGGCTAAGACAAAAGTTTATGAGCTATCACTTTATTAAGGAAACAATCTCATCTCAGGGAAGTAGAAGCAAGGGAAAAGAGGAGTGAGGCAAATAAAGAGGATGTACCAATATGAGGGTATGTTACTCATATATCCTGAGTGTCCACTCACTTGCAATTAAAGTGTCCACTGCTTGCAGTTAAGTGAACTGATATCCACAGAGAGTTTGTTGTTGTATGGCCAACTGGGGTGGAACAAGGGTCCCCCAAACTGATGAGGCTGAGGGGATATGAAGTGTCATAAAATAAGTATCTAGCAGTGTAACACTTTCATCATTAAAGTTTATTTGGGCCCTTCTATTATATCTGGCTCACTATTTCATTGTGGTGCCTCCGTGTTTGTGAGAACAAAATGCCATCACTTATTTTCTGATAAGGGAGGTACATGTCCAACTAATCACAAAGACCTCTTCAGAATAGTGACCAGTAGCAATCTGGGACAAGACTTATGTCAAGAAGATGATGGAAACAAGCAGCAGCCGGTCCCAAGGCCATCTTTGATAATTATCATCTCTCATCTCCTCCACTCATTTCAGATTTTCCTTCCCATCAGCCAGCACTTTGGATGGTCTGGGTTCCCCACCTGACAGAGCAATCTAGATTTCTACTCCTGAGGGGTTTGCATTCTAAGTTATCTTGACCTTTTGAGTTATGGTTGCTACTTTTGCTCTTTTGCTCTTATCATTGGGGATGGGAGCACAGAGAGAAGCCTCAGTGGATCCCCGGCTTCCAGGGAATCCCTCAGACTCCCTGCTGTCATTGCAGAGCAGCAACCCTAACTTTTCATAGTAATCTGGTTCAATTATCACCAGGAGTACAGTAATTCTTTTCTTTGAATCCTGGTCCACTGGGGTGAAGAGAGGAAAGTGGCTAACAGGCTGTTCCTGCTTTGAATTCAGTACAACTCCTGGTGGAAGCATTCCCTCCAGAGAGCTAGGACCTTTAATCTGGCAGAGTCTAATGATGCAGGAAGGGGAAGCATAAATTCTGCAAGGAGGATCACTGGGCATGACTCTGAGAGAGCTCAATCTTACCACTATCCTTTGGTTCCCAGACTCGTGTATTCCAGCTTTTGGAGACACAGGCCACTCCATCATGCTATCTGTCTGGCTGTGTGTATGATGGGGTACATGGTAATACAGTGGGTCCTATGGTCATATGTCATTGGCTGTCAAATATTTCCCTTGGTCTGAGGCAATGTTGACTGTCATACCGTGTCAATAGGTTAGGCATTTGGATTGTGGTGCTGGTGGGAGGAACACGCTCAGGAGCAGGGAAGGAAAACCCATTTTCTGAATAGGTATAACCTTGGATAGAGAAGAACCCCTGCTCCTCAGGATGGAAAAGGTCTGATGTAATTGATCTGCCAACAAGTGCTGGATAATTTCAGAGGGCAATACTACTCAAAACGTGGTCCATGGACCTGTGCTTGGTCCTTTATCAATCTGTGATAAGTACAGAAATTGAGAGTAAGGATCTAGAAACTTGTTTTTTAGCAATTTGACATTTTTGCAGCCATCCAAGCATCTGATAATTTTTCTAGTAATTTATTTCATTGTATTATATGAAAGTATTTTCTATAATATTTCGAAGTTAAAAAACAAACAAACCTGGTTACTCACCACAGATAGACTGAGAAGCACTGTCCTAGGGGAATGGTATCACATCAAGTGATTAGAAGCAGTCCCTGCTGCTGGCAGTTTGGGCAGCATCAACAGCCCTGGTGAGAGGGAACCCATGCTGTTGCGACCACGCAATACTCCATCTTTGCCACCACGGTGACTCAGCTCAGGGGTAATGAGCCAGTACTAAGCCAAAATAAGAGGCTGGCTGACAGCCATAGGAGGTCATGCTGTCTCCCTGGGGACTGAGAACCTTTTTGAAGGTGAATGAATACACTTTGCAGGATAGTAACACGAGACACAAAAATCCTCACACTTTTTGTGCCAGTTTCCATAGTTCCACCCCAAAATCTCTTTCTAACATCTACTAGTCCCAAATTGTGGTAGACTGATAATGGTCCCCAAAGATATCGGGTCTTCTGGAATCTGTAAATATTACCTTATTTAGAAAAGCAGTCTTTGCAGATGTGATTAAATTAAAGGTCTTGAGATTGGGAGATTATACAGAATTATCTGGGTGGCTTCTAAATAAAATCACAGTGTCTTTATAATTGAGAGGATGTGAAAATGGAGACAGAGATTGGGTGATGTGGCCACAAGCCAAGGAATGCTAGCAGCCATCAGAAGCTGGAAGAGGCAAGGAATGGATTCTCCCCTCAAGCCTCCAAACCTTGATTTTAATCCAGGGATACTGATTTCAGACTTCTGGCTTCTAGAACTGTGACAGAATAAATATCTGCTGTTTTTTGGTTTGTGGTAATTTGTTACAGCAGCCACAGGAAACTAATACACGAATACTGTGTTCCAGTCTTGTTCCTTTCAGCAAAGTAATTTGCCACTTCTCAGGAGTTAATGTATATATCTGGACCTCAGACCCTCCTCCATGTCAAGTGAATGGCCCAGTTTACTGCATAAAGTTCTGACCTCTGGGAGAATTTTTCATCACCAATGTCCTTAGTGTCACTCCCAAGTGAGTCTGTAACATGCCAGTAGTCTATTTTTGCTAGCACCAAATATGGTGTAGCTCCATTTTAAAAGTAGCTTTGAGCTATTTTTCCTTCTTCATAGGTGTGAGTTGAAGGAGGAACAGGGGAATGGGCGTGGAAGTCTAGCCACGTGCTCATGTTATTTACTTGTGCCTTCTGGATCTCTACAGGCCTGATGCATGATTTCTATTTCATAGGAGTTGCTCCATGCCCACCTTATCTTTTGAATCTGTTGACTGAATAATACCCAGCTTATGATGGGCAACCCTAATCACATAGTCACTTGGCATCCTGTTGTCATGTATTTACCCATGAGATTCTTTTCAAATTCTTCAGACGCGGTAATTTCCTGCTGCAGAAGACTGGCTTTCCTCCAGATTCATAGCTCTGTGTTCTAAGTGTTCTTGTAGGGCTTGCAATTCTACACAACATCTTTATCCATCTCCAATACCTCTAGTACCATTGGATCTAGGATCGAGTGTCAAGACAGTTTGAACCAGAGGCTGGACCTGCAGCAGAGCCCTCTTACTCTGGACGTTATTTGAAACTCTACTTGATATCAAAATGTTTAATTTCATGGCCACATGGCCACGTAGAATCAACCCTGTTCTACAGAGGACAGCCACCACTGAGCTTCTCAAAGAGGCCAGTGACCCCTCACCAGTGAATTTCTTATTAACTTAATGGGGACAGTGTGCTCTGGGTCCTCCCAGAATGATGGGTTCCAAAAATCTTTATTCTAGTGCATTCAGTGCTGAGTGGAAATATGCATAGGGAGTACAGCTGGGCCCACTGAGTTTTGCTGAGCCAGGAAAGAGAGTTGGAAAGAATTGACCCTCTTCCTGTGATTATTTGAATCAGATAATGAATAACAAATCACATTGGAAGAAAAATGCTAAGGGTGGGAGCTGGAGCAGGGATCCAAACAGATGGTTAAAGCAATGTTATATGGGTCGACCTGGGTGTAGTCTTGGTAACCAATTACTCCATATATTGGCTGCCATGGCAGAGAACTCAGCAGAGAATCAGTAGCATAAATCTCTGAAAACCATTCACCCTCCTAATTCCTCTAAGGCAATAACCCCACTTGCTCTCCCACCATCTTTGGTGATTAAAAAGCTCTTTTGGTATGTTGTGAGCTCACTTCGTGGAGGAAGTGGCACAGTCCTGAGCCTGCTACCCGCACAGAGTGGAGAATCTCCTTTGCATCCATCTCCATTCTATCTCTTCTGCCTGGGCTCACCTTACAGCCTGGTCCTGGCAAGACTGCTTCTCCACAGTCTGCAGAATTCCGTGGAGTGTAGCCTGAATGCTATTCTAGGGCTCCTGGAACAGTGAGAAAGAAGTCAAGAGGGCCACCTTATACATCCTGAGGATTTAATAAGTCATTCTACCCTCTGACTGTCTGGGTCAGTTCTGAGAAAGAATGATATCCTACTGCCTAACAGGGCATGGGAAACAGTTGCTCCCAACACTGGTTGTCAGCGTTTAGCTTGCAGCTAAACCTTTGGTGAAATAATTTTCCTGACTTGGAATAATTAGCTTCTGGGACAAGGAAAGATGACCAAATGCAAAATAATTAAGAAGACAAGGTCTACGCATTTCAATAATTCACTTTCCTTCTCCTCCTGCCCCTCCCTGAAATGGAGGCAAGGGCCAGGGCTGGAATCCTTTCCAACTGGAACAAGAACCTGTCTCCCTTCCGAGCCAAGGCAGAGTTAAATAAGCCATTGTGCCATGTGCTCATGGGTAATTAGGCATGAAAAGAATCTGCAGTCGGCTCCCTCCATTGTTCCTCTCAAGCTGTCCTTTTGCCATGTGCCCGAGCCCCCGGGTCTCAGTGCTGGCACTACTACAGAGATATGGATGTCGTCGTCATGGCAACTCCTCTGTGCTAAGCAACTTTATGGTCTAATATTATTAAGGGGGCAGGGGTCAAAAGCCAATGAGGGACTTTGTCTCTGAAGCCCAGGATAACTGTATCAGGGATGGGGCAGGATTGCAAGCTCATGGGAGAAGAGGGCATCTCAGTCAGCACTGGATTGCCCCGCTTCCCAAAGAACCCTTTGAGGTAGTGAGGTGGCCAAACTGTGAAGTCAATAAAATATGTCTCTGAGGCTCCCAGTTTCTCATCTCACACGTCCCCTTCTCTCTGTGGCTCACTCTCCCTTCAGAGGCCTGGTACCCTGCTGCTCCCTCTTGGGAAAGGACCCGCTTTCAGTAGTTTCCATCTGAACGTGAATTCTAGTCACTATCCACTTCTATTTGTATTTCTATTTCCAGTCTTATTTCCAACTGTGAAATGAAAAGCATTGACCAGGAGGTGGTGGAAAATATATGGGGGAGAAAGATCCTTTTTCCTCAAACCCAAAAGTTACATAGTGAAGAAGCTGCCTTTTCATTCTACTTTAACTCTTTATTATTGAAGATTTCAAACACTGACAAAAGTAGGGAGAATAGTAAAATGAGCCCCCATGTACCCATCACCCCAGTTGTCTTCTTCATAGATATGCACTTTGCTCAACAGATAAATAAGGAGTAAAAAGGGTTCATTATTACCCTCTCTCCTCCACTTCCACCTTAGCCACAGAGGGCTGCTTAACAAGCCAGAGTAAAGATTTCTTTAAGAGTGACACAGAAGAGCCAGTGTTGGGCACTGCCCAGGCACTTTTAGAGCATTGTATTAGGTGCTGAACGTTAGTGCTTTGCTCTCTCCTCCGTCAGCCAGTCAGAAGACCTGGGAATGCACAGAACACCCACATAGCCAGCCAATCAAAGGCCAAAGGCGGTTGGCTTCTCAGCCATTCAGCTATCACCCGTGTGACTCTTCTGTGGTATCCTGGGACCAGCTTTACAGGTTGCATAGTCAAGTCATCTGAACCAGCAGATTGATCTCGGTGTTGATCAAGAGAAGGTTCAAAAAAATGCTCTCAATCTTTTAATAATGCAGTGCATCTCCATATTAAGTGGCAAAATGTATCCACCATTCTGATAGAATCCAAAAATGCTGTTACCGCTGCAGAAGTTTCCCAGTCCCCTGAGCCTCCCTCTCAGTCAGTTCTCGGCCTCCACGGGCAGGGAGTCAGGGGCTGTGGAGCATATGAGACTGTGTTGTAGCAAGGTTATTCTCATCTGTATGCTAAAGAAGTAGGTTTATGATGCTCTCAAATTATATCAAAAATTGGTATTACAGCATGAAAAAACTCTGGTTTGAAAAAGTAAGGTAAAAGGGTCAGCATAAGGTTCTTTGTAAGGTGTAAAGATTGAAGAGTTCAGCTCAATTTCAGATTACCAAATATGATTTTCTATAGTGTAGGCATGACAACAACTACCACTGGTATTACCAGTACTTACTACTATCACTGCTGTGGCCACTTCCGCCTAACATTTATCATTTCTAAAGGACTTTCTGGCCCATTATAGCTGGAATAACTTTTTTCAGGTGAGCAAACGTGTTTGAGCTTTTCCGGGCGAGATTTGTTGATCATTCAGTTTTTGGATGTTAGTAAAGTTCAACCAGGAATAAAAGACAGCAATGGCAGAGAAAGTGAAGAGCTTCCCACGCTATATGAGAGAGAGAAACAAGTGGTGGGTGGGGGGGTGGAGCGGGTGTAGCACTGTTCAGTCAATCTTAGGCTGATCTTACTAAAGAGATAAGGTAAACATTTGCTCCTATGATTGATACAACTCACAATTATTATTAACAGTTCACATTTGTAATTTTCAATAAAGTACCTAATCTTTCAATATAACCATCCAGCCTATGAGACAAGTAGATAGATGTTTACATCCCCACTTTATAGGTAAGGAAACTAAGACCCAAGTGAAGTGACTTATTGAATAGTTGAATGAGATGGCCAAGCTTTAGACCATTTGTCGCCCAGTTCTGAGTGTTGCTTTAGGAACAAATCAGTGAGACAAACAAAAGGCTGGTCAAGTTAGTCAAAGTAGCTTATTAACATCTTTCAGTCTGTTCCATTATATGAAGCTCAAAATGCCCTTGTTTTATATAACCCTTCTTCTGTTATTGCCTTCGCTTTTTCCTGTGTTTCACAGACACAGCTCCTTTAAAAATAGCTTTAGTTAGGCTCTACTAGTTGCAAGGAAGACAGACAGTCGACTCAAAATAACTTGAAGAGAAAAGGAGCCTAAAGTAAAAGTGTTTGCACAGGAAACGAAAAGCTCTCTGGAGCCGAGGGGGTTGTAGAGACCCGTGATTCCTCCTGCCTCTTGCAGTGGCCCCACTTCTCTCTACTACTGAATCCATTTTTCTCTTTACCAATGGATTACTTAGCTTACATAGAACTCAGCCTTCCCATAACTTTGACCTACATATGGCCCATTATGGCTATTCTGGCCTTGAAAAGATAAACTTTCTTCAGCTTTTCTTCTATTGCCAACTAGTACATTCTCATGGAATCTCCTTCCTCAAAGTCTCAGGAGAGGAAATATGATTGGCCCGGCACACTGAGAGTTTAGGATTAGCTGCCCTTGGGTCAGATGTCCATGGGCCAGTCAAATGTGGCCTGTGTCGGGGTTCATGTGAGACAAAACATGGTAGCTTAAGCCTACCCTTTCAGGATGATTTCTAGAAGAAGATGGAGCGTCTTAGAGCACTAAAATTACACTTGCTGACTCTACTTCCTTCCCTTTTATTTAGTCTTCAGCATGGACAGGACTAGGGTGAGACAAATGAGGCAAGTAAGTAACTAGGGGGCAAAATTTAAGACGGCATTCCCTCTCAGATGCCGATCCTGCTTTTGCACAACTTTGAAAGTGAGCGCCACCTTAAATTTTGTTTCCTAGATGTCTCACGTGCCTCACCTAGTCCTCATCCCTTCACCAAATGTATTCCCACCAAAGTCACCAAAGACCTTTATATTGTTAAATCCAATGAACATTTTCAGGCTTTTAAGATCCCTTTCTTGGCCTCTCTATGTGTTTGACACTCCTTCATTGAAACTCTCTTCCCTTTTTGTCGTGGGCACTCTGTATTGTCCTCTTCTGCTTCCAGATAACCTTAGTCTCTTGCATGGCTCCCCTTTTTAACCAGTCTTCACATTTGGGCAGACTGTATTTTGTTGTCTCTTAACATACTCCCTTAGGACAATTTACCTATACCCACAGATTCCATCTAACAACATATGTTGATGGGATTCTGAAGTTTATATCTTCAAATTAGCTCTATCTCCTGATCGACTGTCCATATCTCATTTGCCTTCCAAACCTCCACCTGATATCTCAGAGGAACATCAAACTCAATATGCCTCAGCACACGTATGTAATTGTCCCATGAAAAACTTTCTCTGCATTCTCTATTATCCATATCAACAAATCCACAAGATCAGTCAAAACAATTGACCATGCCATTTGTGGCTCTTCCCCATCATAGCCAATCGCTCATGATGCTTTTTGACTTTCTCCTACGTATATCTTCTATGTGTCCATTCTTGTCCATCTCTACTATTATTGCCTTTCATCCACCTCCACTGGGATAAATGCAGTTGTCAACAAATTGGTCTTTCTGAGTTCAGTCTTACTCACTTTCCAATATTTTCTTCACACTACAACCAGAGTCATCTTCCACAAATGAAATTCTGAACATATAGCCCCTTGATTAAGATTCTTATCATTGTCTAAAAAGATAAAGTCCAAACTTTTTAAGGTATTCAAGATCCTTCATAACCTTATCTCTTGCTTTCTCTGGATTTCTTCTACTTCCACACACCCTTCAGAGCCTATGATCCAGCCTTATCGTATTACTAATATTTTCCCCCAAACCAGGCTGTTTTGTGACTCTATGCCTTTTATAAACTATTCTTTCTACCATGTTCCCTGTTTGCCCAGAAAGCTCCTACTCATCCTTGAAAACTTAACTCAAGTATTACCTACTATGTGGCAGTTTCTCATATAACCAAAGCTACCTAATCAGAGCTGAAAGCTGCCTCTCTGCTATAATGTGTTTATACATCTGTTATCCAATAATTATCCTGCTCGTTTGCAATGATTTTTCCCCTCATTAGATTTTAAGTTCATTTCAGACCAAGGATTTGTTTTTCTCATCTTTGTAGCCCTGGTGCCTACTTCTTTCACAGAGCTAGCACTCAGTACTCAATATATATTTGGAGATGCTTTTACCTTTCTGGGCTCAGTGAATGTGTGTTGATGAATTAATATGCTTTCTGGTTTCCAAAGCGTTTTCACATGATTCATATTATGTGGCCTCTTCTTTTCACCTGGCCATTTCTGTATTGGAGTTTTTGGACCATGGTTTCTTCCTGGGATTGATTCTACTGAAGGGCAAAGTGGAGTGAATACAAGGGAACGAAAGATCTCCCCAGGTCTATCTTTGGTGATGGCATGACTCAGCTTTCCATTTCATCCCTTTGGTGGAGTTACCCTTTCTTCTCCTCAGACGTCCGTGTGCCCCTGCTCATCTCCTCTACTCTGTTCTCAAGAATAACCATTCTGTTCTCAGGAAATAATCTGACCTGTTAATTCACCCAGAGATGAATGACTAATAGTACTCAAAGTACATCTTCCCTCAAAAGCTTCCAAATCACAGCAGTCAGGCAGCCATCAAATAGCACCTTTAAAAGACCGTCTTGGGTCTCCTACCCCAAATTTCCTTCCTATGGCACGATGTTGCTTCATCTCCTGGATTAAAACATATGTAGTAACTTTAAAATATAATATTCAATAGTCAATCCATTAAATGTTACTGGAATCTTGCACTAATTAGTTTGTCATGTTATCTTTCTCAACAAAGCCCTGAGGGAATAGCTGTCTGACCAGGGGTAGGAGGGTATAGGGGAGAATCTGGGAACAGAAAACAGGTACTGTCTGTAAGCTCTGGTTAGAGTGGGGATCATGGGCAATTTGGTAGCAGAGGAGTTAGCTGGCATTTTGAGCAGTGGTGAGAGGTGATGAAAAGGGGAAGGAGGGAATGGAAAGAAGAGAGAGCATGTTTGGTGATTCATTCAATACTTTTATTGAATTTTACTATAGGCCAGGTACCAGAGCTGATAAAAAAAATAATAAGGTGATGATTCTGCATTGCATGAACTCATTATCTTGTGGGAAAATTAGATACTGAAAGTCACATAGCAATATTTTAAGTACAATGGCAGAGGTTAAATATAATACGCTCTGGAGCACAGAGGGGCAAGCAACTAACTCCGACAGGGAAGAGAAGTCAGCAAAGTTGGGGAAGCTGCAGACAGATGGTAATATCCAATTTATGTCTGAATGGGTAAGTATGTTTTCCAGATGGAGAAGAGGAGGAAGAACATTTTAGGGAGGGAAGATGTGGCAAAGGGATGCAGTCAACAAATATTTATTGGGCACCTGCTACATGCCAAGTGCTTTTCTAGTTGCTTGGGATGTATCAGTGAATGAACAGACAAAATTCCATGCTCATGGAGTTCACATTCTGGTTGGGGAGACAGAAAATAAATAAGATGAATAATTAAAATTTATAGTAAGTTACATATGATAAGTGGTAAAGAGAAAGAATGAAGCAGGCATGAGAGATATGAAATGTTGGGACAGGGATTCATATTTTAGATGAGGTGATGAGGAAAGCCTCCCTGAGAAGGTGACTTTTGAGTAAAGATCTGAAGAAAGTGAGGAAACCAATCATATGGATATCGGGGGCAAGAATACTTTGAGTAGAGGAAACAGAAAGAGCAAAAGCCTGACCTAGGGACAGACATGGAGTATTGGAGGCACAGAAGGAGGTCAGAATAACAAGAATGGAAAGATGGAGTAGGGACTAGTAGGAAATGAGATCAGAGAAGTCAAGAGGATGCAGCTAATTTGTGGCTTTAGGGGGCACAGTAAGGGGGCTTTTACTCTGAGCAGAATGGAGAGCTATAGTGGAGTTTGAGCAGAGGAGAAATACATTCTGACTTAGGTTTTAACAGAACCACTTTGGTTGTTATGTTGCGAAATAACTGCATGGAGTCAGGGGGCAGAAACAAGAGGACCATTTAGGAGGCTGTTTTGATAATGTAGGTGAGAGATGATATTGACTTGAACCAAAGTAGTGGCAGTGGGGGTGGTGAGAAGTGATCAAATTCTAGATTTATTTATTTATAGAAGGTGAGCCACAGAAATTCATGATACTTTAGACATGAGGTGTGAGATAAGGAAAAATCAAGAATGGCTCCAAGTTTTTAAGCCTGAGTATGTTGACATAAATTGAGAAAGAAAAGGAACTGGTTTTGGGAAAAACATCAGGAGCTCAGTTTGGGGCATGTTAAGTTGTGATGTCACTTAGACATCCATGTGGTGATGTTAAATAGACAGTTTTGGATATATGGGGAGAGATCCAGGTGGAAAATATAATGTTGAGAGTCATTAATATAGAGAGAGTCATCATGACCATATAGATTGCATTTAACGTCATGAATCTTGGAGAGGTTATGAAGATCAGAGGAGAGGTTATATAGGGAATGAGTGTAGATGGTAAGAAAGAAGACTTTCTAACTGAGTCTTGGCGAATCTAACATTTAAAAGTCAGAGAGAATTGGACAAAGCAGAAAAGGGAAACAAATAGGTACAGCCAGAAATGGAGGAGGGAAACAAAGAGAATGTGTTGTCCTGGAAGCCAAAAATTTAAAGTGTTTCAAAGAGAGTTTTCACTTATGTCAAAAATCTACTGATAGGTAAACAGAGATGAGGACTGAGAAATGATCTTTGGATATAGCAACATGGAGGTCATTGGTAGCCTTGTAAAGAGCCATTTCAGTGGAGTGATGAGGACAAAAACTTCATTGGAGTGTGTCTAAGAAAGGATGGGGGCACATAAAAAGATAGATGCTCAACATCATTAGCCATCAGGGAAATGCATCAAAATTACCATAAGCTACCATTTTACACCCACTAGGATGGCGGTAATAAAAATGACAAATAACAAGAGTTGGCAAGGAAAGGAACTGGAGAGAGTGGAACTCTCATACCCTGTTGATGAGAGTGTAAAATGGTACTGCTACTTTGGAAAACAGTCTGGCAGCTCCTCAGAAAGTTAAACATTGAGCTACCATATGACCCAATAATTCCATTCTTAGTATTCAATACTTTAAATTGCTAAATTTTATGGTATAATAGAGCTAGTAGAGAATTCTTTCAAAAAGTCATACTATGAAGGAAGAAGAAAAATAAGGCAGTAGCTGGAGGGGGAAACTGGATTAAAGATGGAATTTTTTTAAGATCAGAGAAATATCAGCATATTTTATGATGTTGCAATTGATCTAACACAGAGGGAAAGTTTGATAGTACAGGAATGAGAGAAGACTTAGTGGAGCACTGGTTTTGAGTAGGCAAGAGAGAATGGAGATTTAGTGCATAGGTGGAGGGATTTATCCTGCCGGGAGTATGGATAGTTCATGCACACTAATAACAGAGAAAGTAGAGTATATTCACCAAGATTCTGGTGGTAGATTTGGGATTCGAATTTTTGAGAATTCTCTTTTAATTGCTTCATTTTTTTCATTATAGTAGAAAGCAAGATTGACTAGCTAAGACTGAAGGTGGGGAAGGAGATGTCGGAAGTTAGAGGAGAAAATCTGAACTGCTTGCCCTGGAGAGTGAAAAAACAGTGAATTAGGGAAGAAAAAAATGATTTCTGGGGAGTGTTGAGGACTCATATGAGGTTTAGTGAGCGTGAATGTAACATGAGACCAGTTGGCCTGCTTGTGTATTTTTCTCTAGCTATCTTCATTTGCATGGGTTCAGGCATGGAGCAAGTGAAGAGTTGTATTTAGCCAGGGTTTTGATTTTGCCAGATTAGATTGGGTTCCAAGAAAACAGACTCTGAGACAGAGACTTGCATGCAGGAATTTACTGAGGAATGCTCTCAGAAGCAACATCTGTAAAGGAGAGCGAGAAGGAGGACTGGGCAGAGGAGATGTTGAATGGCAATGCAGTTGTAACAGAAGTCTCAGACAATCCTGTGGGGAGCTATGGAGCTGGGATGACCTTCAGAGTTGTCCCAAATTGAGGCAAGGGGGCTGCGCATTTGTGCCCCTTTGTAGATATTTAGATGTGGGATTCCCCTGAGGAAGAGGCACAGCCTTGAGAAAGGAGGCTTCCTTTGGGTGAAGAGAATTCTTTATGAGGGACTCAACCATGAGATGACAGCAATCAATACTCCTAGTAATTGAAGTAATGAGTGCTTCAGTCCAAAGGGGAGCTAACAGGTGGCATACCATAGAATCCACTACAGTTCACCCTTTGCATTGCTTGCTTATATAAGTTTACTCCTTCTAGGAAGAGCTCCTCCATGATTCTGATTGGTCTCTTTTCCTAGGCAAACTTACAAGAAGAAGATTAGAGGGACTAATCCCACTTCTGCACATGATCCAGAGGCGGACAGTGACATTCATCATCTCCCTATTCTATATCCATTTTAGATTCTCTTCTCCTTTAGTCAGCACCCTCGTTTATCTAGATGGCTTACCTGATGGTATGACCCAGATTTTCATGTATGGGGTGTCTGAGCCCCTCGTGACCCAGCCATTCTCAGGATTTGGCTGTTGCATTTGTCCATTTACCATCAAAATTGAGCAGAGATGTACCAAGAGATGCCCATTAGATTGCTTAGTTGCCAAACATAGTCTTCATTTCTCCCTTACGGGAGAGCTATCTTATCTTCCTCTGATGATCAGGGTCAATTTCTTCTACCAGTATGGTGACACCTTTCTTCAACTGCTGGTATTTTGGTACAAGGAGCTCAAAGTGACTAGGTGACAACCATAGCTTAAAAGTTTAATGGGACCATAGCGTGTCCCCTGATTGATTTCCATTCTGAGAATGAGGACCTCTAAATCTGTGGGGCAGAGCTGTGGGGACAGGAAACACATATTTCCAAGTGTGTCACTGGGAGTGCTGGTAAGCAAGGCCACTTGGTTCCCAGATCCGTGCAATCTACATAGTGGGGACATGGGATCATAAAGTAGTCATTGAATTGAAGTACATACTGTGTCCTGGAGGATAGCACCCTGTGCTTTCAGCATATCATCTCCAAGCTGGTGCCTCAGTTGCACTTTCAAAAGGTCAATCTACTACTCTATTAAGTTGTTAGTTTGGGGTGGTGCAGTATATGATAGGACTAGAGGATCCTATGGTCATGTGACTTCTGCCACACCTCCTTTTATGTAAAGTTTCTTGGTACAAGTCAATTTTACGTGGTATTTAGTGCTGGTGGATCAAATGTTACGTATGCTCTTGGATAGTGGCGCTAGTCAAGGCCTTTTGGGTAGGAAAGGCAAACACCTACTGAGTTTGGGTTTCCCATGAAGATTACTTGCTGCTCCTTCCAGTATGAAAGGAGTTCAATGTAATAAACTTGCCACCAGTGTCTTGTAGGTCTCCTCTAGGGATGGGGCCACATTAGGGGATGGCTATTTGTCTCTGTTGCTAGCAGGTTGAACATTTGGCAACATCAATTACTAGGTCAGCATTGTTGAGCAGTATTCCATGCTGTTGGGCCAATGAATAGCCTCCATCTCTATTACCATGGCTACTCTGTTAATAAGCCTATTGAGCTGGCCCTGGGCTGGCTGGATAAATTATTCTGTCCAGTTAGTTATTTTGTGCTTATTCTGGAGTAGGTGCCCTCTTGTGGGCATAGCTAGCAAAAAAGATTTTCATACTTTGTGTTACTCCCATACTTCCATTCACATGCCACTTCTCCTGACCTCCTGTCCACAATCTTCCAAACTTTTTAGGTTCTGACAACAAGCCAAGTCCATCATCACCGCCCCTGAGTCCATGTATATTCTCACCTCAGGCCACTGCTATTTCCACACAAAGATGGAAATAGATGAACAGGTTCTTCACCTGAAGTTTGCCTATTGGGAGAATTTCCATTCACCACTGTCTTTTGGTACCACCTTGAGCAGGGGCCTATGTTTGTCTTACAACCACATACTGACCTAATTCAGCCATGAACCAAACTTAGATTTTGTCATCCTCTGACAGAGTCATCCTCCACCCCATGCCATTATAGGTGAACTTAGTGTCAGGCATTGGTGCAACAGTGGTGGATGACACAGGGGTCCGGGCCATCTGCTCATGTAGCTTGCTTGTGCCTTCAGTACTGCTTATGTGTAATCCTAGCATACCACTTCCATCTTACAGTGAATTGCTACTAGGCCCTCCTGACCTTACAAAACAGATCCCTCTATTCCTCACAGATGGTTGATAGAATCCTGTTCATAATGGTAGCTCTGGCCACACGGTCACTTAATATCTAATGGTCAAACTCTGTATCTCTACCAGGGTCTAGTGGCAATGAAAGGAGCATTGTGTCAAATAAATCATAGTTATCTGCTATAGAAAGTATAGCCTTGTTCCAGATCCTTAAGAGTTTGACTTGTGATTCTTCTATCAAAGCTTGCTATAAAGTCCATATGATGTTTTTTCTTAAAACAGATAAAACAACTAATATTGTAGGCTCTGCCTGGTCACATGGTCCAAGTGGTTGGCTTTTCCTGTGGTGGGGTCTTGGTTCCTGTTCTAGGCCTCACATAAGGTTGGAAGACTTTTTTTTTTTACCACTTTCTTTTTATTTTATTTTATTGAGGTGATATTGGCTTATAACATTGTGTAAATTTCAGATGTACATTAATATATTTCAGTTTGTATGTAGACTGCCTCGTGTTTACCACCAATAGTCTAGTTTTTATCTGTCTCCATACATACATGCTCTTTATCACTTTCGCTGTCTCCCCACATCCTTCCCCTCTGGTAACCACGAATCTGTTCTCCTTTGTTTATCTTCCACATATGAGTGAAATCATGTTATTTGTCTTTCTATGTCTAACTTATATCACTTATCATAATACCTTCAAGGTCCAGCCATATTGTCCCAAATGGCGTGATTTTGTCTTTTTTATGGCAGAGTAGTATTCCACTGTGTGTGTGTGTGTGTGTGTGTGTGTGTGTGTATGTATACTGCATCTGTTTTATCCATTCATTCCTTGATGAGCACTTGAGTTGCTTCCACATCTTGGCTATTGTGAATAATGCTGCAATGAACATAGGGATGCATAAATCTCTTTGAATTGTTGATTTCATGTTCTTTGGATAAATACCAGTATGGGTTAGCTGAATCATATAGTATTTCTATTTTTAATTTTTTGAGAAATCTCCATACTGTTTTCCATAGTGGGTGTACCAGTTTGCATTCTCACCAGCAGTGTATGAGGGTTCCTTTTTCTCCACATCCTCTCCAACATTTGCTATTTCTTGTCTTATTAATTATAGCCATTCTGATGAGTGTGAGTTGATAACTCATTGTAGTTTTGATTTGCATTTCCCTAATAATAAATCATGTTGAACATCTTTTCATGTGCCTGTTGGCCCTCTGTGTATTTTCTTTGGAAAAATGTCTGTTCATATCCTCTGCCCATTTTTTAAATCAGGTTATTTGTTTTTTTTGTTGTTGTTGAGTTGTATGATGTCCACATATTCTGGAAATTAACTCCTTTTTGGATATATGATTTGCAAATATTTTCTCCCAGTTGGTGGGTTGTCTTTTCGAAGCTGGAAGACTTTTATATTACTCAATAAACGGATCAGAGCAGCATCTCAAGAATGGAATATGCTGCCTCTAGAATGTGGAGAGGTTTACCAGGCATTGCTTCCTTCTTAGTGGTAGAAAGTACATGATGCAATAATACGTGCTTTAATTTAAAGGGGGGTATCTTAGCATGATCCAAAACCCTGAACCTCCCAAAAAGCTTGACTGACATGGTGGTCCCTGAATTCTCTGAAGATTTATTTCCAACTGTCAGGAGCACATGTGTCTTATTAAGACTTCCAATGTACTTGCCACTTCTTGTTCCAGTTGGACTAACGAGATGTCATCAACGTAATGGAATAATGTGATGTTCTGTGAAATGTCCAAACTGTTCAAGTCCTTTTAGACAATATTGTTAAAGAGGAAGGGTAAACTTGGGGCAAATGTGTATATGTGTACTTTTATCCATTGCACATGGATGCAAACTGCTTCTGATCCTAATTTTTGATAAGGATGGAAAGGAACACACTTGCCAGATAAGTGGCCATCTGAATGCTGTGTGCTTAAGTCTGTGTATCTAGCAAAGATTCCACATCTGGCAAAGTAGCTGCAATGGGGGTTACAACTTGGTCAAATTTACTGTATATCACTGTCATCTGTCACAATCCATCTGGTTTTTGTAGGAGCCAGAATGGTGAATTAAATGGGATATGATGGGGACCATCACCCCTGCATTCTTTATGCCTTGAGGGTGAGTTATCTCTGCCATTGCTCCCTGGGATAAAGTATTGTTTTGATTTACTGTCTTAGCCAGGGGATACAATTTGGAGGATTTCTCTTGGATTCCTCACTAGATAACTCTTATTCCACAGATCAAGGAACCAGTGTGTGGGTCCTGCCAATTATCAAGTATGTCCATTCTGATTTTACATTTGGGTATCAGAGAAATGATCACTGGGTGGTTTTGTGAATAAGTGAAGCCAGTGTAATTTGGACCTGGGACAAGACTCCATGTACTACCTGTTCAGATAAAGCCCTCACTGTAAAAGGGTGGCCATAAAGATTTCAGCTTTCAATCTGTCCTCAAAATAACTAGTCATTTTCCTTTTCTTAATAAATGACTTTCTTTCTATCATTTTGCCTTTTCTGGAAGGATTAGGAAAATTATTTTCATATATACTTGCTGTGTTCCATAAATTTTCTTCATGGGAACTCAGCCTCTCTTTTAATCAATGGGTTCTGGATCTGTTCCAGAAACTGTTAAAGGATTTTGACTTTTTATTGGAGTGGCTACCTTCAATTTCCTGACGATTCACCCTTGTTTTCTTTGGGTTCTATGAATTAAGCAACTTCCTTGTTGGCTACCCATCATCTTCCCCTTAAGATGAATAAAAGCCACCCTTTATTAATCATCTTTCATGGCTGTCTGTAGAAGACACATATTCTTTTGCAAAGCCAAGCCCTCTGGAGAAGGTCTAGGGGAAACTGAGGATTCTAGATTTTCAGGTCCATTCAGCACAGATGTCCCCATCCCAAGTCTCAGGGTCTTATTCCTTCTTAGTCAGAGTTCTAACCTTGGAGTAGCAGCCTCTTGGGGGCTAAAAATTTAACCTCCACTGGAGTTCTGCTACACCTATAATTAAGTTCTGGCTTTGGTCTTCAGCTTTCTGATTCTCTGGCTACAGAAAAGAAAGTCTTTTTAAATGCTGCTAAGGAGGCCTACTGGCTTTCACACTTACCCTTTAATTGATGATTAATCACCCACAGCCTTTCATTGTCATTCCTCTATGCATCAATAGCTCCCAATAATAGTTATTCAACTTCGTAGTCTGTGTCTTTCAAGTTCCTGAGATATTATTATTGCTAGTGTATTTCATTACACAAGTATCCTATCCAATTCACCACTGGGGGAAGTTATAACAATTGCACAATGACAGCATGCTAGGAGCTACCCATTACCACTTACCACAAGTGATGGTGTCCCGATTGCCAACTGACTGGTGGGCGATCTGGCTCCAAAATTTATTTTGGAGTCTGCTTTCAAAAACTCATGGTACCAACTGTCTTGGGTCAAATTTCCTGGAAACCAATTCTAAGGTAGAGATTGGCATGGAGGAAGCTTTTGGGATAAATACCTGTAAAGGAATGAGATAGCAGGATTGGGCAGCAAACAGGTGGAACTGTGATGCTATTGCAATGGAACTAGCAGAATTTCATCATTGTCCCAAATTAAGCCAAAGGTGTCTGGCTTTTCTACCTCCTTACAGACCAATCAGTGGATGTGGGATGTCTCTAGGGGTGGGGCATAACCTTGGTGAAGTGGCTCCCATTGGTTGAGGACAGCTCCTGGAGAGAGACTCAGCTGTGAGCTGTCAGCAGCCAATACCCCTGGCGTGGGTATTGTACTGAGGGCCTTGGTACTGAAGGACTCTGCTTAGTGCACCACAGCATCTATTCTACTTGGTGAATATGAGGACATGAGATAGAATCAGGGGACTTGAGGGTGTGCACAAAAGCATAATTCTGATGGTTGCCCATGCATTTAAGTTTGGTAAAGAGAAAGATTGGGATGAAGATAGTGAAAAGGTGGTAGGATCAATAAATTATAGGTTCCTGGAGGGTAGAAGGATTGTTGGAATTAGAGTACTAGAGCAAGTGGGTAGGAAAGATAAGATGCTATATGGTGAGTTGAGGGGTTGGATGTTTAACATTAGGGAGAGGTTGTGGTTATTGGTAACGATAAGGTCAAGAACTCATCATTGGACTGAGTAGTTGAGGTAAGGTAGAAGACAAGATCATTGGAGGAGAGGTCTAGGAATTGAGAGGCCAGGGTGATGGAGGCATCATAGAATCAAAGTGTTTGGTATATAGATGTGAAAGGGCTTAGTATGTTCAGGTAATAGTGAGAAATCAAATTGGCTGGAGTTCATATATGTAGCTACAAGCAGTGGAAATTAGTCTGAAAAGGTAGTTTAGGGCCAGCACATGAAAGGCCCTAAACATCAGGCTAACGAATGTTTCTTATGTCCCATAGAACATAGGTAGGTAGTGGAGATTTTAAAATACCAATTTGTCTTAATTATATGTGGTTTAGAAAGATCAAAAGGGGGATGGGGGAGGGTGAGATGGGTAAAGGAGGTCATTTGTATGGTGATGGATGGAAACGAGATTTTTTTTTTTTTTTTTTGTGGGGAAGACCAGCCCTGAGCTAACATCTGTTGCCAATCCTCCCCTTTTTTTTTTTTGCCGAGGAAGACTGGCCCTGGGCTAACATCCGTGCCCATCTTCCTCTACTTTATATGGGACGCCGCCACGGCATGGCTGACAGGCAGTTCGTCTGCAGGCGCCCGGGATCCGAACTCGCGAACCCCGGGCTGCCAAGCGCGGACTAAACCGCTGCGCCACAAGGCGGCCCCTGGAAACGAGATTTTGGTGGTGAACGCGATGTAATGTATACAAAAGTTGAATTCTAATGATGTACACCTGAAATCTATATCATGTTTTAAACCAATATTACCTCAATTAAAAAAAAAGAAAGATTAAACTTGCAGCCCTGTAGACAACACGTATAGTCTAGAATATGGGAATAAGGCCAACCAATTAAGATGCTATCATAATAGTCCAGGGTTAGTCCTGGCCTCACATGCTAGATATTTGCACCAGAGACTGCTAACTGCCTGCCCAATATCTATTTTCCCTTATTCCTTAGGATTGGTCTCTCTATTGTCAAAGGTAGTGTTGTGTTTAGCCTTCCTTACAGGTAGGAGGGGCCATCGAATGTAAGAGAAAGACACTGGATAAGGCTTTTGAGAAATCTATGTTAAGATGGTCAAATCAGCTGAAGGCAAGTGTGGAGGGCAGAATGGTGCTCCCCAAAGATGTCTGTGTCCTAATCCCTGGAACCTGTGAATATGTTACCTTACATGGCAAAGAATATGTTACCTTAAGGTTGCAGATGAAATTCAGGTTGCTAATCAGCTGGATCCTGGATTATCTGGGTGGGACCAATGTAATTACAAGGATCCCTAAAAGTGAAAAAGGGAGAAAGAAGAGTTTGGAGTGACACAATGTGAGAAACACTCGACCCACTGTTGCTGGCTTTGAAAATGGAGGAAGGGGTCCAAAGCCAAGGACTGCAGCGGCCCCTAGAAGATGGAAAAAGCAAGGAAACAGATCCTCCCCTATAGCCTCCAGAAGGAAATGCAGCCCTGCTGACACCTTCATTATACCCAGTGAGACCCATGTCAGATTTCTAACCTATAAAACTGTAAGGTAATAAATTTGTGTTTTTTTAAGCCACTAAATTTGAGGTAATTTGTTACAGCAGCAATAGAAAACTAATACAGCCATCATTTTTACTTTTTACTTCCTCCCTGCTTCTTTCTAACTGCTGGAACACAGATGTGATAGCTGGAATTCCAGCATCCATATTAGACTATAAAGCAAATCTGATGATGGACACTATGCATCAAGGATGGTAGACCAAAAAGATGGAAAGACTTGGGTCCCTGGTGGCCATGTTTTTGACTGGCAAACTCTGAACTTCTTTTAAATTAGAGAAAAATAAACTTGTAGGTATTTAAGAGACTGTAATCAGGTATTCCCTTCTTTTCACTTACTACAGTTTGTAAATCATTCAGTATTTATTTGTTTATGTGTTTATTTATTTACATTTTCACCAGAATGTAAGCTCCCTAAGGATAGAAACTATATCTGTCTTAGTCACAACCCGATTTCCAGTGCCCAGATGAGTGTCAGAGTAAATATTTGTTAATTGAATGGATGAATGTTATGTCACTCTATGACATCAGTAAATATTTGTTAATTGAATGGTTGAGTGTAATGTCACTGTAAAGACCATCATAGCTTCACATAAAATCATCTTAAAACTCAAGCTGGAAAAAGCATGACTCTGTTTCCGTCAAAAGCACACTTAGATCCAGGGATGAGTGCTCATTTTCATGGGAGAAGACAGAAAAGCAGTGCATGATGGCAGGGAAGTAAGGCTGCCTACAGGTCAGAGCACCAGCCTTGACTGAGGGTCCCTCCCCTCTGTGCTGCCGGGCCTCTCTGATCTCTGGGCAATCTCTTTGGGTCAAATGCATAAATGTCCTTCCTGTTTTATACTCACTTTGTGCCAGGCCGTGAGGATTATTTAGCCTTTCAAAACTCTATTTCTCTTGGGCTTCATCTAACTGCTGAAAACTTAGTTTGCTCTGTAAGAGTATAAATAAACACACTTGGAACAGGGGGCTAAATTTTATTCTTCCCTTAGGCAAAGTATAAAAACAAACAAAACAACCTCTCTGCCTAAACTCTCTAAAAACCTCATAATTACAGGAAGGAAAATATGTCTGAGGAAATTTTATTTATTCACAGCAGGCAAGGAAATATTTTATGCTACAAGGACCTTAGATAAGGAAAACATGCCATAGCAGCTCAGTAGCAGCCACCGAAAGTGTTACAGGTATGGAGAGGCAATGGATTTACTCATAAGGTACATAGAAGTCCCTTTTATTAATCTAAGAAATCAATGCCAGCGAGACAGGGTTTGTATTAGAGACTGGGCACACCGTATTTCTTTGTACACTTAGAGAATTTCTATCGTCTTTAACAATTTTTTTTAAATTTGTTTATTGTGGTCACAATGGTTTATAACATATAAAGTTCAGGTGTACATCATTATATTTTGACTTCTATGTAGACTACATTATGTTTACCACCCCAAAACTAATTACCATCCATCACTGTATACATATGCCCTTTTACTCCTTTTGCCCCCCCGCCGCTTCCGCTCTGATAACCACCAGTCTAGTCTCTATATCTATGTGTTTGTCTATTGCCTTTTGATTCTCTGTGACATCATTTCTTTTCAAGCACAAATTGGAGTGTGTGTGTAGGCAAATAAACACTTTAATTCCAAATGAGTATTTAATAGCATTTAGAGTTAGTAATTTGATAGAGAACAGAAACACATAAACTGCACTCTGGAAATATCAGGACAACAAAAAATATTTTATTAATATTATTATTATGATAAATATGAAATGCCCTTCTATTACTATGCTGTCTATATTAGGCTCGCTCTCTCCCTCTTCCCCACGTCCCCCCACACCAACTGTTTTCATTTGCAGAGTAAGAATCCTGCCTTCTCAGTCTGACAGAGAAATAGTCTATTTTTAAATTTCCAGAATTTGAGGTCTCCTGTCATTAAACATGACAGAGGGATTTAGGGAAAGGGAAAGCACTGTTTGAAAAATGAAACCATTTTTTAGTGTGACCTAGTCAGCATGGCAGATTAAATCTGAATTTTGAACATATTTTCAGATTGTGCACTGGCATACAGCTTTTTAGAGAGACAATGTGTAAGTTATCAGAAAGGATACCTTTTGAGTAGAAGTTTTTCAGAAATTTTATCCAGAAGCTAAACATCTTCATGTTGTGTTTTAACATGCAGATAACTCTCATTCTGATCCGGGTTTGGAAGCTGGACTGGGAAAGGCCTTTCAATTGGCATTTAGGACGTGGTGTTCTTTTGAAAGAAAGCTGTCTATTTTTCTTTTCTCCAGGGGAACTGCTGTTTAGGACAGGCACAAAGCCGGGAACATAACCAAGGGCAGAAAAAAATTCACCCCCATGTTCTATTTGTCAAACTGACCTGCAGGTCACAACCTGAAAGTTTATGGATCGGTGAGGCCTTGTCTCTGCGTAAGTGTGTTTTCTGGACTTTGGCTGAAGCTAAATTCCTGACTTCTGAAAGAGGAGTGGGTGTGGACTTCCAGCAGGAATAGCCAGTGGGAAGGAAGTAATATTCATTAAGAGTGTCTCATGCAAGCAGTGCGGGGCTAAGCATGCTCAGTGTAAATTCTCCTGTAGCCTGTCAAGCTATGTTTGAACTCGTTCCAGAATACTGGATTTACTTTTTTTTTTCCACCAGGAAGAATGCTCGATTAGACTGCATTTTGCTCTGCTTTTCTTTTTCTTTCTTTCTTTTTCTTTTTTTCTCTTTCTTTCCGCCAGAAGATTGGAAACAATATTCTTTTCCGATCAGTTCAGTAATACAATGTCCTTCAGTGTCCACATGAGCATTTCAGTGGAGAAGAAAAGAAACTTTGCTACCTGGGAACTGAAGACTACTTAGATCAGTGAATGCTAATAAAGTCCTTAAGAACTTCTGGAGCCAGGAGTTAACTTTTCTCAACTATTAAGGTAATCTACAGCAAATTTAATTGCTTTTTCAACTAAGTGGGTGCACACCCATTTTTTTTGCACACAAAAAGTATGTTTTTCATATGTTGGACTGATTTTTCAAACACAGGGCAAATATGTCTTTGGGTTAATTTGCATTTGAAAGAACCTCTTTTTGTATTAGAGCTTCTCTCTCTTTACCACAAATTATGTGTTTTTCAAACAAATATTGTGGTGAGCTGATGTAGCCTTAATGGTCTGAATGTGGATGTGTTCTGTGTTATATTAATTCTTGGCGTGGGTTGGTTTGGTGAAAGTTACTGCTTTTGTTGCTGCCAAAGATGAAAGACAGTTTGTTTCTCGTTGCTGTTGTTTTTGGAACTTTTGGTGGGTTTTGAAGCTGCATTGTGAGCCCCTTATAGAGAGGAGAGCCATCTCTTTCTATGTTTAATGTGCATTTTTCACAATGTTCAACTGTCACTCCAAGAAAGGGGTACAGATTTTTTTAGAGTCTGTGTAGGAGTAGAGATTTTTAAAAAAAATGTAGGTTTGGAGGGAAATAGTATTAGAAAGGCAGAAACAAGGTTTGTAATGAAGAAATTAAATCGAGACCTTCTTGATGAATATAAGCAATGAATGCAAAAATATTGTGTGCTGTTACTCACTGATCTAGTTTAGGTTAATAATTTTACTTTTTAATTTAAAAAAGTAGATCAGGCTTTAAAATGTGGTCTTGTATCATCAATTAATAGCACAGAAAACTCAGATTAGAGAGATGTTAGGAGCCCAGGAAAAGCAAGTTAGCAAAGTTGGCCCCTTTAAAATGTCTGAGGACTGAGGTTATGAAACCACATGGCTTCATGGAGGAACAGTGCATCCTGGGCTAAAGCAGCTTAATTTTATTCAAGAATTTTAAGAGTAGAAAAAGGAGGATTTATTTCTTTTCAAAACAGAACAGCCAGGCGAGGAATATTGATCAGTCAGGGATTAAATATTTGCTGGAATACAAAGTGTCACATTTTGTCAATGTGTAAATCAGACTGGCCAGCTATTCAGGGCATGTAAATGAAAATACCATGTAAATTTCATACGGAATCAAATGCAGCAGCACCCCTGCCCTTCATTCTCCATCTTCATGTCCCAGGAAGGGATGATGGAGGTGGGGCCGGGTGTGAAATAAGGCTTAGCTGATGAGCTGACCTTGCTCCTTTACCTTCTGTCCATCTGTTCTTACTGGGCAGCTGAAGCAGTGAGCAAAGCAGGAAGGGACCTCAGGGGAGATGAAGGAGAAGAGGCCGGACCCCACCAGGGCTATGATCTGCTCCCCAACCTGTGATTCAGACATAAGCAGAGGAGCTAAGTGGATGCGGCTAACTCCACTTCCTCCTGCTCCCAGGCTTTGATTTAGTACCAATTGCTGAAATTCTGCACCTGCCTCTGTTTTTCACAAGTAAAAGCTTCTCTGATGCATAGATGGTGGTTTATTTGATATAGATCGATCCTCAAGGAGATAGCCAAAGTAATTCAGTCTAGTTTTGGTTTTTCCTTTCTTCCCTAACATGTGGCATAGATCTTGATGAGTTTAATTGAAACAACAAATCCTTTCTGGGATGAGAGAGCACAGTTCTCCATGAAAGAGTGTGTGTGTATGTGTGTGTGTGCGCGCACGCGCGTGCGCATGCCACTTGCAGTCTGGGCTCCGGTACAGTGCTGCTTGGAAAGGTTTGCGTGGCTGAGGGCATTTGTCTGGAGTCAGGGACCCTTTCACTGCCTTGGCTCTGTATGTATTGAAAGAGAGGAGCACACATTCTGGAGCATTCTATAACTCTTTTCATTCTATAACTCCCCTTTCCCAACACTGCACCCCTCCCCAGCCCTGTTCCCCCTTCATGACCTATGTCTTGAAGAATAGCACTGAAACCTTTGAGCCACAAAGGAAAACCAAAGGGTGTGCAAAGAGGCAGAGAATGAACAAAAACAGGCCTCTTCATGTTCACATCTGGATAAAATTTAGATTGTGACAAGGGAAAGTGAGTGGGAGAAAAAAAAGTCTGACATCACATTAAAAAAAAAATCGCATATAATTGACTTCCTAGAGGTTTTCTTATCTCAAGTTCTCTGAGTATTTTTGTATCCTGCCCTCACCCTACCCATTGGGCTTGGGGAAGGCATGTATTAGATCCTTGTTTTGCAGTGAAGTCCAGTGGTTTGCAAAGCTGTGGCTGAGTTAGAACTATCACCCAGAGCCCTCAAGTTTAGTCCAAGGCTCTGCTTACACAGTAAATGAATAATCTGGGGTCAGTTTCTCTGTCTTGGACTTGGTTTCCCCATTCACTTTGAGGTTTTGGACAATGGCGGTTATTTAATGCAACAAGTTCTCAAACTGAATCTGTTACTATAATGGTTTCTTAGATTTGAGAAGTACTTGAAAACTTTCCCAGAACTTTCACATCTTTCCTTTTAACTTGTCTTCAACACTACTCATTAAAATAGGTTGGATCAGTGTTGACATTTTCGTTTGACAGATGATGAAACTGACAGATTGAATGACTTGTTGCCTAAGGTCAGATAGAGGCTGGATGGGAATTCAGGTTGGCCAACTCAGAATTTGAAATTCTAGACCATCCTGCATCTATGCGGGCACTTCCGGGTTACTGAGGTAGAGAGGATATATAAAGAGGAATTCCATGATTCATGAAAGTGAGAGTGTCGCAGTGCCAGGGGCTTTAAATATGGTCAGTCCCATTAGGAAGGAGAAAACTCAGGCTGGAAAAGTTATGTACTTCATCCACAGTCACACTTAGAGAGTTAGGGAGCTGGCTTTGAATCCTATCTGTAAGACCCCAACGTGTGTGCCATGTGGTGTAGTGAGAAAGCACGTGAACTTTTCTAGGTTTTTCTGCATCTCTTTTTCCTTGCATGTAGAATGGGGATACCCAGCATGGAATTGCTGTGGGGATTATATGAGACGATGCATGTAAAATACTTAGCATGGTGTTTCACACAGAGTAAATGCTACAATGTTTTGAATGGTGCACGTTCTTATCATTGTTTGTGTGCTATGTTACTCAAAGTAAGTGCTGGCTATTCTTACTGTGAATCCCAATCAGCTCTTAGCTCAACTCTCAGATGCTCAGGGAGGCTGTGTTCGTGGGTTAACATCATCAGATGAGTAGCATTAAGTTATATTTATTGAAAATACAAAAACTGTGCTGAATGGCACAGGTTGCTAATTAAGGCAGAAACAGTGGTCTCCTTGATCTCTGCCTGGGGAGAGGCTATCCAGGCAGATATGTCTGAGATAAGCGGTAAGTAATGTTGAGTCAAATCTAGTGATCTTTGGTGGCCTTCAACTACTGCCGAGCAGGCTTCTTGCATGTGAGGGACCTCTGTCAAGGGAAGAATGGCTAGTCAGAGGTTATTCCAGGCTCATAGGTCTGGTGGGTATTGAAAAACAAGGGAAGGCACGTGTGCAAGACTGGCTGTAGAACTGTCTAGATTTTGTGTTTCTTGGCCCTTCTGACCAGCATTGACTGGGCTGTTGAGGTTGCTGGAATAACTGGGCTCCGAAGCTCCTGGGCTCACACATGCCATTATGTTAGAAAGATCCCCTTGGAGAAAGAAATCTCAAGGGCCCACTTCTGACCAAATCAGTGGTTTGTACCTGAGTGTCTCTGTATAGAAAACGGTAAGTACACAGTCCCAGGGCCGCAAAACCGAACGGAGAGTGGGGCCACTTCCCTCAGAGCACAATCAGTCTAGCTGAATTCACGGTACGTGTGAAGGCACAGAACACTTAAGTGCAGATGGACAAAACAGGTGTGGCGATGCAGAAGTATGAAGCAGACTTCAGGGGCAGTGGATGATGAGTAAAGATTCCAAGTGTCTATTTAAAATTCTTAAATTTCTTAGATGTTCTCTTTTAGATTCCTCACCACAACCTTCAGCCACCTGTCCATACTGGGAAGGGAAAGTCACTCTGTGGGTGGGATGGGGGAGTGTAGATGGGTGTTGGTTTTTTGAGTTTCTATTATGTACCCCACACTAGATTTTATCCTTTACCAACATTAGCTTCTTTAAAGTTTACAATATCCCTGCAAAGTTTAAAGAGGAGGAAATCTGAGAGGAGAAGGATACATAGCCACAGAGACAAAAAGGGTTCACATGTTCAACCAACTGAGCATATGATGCCATATGTAGTCGGGAGACCTCCAAGAAACATTTTAGGTGGAAAAGATGGCTGTTGTCCGATAGACTCTTGGCTATTGAGCAGTATTTCTGCAAATTCCTTAGGCATTGTCTTGCCTAATTCTAGATCCATCAACAGGTATTGTCCAAAGTTGGGCAAGTCTGGTCCCATAAAGACTTAGTGCTTAATTAGCTCAATGCACACTGCCTACCTTTGGGGAGCCTTTGAACAATAAATCCAAATTATCTCCCCCCCACCACAAATAGGTCCTTAACAGTTTTGCAGCTTTAGAAATGAAGACCTCAGTAACTGTTAGGTAGTATCATGTAGTTTAAAAACAGAATTTGAAGTGAAATGACTGAGATTTGGGTCCTGACCCTGGGATTTTCTAGCTGTGTGACTCTGAGTAAATATTTCACCCCATGGTGCCTCAGTTTTCACATCTGAAAACTGGAATATCATTGAGAATTTCCTAAGGTGGGATGATCAACTGTTAAAGTGATTTTTAAAAATTTAGCTTGCTATGCAAACACCTGTTGTGACTCTTTTCCCTTTGGCTCTTATCTCAGAGATTCAGTGCTTTCACGTTTACTGTTCTGAAAAGGCTTTCTCCTTCACTTACTCAGTTGGAAGGTGGCGTGATTAACTGAGCTGGGCAAACTGCTTTATATCAGAGTGCCGAAAACTCCTTAGTTGCCCAAATTAACTTTACATTTCCTGAATTAGTGAAAGATAGAAGACTTTGAAAAGACAGGAAAGTAGACAGAAAATGTGGCCAGACAGGATTTTGTTGACCATAAGAAGTTTCTGTATGCAGTGAGAATGAACAACAACTCAGGATACCAAACAAATTGTTGACATACATATATTTTCCCCATATTTCCTGAGAAGATGGGAGAAGCACCATATCTACTAGGATGGCTACTTAAAAAAAAGAAAATAGTGAGTGTCGGTGAGGATGTGGAGAAATTGGAACCTGTGCACTGTTGGTGGGAATGTAAAATGGTGTAGCTGCTGTGGAAAACAGTATGGGAGCTCCTCAAAATGTTAAACACAGAATTACATATGATCCAGCAATCTCACTTCAGGGTATACACCCAAAATAATTGACAGTAAGGTCTCAAAGAGATATTTGTACACCCATGTTCATAGCAGCATTATTCATAATACCCAAATGGTGGAAGCAAACCAAGTGTCTATTCACAGACGAATGGATAAACAAAATGTAGTATGTACACACAATGGACTATTATTAAGCCTTAAAAAAGAAGGAAATTCTGACACATGCTACAGTATGGATGAACCTTGAGGACATTATGCTAAATGAAACAAACCAGACATAAAAAGACAAATACTGTATGATTCCACTTATACGAGGTACCTAGATTAGTCTAATTCATAGAGACAGAAAGTAGAATGGTGGTTGCCAGGGGCTGAGGGAGGGGGAAATGGGGAGTTATTGTTGAATGGGTACAGAATTTCAGTTGGGGAAGATGAAAAAGTTCTAGAGATAGATGGTGGTGATAGCTGCACAATAATGTAAAAGTACTTAATGCTACTAAATTGTATATTTAAAAATGGTCTGGGGTTGGCCTGGTGGTGTAGTGGTTAAGTTCCTGCACTCCACTTCGGAGGCCCAGTGTTTGCAGGTTCAGCTCCCAGGCACAAACCTACTCACCGCTCATCGAGCCATGCTGTGGCGGTGTCCCACGTACAAAACAGAGGAAGATGGGCACAGATGTTAGCTCAGGGCCAGTCTTCCTCAGCAAAAAAAAAAAAAATTGGTTAAGATGGTAAATTTTATATTATGTATATTTTACCACAATTAAATATGAAAAAAATTGAAAATATAAAAAAGTTAATATATGAGATAATTTATAAGGGCTTTCCTGCTAGAAGTATTTGTTTCCTTACTGAAATTCAGCTGTGTGTGAGGAAGATTAGGCTCAAACTGAAGAAGGAAAGAGAATAAATCATTTAATAAAACCGTCTAACTCTGGGGAAGTGAAAAAAAGAGAATACGGGAGAAAAATAAACTTTTGATATAGAGCGATGGAAATTCCAGAATTTCTGTCTCTGAAGTGCTTAGGGGTAAGGTTTTGTTTTGAAACTGTGTGTTCCCGTAGCAAGCATGCCCCTTGAACTTAGATTGTTAATTTGGGGTAGCATTTAGTCACTGACATCAATTGTGGAGGTACTGAAGGCCCTCCAGAGCCAACCTTATTTGCTAGACCTTGAACGTGCTATTGGATTAACTTTTCATCAGGGGCCACCTTTGCGAAAAATCTATAGTGAGAAAAATTGTAGAACTCAAGAGAAATTAAAAAGCTACTCATATTCAGGCAGAAGGAGGGAAGGAAAAGCAATGAGCACCTGCTGAGTGCCTATTGGGTATCAGGTGTTTATGTATATTATCCACTTAATCCTCTCAATTGCCTCTAAGCTACATTTCCGACGGCCATTTTATCAAGGTGGATTTACCCAGATCCTTTCGCTACAGAGTGGTGAAGCCAGGACTAGAACCCAGGTCTGTGGGAGCCTACGGCTTATTCTGTTTCATCACACTTAGGGCTTTAGGAATTACATATCTTCAGTTAAACATCTAGGCGATTTCTCCCTTGCTTTGCTGTGAGCAGCCATAGAGGGGCAGTTTCCCTAGAACAGATATATGTCTCATGCACTCAGTTTAGGGCCCTCCAGAGGGCTTCCCAGGGGCCCCAGCATTAGCATCCACAATCTGAACATCATTTTTAATTTTCACAAATATCCACATAGCAACATTTAGCCTTCCTGAGGAAAAAAAACTCCAGAAGCAAGGTGTCCAGGGAATCTTTTCTGTGGTGCTATCTTGGGTTCAGGTATTGGAATAAATGAACCCAGAGTACACCGGCCCCTCCCTGGATGGCTGTTCTCAGGCTCCTTTGTTTGGTTTATGTATAGCCATCAATGCATCATTCCTTCTGCTTCAGCTGTTTGAGAATCCCATCTTCTCTATTGATTTCCCACAGAACGTTTACTGCTCTCCAAGGTGTGACCTGTACCTCTAGCTAATTTATTTCTGTCATGGCTGCAGGATTTAGGAATGAAGGGGGAGGGAGGAGGGAGGAGTGGGGCCTGGGGAGGGAGGATGGGGGGAGAGTGATGTGTCCAAGATGTGGGAAATAAATTCAGCCTTGGAGCCCCCGACAGGCACGCCTGCAGCTCTGGAGGGCAGTTCTATGCACACAGCAAGGGGACTTTGAAAATCTGCTCAGTAAGATGGAAGCTGCAGCCACCCGGTTTTAGAAGGCCAGGAATTATAGCAGGGCCCCATGGGGATGGAAAAGCAAGGAAAGAATGTGTTTGAAAATAATGTCTTGACTGTTCAGGAGCCAGTCACCATATTGAGCAGTATGCTGTAGTTTTTTTCTCTTTTTTAATGAAATGACGGAAAACTCTTCTAGGGGCAGGGGGGCGACTAATGAAGTCATATTCTCTTCTCCATTATGGGATTTTCAACCACAGGGCATTCACGTGTCAGTCCCTGGAACTGTGACTACAGTGACTGACATTTCAGACATTAAATCGAACCACTTTAACATAAACCTCCCTCACCCTCTGTGCCTAGAATATACCAAGTTACCCTTTTTTGTGGTCTGATTTTACTAGATAACTATTTGAATGTCCACTTCATTTTTTTTCTGTGAAAACAACTTACATCTTCTTAGAAAATCTGGTTATAAAGTTACATGAGGGAGGTTGTAGATTTATTATTTTTGCCTGGATAGTGACTCACGTTGTCAAGTGAGTGGATAAGTTGTATTTGAAGAGCATTTAAAAATTTTCCAGTTTTAAATGTATTATTTTATTTCATTTCCATAACAATGCTAAGAAGTAAGTGTTATCATTTTCAGAACGTAAGTAAAGAAATGCTGGCTCATTAGCCAGCTTGCTGCCTAGCTAGGGTCACATGGCTAATAAATAGCAAATACAGGATTCAACTCTAGAGCTTCAGATTCCAGATTTAGGTTGCATTGCATGATACGCCAGGAGTGCAGGGGCCACAATATCTTACCAAGATCACCCACTAGATAGCAGAAGCCGAAGTAAGAGGCATAAGAATCAAAATTTGCCCAACCACTTAGAGAGACACTAATGGAATGAATCAGAATTGAACCAGACATACAGACTTCTAAGCTTCCTCTCCTGTGATTTATGCCTAAGGTCAGTCCATCTGAGGTATGATAAACCTTAGAAAGAAGGGCAGAACATTCACTTGTGACCGTTTTCTCCCACCTTCCAATATACCAGCCTCCAACCCCACCCCTACACGCATACAGATCCTCTGTCACTCTTTATAGGGAATAAAGTAAAATAAGTCATCACTCCTCATGTATTATTATCAATTATGATGTACCCTGGGCTGGGCATTAGAATAGTTATGAGGCTGGCTGATGGGGCTCCTGTCTATAAATCACAGGCACTCTAAGAACCTCTCCGCTTTCCACAGCAGGATGTATAAGGGGCTTCGGTGATGTTAGTAGGAGAACAGGATGGTGGTGATGGTGCGCTGGCAGATCTGTTACAGCTGGGGCTAGGCTACCTGTAACTGTCTAACTCTGGGGAAGAGCAACCCATTTCATCTTGCCTGACGGCCAAACAATCTCAGTGCCCACCTTGGAGCCTGAAAGAGGTCCCAGACTTGAGTCATTTCCTTTAGAAACATACAGAATGACAGTATCATGGGAGGCTTCTGTCCTAAGTGCTTGTAATTAAAGAAGGAATAATCTTGTAGATAAATAAAAATATCCAGTGTGTAGGAACAAAATGTAACTGTGAATATCCCTGGAACAACTGATGTTATTTTGGTTTGAAAAGATCTGCACTTTGAAAAGAAACTTGTACTCTTTCTCTATATGTGGCAGACTAGGTTCCCGAGATACCTCCGAGATACCTTTTATCTCAGGACTTAGGAGTTTGAGAAGGAATGAGTGAACCACAAAATAAGAAATGCTCTGGAGAAGGTCATATTCACTTCCACATCAACGGTGTGTTATGCTGTGTTTTGCTGTTTCTCCCGCCTGGAGCAATCTTTCTTTCTCCACTCCTTTCCTTTCTGCACTGATTTAGGATACTGGCACCTTCCTTGAAGTCAGCCTGAGGTGGCCTGGTGTTGCAGGGAGAGCTTAGGACTCACAGATTTAAAAAGCCTGAGTTCTGGTTCCACAACTGATCAGCTGTGTGGCTACAGCATTTGACTGTGATGATCAATTTCTGCATCAGTAAAATGGGTATATTAATACCTGTCCTAACTCACAGGGTTGTTGTGAGGAACCAAGAGACAATGGGTGGTAAAGTGTTTTGTAAACTCTAAAGCCCTGTACAGGAAACAACTTATTTTATATTATTTTGAGTTCTTAAAATGTAGGTACAATCAATGTTATCTCAATTATCTATGCTGTCATAATGGCATTATGTTCCAGAATGTCTCTACATAGCATTAGAACTTATTTAGGGCTATGATTTGGGATCAACCCATAGCTCAGCACTACATGCCAAACACAACCCTTGTCCGTGTTCTGTTCCACCTCTCCCCACACTTCCTGAATATCCTGGCTCTTTGCTCTGAAAGTTCCTTCAACCCTCATATCTGCCCCTGTTCCTCTTTGGAGGTTCATCTGGGAACCTCTTCCATTTAAGCCTCCTCATCAGTAGGACTCCATCTCACTACTCCTGAATTTCCACAATTACCGGAGCAAAGTGCTGTGGGGTGGGTCTGGGTGGTGTGCAGAGAGTACCACTCGTGGGAGGGGCACTGAATTTCACACGTTGCCATTCTCAAATTGGAATGTGTTTTCTAATAAAAATAATGGAACACATAAAGTGTAGATCTGGTAGTGCAGTAATAATGTAGTTCCGCTACGTGATGGATTAGGTTTTTGGTGGGCTAATATGAGAATCTACAAACTGTTTATACAATTGTTTATTTGGGAAAATGCTATATGAATTACAAGAACTGACTTATAAAAATATATTTAGAGCTAAACCTAGCTATGACTTGAGGCTTTCCTTGTCCTGAAAGTGAGAACTTTTCTTCCAAAGTTAATTTGTAGTAATATTTTATAATCAATGTAGTGGGTTGTGACTGGGTTAGTGTGGTAGCTGGATGAATGCTGATGCTGGGGTGGTTGGAAAGGGAAGGAAGGGGTCTAGTCCTGGTTCTGCTGTTTGTCAGTTGTGACACTGAACAGCTACTTAAGCTGTTAAGTCTCAGTTTCCTCACCTACAAAATAGAGATAATTGCAATAGTATTAAATTCACAGGGTTGTTAGAAATTCTTCATAGAATATAACAGGTTGTACAAAGAGCGTTGTTACAGTGACTTAGTGCAATATTAAATCAGCTTTCAATTTTGTTGAACAGGCAATGACTGGCTTCTGAGTGAGAACTCTTAAGAGTGTGTTCAGGGTGCCAGCCCCATGGCGTAGCAATTAAGTTTGCATGCTCTGCTTTGGTGGCCCGGGGTTCGCAGGTTTGGATCTCGGGTGCAGACCTACACACTGCTCATCGAGCCCTGCTGTGGCAGCGTCCCACATACAAAGTAGAGGAAGATGGGCACAGGTGTTAGCTCAGGGCCAATCTTCCTCACCAAAAAAAAAAAAAAAACCCAAACAGTGTGTTCATTGATGGTAGGGTTCAGAGAGTACTGAAGATCAAAAATTACCACAAATACTTTATGTACAAATGAGGAATTGATTAAATTGTAGTATATACACACAATGGAATATTATTCAGCCACGAAAAGGAATGAGGTACCAATATATGCTACAGTGTGGATGAACTTTGAAAATATTATGCTAAGTGAAAGAAACCAGCCACCAAATGTCACTGTTGTATGATTCCATTTATATGAAATGTCCGGAATAGGTAAATCTACAGAAACTGAAAGCAGATTCCTGGTTGCCAGGGGCTGGGAGGAGGGGGAAATGGGGAGTGACTGTGTAATGGGTTTAGAGTTTTCTTTTGGGATGATAAAAATGTTTTAGAACTGGATAGTGGTGATGGTTGCACAGCATTGGGAATGTACTAAATATCACTGAATTGTTCACTTTAAAATGGTTGATTTTATGTTATGTGCATTTCAGCTCAGTTAAAAAAAATGGGGAAAAAAAACCCCACCTGAATAAGTTGACTGTATAGGAAGCCTTCCTGACTCTTCATATAGTCTTGGTGATTTGGTGAGTTTTGTGATGAAAGGCTCCCCTCCTTCCCTACGTTGTTTCTGCGTTTGTAGGCCCATCTAACACCTTGGTTTTCTATACCTCCTAGAGTACTCAAGTTCTGTGTGAGTCACTTCTTTTAGTCATTCACTAACTCATTCATTCACTTGGTGTCAAGGAGAATGATAGTTAATATGTGATCAAGACAGAGAATAGCAAGCTGGTCCTGCTGTGTAAATTTGGCAGGCATCTTAACCTCTCTGGTCTTCGGAAGACATCAACTAGATTATTTCTTGGGACTCTCAGTTTTAAAGTTCTAGATTTAAGAAATGAGAAATGCACTATTAGGTTTCCTTTAAATATTCTGCCAGCTGATTTCTCCAATTCTTTTACTTTGAATTCATTTATCAAACTTAGCTAGACAGACAGAAAAAAAAATTACAATTTGAATTAGCCTCCTCTTTTTCGTTAGACCTCAATAATGAGGAGAAAATTTATCTCCATGTCTGTGGTAAAACTTCTTTGACCACAGGAAACCTTTCCTCATGTTTTTTAAGATAAAAATGCCCAAAGCATGAAACTGATATACTTTTAAGGTTTGAAAAGCATCAAAAATGATTTTTATTTTTAATTATAAAGTGTAGCAGAAAAATAGACACTGCAATAACTTAACAGCCCATCAAAATACTATCTTCAAGGGTCATTTAGCATTTCCATGATAAATTTCTATTTTTAGAAGCTTATGTAACCAAACAAAGAATGTGTTCTTGGCTATGGCCACCAAGACAAGTTATTCTTGTGGGAGGGACAAAGGAATCTGAGAGGTTCGTAAGAGACGGAGCCAATTGCCGAGGACATTTTATAGAGCGCCCTTTCTCTTTAGTCTCCATTTTCTGCAATCAGGATAACGCAGTGCATTTCAGAGCCATTTTCATTTTTGAAGTGCTCTTTCATCATTAGCTAATAAATACTCATCAATGAATTTTCCTCCTCGTCTTGGAAGTTGGAGGAAAAAGAAAGATAAGCTTTCTATCTCGTAAGTATTATTCCCCTTGGGGCTTCCCCTCTTGTGCTTCTAATAGAAACATAAGAAATAAATTAAACCTACTCATTTGAAAGGACCAATAAGTACCATTCCTTCCATATAGGGCACCTGGAAATTTGCATCAGATATTAATTATCTTCAGGAACTACCCAACTATAATAGCAGAAGGAATGTCTGTCTTCCATGACCAAGCTTTCTCCTGTTTGCCTTATGGGGTCTTCCCCCTTAAGGGAGCTGAGTATGGCAGAGTTGCACTGGGAGGAGGTGGTGTCTGTCTGGTCAAGAGCGTCCAATGGACTTCATATCTCTAACATCCAGGGCCAAAAAGATATGGTTTTGGAATTTTCCATTCTTCTGTATTATCCACACTTCTTCTCCCCTGTATCATCTTAGTTTACTTAGACTTGGCTACGCGTTTCACAGTTTCTGCTGTGGTGACTTGCACTCTGCATACTTAAAGAAGCTCCTAGACTGTTCCAGCTGCATGTGGGTTTTGAGGAAGACAATTTGATTTATAGCATAAGCTATGTCTTACTGGGTCTCTGCTGCCTTGTCATCTACAGTAGTGTTATCCAATAGACGTATAATGCAAGCCACAAATGTGAGCTGCACATGTCATTTTAAATTTTGTGGTAACCACATTAAAAAGGTAAAAATAAACAGTGAAATTAATTTTAATAATGTATTTTATTTAATCTAATATATCCAAAATATTACCACTGCAATATGTAATCAGCATAAAAAGTGTTAATGAGATATTTTACATTTTTTTAACCAAATTGATGAATTTTGATGTGTATTTTATGCTTACAACACATCTCAGTTTGGACTAGTCATATTTTGATGATCAACAACTGCATTTTGTATGCCTGGTGGCCACCGTAGTGGACAGTGCAGGTCTATAGTTATGGATAGACAATACTTCAATAAAAATTTTTAAATTAAAAAGCAGTCTGAATTTTGTATCACAAAAGTCAAATTCTGATGTAAATTACTCTAAGTTTTCCCTTTAAGGCTTTCTATTTATTAAGTAAATTATCTCTTGTTTTTTCAGAAATGGGGGGAAATTAGAGGGTTCTAGCATTTACCAGCAGGGAAGGGTTAATATATGTTTTCTCAAACCTACAATTCACTCTGGTGGTTACCCTTAGTACTGAAATTAACCAGTGTAGTGTGAATGAATTATGATCCCCACCTCCCCATTTTGCTGTAGGTTCTGCTGTGCCTTGAGCTCAGATCTAAGAACCAAGAAATGACAAGACTGTTGATTTCAGAGAGTGGTTAGGATTTGACCATGTTTATTTGATCCTAATCCTATAGTAGTTGCCCTTTAAGTGGCTTCCACACACTCTTAGTTTTTGGTGCTGTGATCCTCCGAAATAATCTTTTGTGCTTATTTTTATGTGGTTGTGTTCCCATGAAGAAAAAGGATACTTCTTACACTTGTAGTTTCTCACCTCAGCTCAAGTGATAGAATTCTAATGGGCAGCAGCCATGACCAGAGGAGACAGAGGCAACAAGGTGGCTGCGATGAGCTCTATTCTTGGCTTAAAGATCTCATTTTTTTGGAGAACAGCATCACATATATTTGGTCAGTCTGCCATTCCAGCAACTGGAACTTTAGTCATTGATGCTTCCACACATCTACAGGGGAATGATAATAAATGTTGGTAGTTATTTATCTTTGAACACCAACCATGAGCAAAGCACTGTGGTAGGTGCTGTGAGAGAGACAAAAAGGAAACACTATCTTCCCTGCCCCAAGGAACTTAGCCTGATGGTAAAGGTGAGCACGATACACAACAGTCCTAGTCAAGGTTCTAAAGTGTTAGAGCAGAGGTATCTGTGGGGTACTCAGACATCCCTGAGGTCCTGTAAGATACAGTGAGAAAATATTTGCCAAGGTGTATTTCAAGCCAGGAGATTTACTAGATACTAGTGACAATTAAGATGAGGACATAGCTTCTCTTCCTGAAGATCCCCTAATCTACTATGAGATGTGGGTAAAAAACAACCGCCTGCAATGCCATGTGAGATATGGTATAATGGAGAAACAGAACGACAGAAACTCCGAGGAAGGAGAGGCTAAGACCTCCAGTGCCAGTTGGGGTCAGATCTTCAGAGGCAATGATAATGTGGCTGGTTTTCAAAACAGGAGATCACTGGCAGGAAAACGAGAGGAAAGCAGCCCGGAGAGAAAGGGACAGGAGTGAAGGCAAAGGTGGCTCGAGGGCTGGCGAGCCTGGGAGCAGAGTCGTACTGGAGCAAGTTGCATTCTCCCCAAATCATCTGATTCTGTCTTAGGATGCTTGATTCAAACTCTGCCTGTGTACGTTCTCTGCAGTTCATGGAGGTCCAGAAAATTATTATAAGTTACTAAAAATGGATAGTGTAATTTTCATTATCATTTAAAAAGTACCACATCAATGGCTATTTTAGTTTCATCACTCTAATAGAGAGGTGCCATGATTAGGAGCTGACTCTGGAAGCCAGACTGCCTAGACTCAAACCCCAAGTCTGCCGCTTCAAGCTCTGCGATAGTTAGCCCCTCTGTACTTCAGTTTCCTCATCCCTAAAGTGGAAAGTAATAATAGCATTTACCTCGAAGGTTATTATTAGTAATAAAATGAGTTAAGGTTCAAGAGGGGCACAAAATAGTGTCTGGTTCATGGTAAGTATCCTAAATGTTCGTTAAATCAAATGAGTGCAATACATAAACTTCTAGTGGCTTGCAAGGACAAACAGCTTTCTGTGTGACTGGCATGTGATCAGGGCACTGTTGGTTTTTTTTTTTCTTTTGAGAGAGTGAATTTGCTTATTGTCCAACTGGTCTGAAATCGGTCCCTGATATACGCTGACATGAATGCAGATTGCAGTGGACAGCCTTGTAGTAGGATTGTACATGCTTTATATTTTATTTTAGTACATACTAAAAACACTTTTAATTGTTCTAAATATCTAAATTATCCACTTCAAAGAATTTGCTTTTGAAATATCCAGAGATGCAAGTCTCTTCTAAGAGAATATGAGAGGAATTGTGTGCATCAACATCGAATCATATATGAAAATAGTACTTTTGTAAGTAAAGGCAACATTGTTACATTGCAGTGAGTGACTGTTTTGCATTCATGTAAAAATTGCTTATTAAGAAAAATTCCAAACAGGCATAAAAGTAAAGAGAATAATATAGTGCCTCCTCACATATCCATGGTTAAAGTATTTAAAGCAAATTCCAGAAATCATGACATTTCACTCCCTAAATATTTGATTAAAAATTTAGAAAGTATATTTTCTTACATAACCACAATGCTATCCCACCTAATAATAATTTTTCTTTGATATATCCAATCCATATTCAAATTTCCCTATTTGCCCTCAAATGGCTTTTTCATTTAGTTTGCTTGAATCAGGATACAAACAAGGCCTACACAGTGCATTCAGTTATCAAGACTCAGATTTCTTTTAATCTAGAGTGGTCTATGTCCCTGTGTTAGTTTGAGAGGGTTTTATTGTGTGATGGGCTCAAAGTCTGAGACCTAGAGAAGCCCTGTACAGGCCAAGTGTAAGGCTGTTGCCTAATTCACCTTAGGTAGAAAAACTTTTGCCAACAAAGTTAAATTATAATGACCATTCAACAAGTTTTAATGTCCATTATATGTATTCTAGGCACTGAGCGAGGCACTGAAGGCCCAGAAACCAATGAGACATGATCCCTGGGCTCAGAAACCAGGCAGAGAGTTTCTGTTCTTTGACCATGAAAGTTTCTGCTGTATGACCCTCCAGAGGATGAGATCTTGCAGTGGAGGGAGGAGTGTGGCTGTCTCCAGGGAGCCGGTCGAAGTGCAACGCTGCGGACTCCTGCTCGTGGCTTTTCTTTACAGGGTGGGAATACACCAGACAACTGAGAATGCTGGTAATTTTGTAGCCCAGTCAGAAAGGTGCCTCGAGATTAGAGACAGGAGATTCTGCCCTCCATCCTAACGTCGTCTCCCTTAGGGACATACTGTCTGATGTTTTATTCCTCCATGAGTGTAAATTGTGTCAAGTCTCCACAAATATGCCAAGTACTAGACAGCATTTGAGAAATGGCTAACGTCTCCCAGGAAGTGGCATTCTAACGAAAACATATATACAAAAATTTTTTCCCCTTAGATCTTTGCTTTAGATATGACTTCTTCCTCCTAATTTGGAAGGAACTCCTGAAGGTGATGAGTTTACAGGGAAGAAGGGAGAAAGCTTTTTTTCTCAGGAACGTGTGTATTAGGGAGACAGTGTGTTCCAAACACCAAAGCTGGACCAAAATAGCATGGAGAGAAGACTGTGGGGCAGGAAGGGCTCTGGACTGAGAAATGGAAAGACCTGGGGTTGAAGTCCTCGCTTTTCACTTACAGCTATTTTGACTTGAGCAAGTCACCAAACTTTCTTAAAATCCGTTTTCTTATCTATAAAACGAGTGTAATAATGCCTTGTTCATATAGTCTGTAATAAAGATGAAATAAAAGATGATAGTTTCAAAACTTCCTAGACTTTGCAGCCCCCCTTACAAATAGGAAAGGAGTATTATTATTGCGGCCATTAGGAGGAGGAAACCTGTCTGAATTCTTTGGAAGAACAAATAGTTATGAGAGCGCTGTGTGGATCAGAAGATGGTCCACCAAGGTCTTTGGAACTCAGAATGAAGAATGGTCCAAGACCACTTATTTATTTATTTCAAGGATAAAGAATTATGGGAATATGGAAGAATTTTTTAAAATGATGTAACTTTGTCTCAATCTCTATCAGTATAGTAGCAAGAATAAAATTAACCTTACACATTGAGTTAGGCTAAATTCATCCAGGGGCAGTGTTAATGAGGGAAGCCTCTGCTTCAGTATAAAATCAAAAATAGGGTTATAATAATGAAAAATTGGCTTATTGAATACAGGTATGAATTGGATAGACAACTGCTTCTTCTATAAAGTCAAGAAGGCAGTGAACTTGTGGTTATATAGGGTATTGATTATTTGCACAGAAATTATGGCTTAAATGCTAGTGACAGAAAGAAAGGGGAGATAGGTTGTTTGATCTTCATACAACTGGGAGTCAGAAAACTTCAGGAGGGCCGGCCCAGTGGCGTAGCAGTTAAGTTCACGCGTTCCACTTTGGCGGCCCAGGCTTCGCAGGTTCGGATCCCGTGTGCGGACTGAAGCACCACTTGTCAAGCCATGCTGTGGCGGCATCCCATATAAAGCAGAGAAAAATGGGCACGGATGTTAGCCCAGGGCCAGTCTTCCTCAGCAAAAACAGAGGAGGATTGGCGACAGATGTTAGCTCAGGGCTGGTCTTCCTCACAAAAAAAAAGAAAAAAAAATCTTCAGGAGGGTGTGACAGGAAGACAGATTTCAGAACCAGAGGAAGGTTTGAAAAATGTAAATACAACAATCAAATATCCTCTGGTGCCTGAAAGCTAAGCTGGGGAACCAATTTTGTTTTTGTTAGCGTTTCGGGCGCTCAATCTATGGTAATTACAATACATGGCAATGTAAACTTATGTTGATGCCAGCCCCCTTCTACGTTCTAGGTATTCTCGGATGGTCATTAAGTAAACCAAGCACAAGCTGATACACTCAACTGAGCACTTTTGGAATCTCCAATAGAAAGCCATTGAATTAGATGATGGTGGAGAGTAAAGAAGTATCAAATAGGAGGAGTGGTGAAATTCAGAGTAACAAGGGTTGCTTGTGTAACAGCACATAACATGCATTTATTTTAATAGTGTTAAGTGTACTATCCAAAGTACAGGGCAATTTAAAAACTTGGGCATATTATGACTATATCACCACTCCACCATAAAAATTACCATTTCCATTTCCTTAGTATCATCTATTTTTGTATTACACATTATATTTATTGAGTGTCCGCTATGTGGAGGTACAGTGTTGGGTGCATGTGAGGGAATAGTCTTCATTAGCCAATGACAGAGTGAGATCAAGCAAGATAAAAACTGAACAGTAACCAGGGGTTGGTAATTACTAAGGTGTTAGTGGCAGTGCCATTTCAGACGAATGGGAAGAGGAATGACCCAGATAGTTTTTGTTGTGTCTCTTTTCTGACAGTATGGTTGTCACAGATATACTCAGGCCTTGAGAGGATTCCAAGCTGTAAGCTTTGAGGTTATCTAGGGAATTAGAGATGTGAATGGGTTAGCTGTTCCATCCTGTGTCTCTAAGACTTGGACCCTCTCTTTAGATCTCACTGACAGATATATAACAAACTGCCCTTAAAATATGATCTTAAGACTTGGTCAACAGAATATAAAATCCCCATGAGGGCAGGACTAGGTCTGTCTTGGTCACACCTGCATCTCCAGTCCCTCATACTGTGTCTGAAACAGAGTGGGAATTCAGTAAATAAAAAATTTCATGTTTGTTAGAGACAGATCTTCCCTGAAGCAGAAAATTCCTTTGAAACTTAAATGTACATCATAAAACTCTGAGGCTATTAGTTTAAGTCTGAAAAAGACTTGGAAATGAACACTTTGAGAATCATTACATTTCTTCCAATGGACGGTGTATCCCTCCATCACAGGAGCACCCATACACATATGCCTACACCCAGGCATACCCACATAGACTCACTTCTGTCTGCTTCTTTGTTGTCTAGTTTAGAAAAAGAAAGGAAAGCGACAGGAACTGAAAGTTGTACATTGCAGGCTTTAGGCCTTAAAAGAGAGTATATCATCAGAGAAATAAATCCTTTCTTCTGAGACTGCCTGTAATTTTGTTTTGGCAAGTTCTCCCTCTCCTTTTGCAACTTTCCCTCTTCCTTAGAGGATTCTTTAAGTTCTATCCATCATCTCATTTACTGAAATGTACCGCATTTGGGAATGAGAACGTTTTGGCATAGCTGAGAGCTTTTAATGGAAATATGAGAGAAGACATCTCTGACATATATAATACCTTCAATATGTTTCCATATATTGCACGATCTCTGATGCGTTACCCGAGATGCATAACGACAGATGGGCCGAGGAGGAGAAGGAACACTCCCCAAGTGGGGATTTCTTTAGAAACCAAAACTCCTTCCAAGGTGCTTTGAGCTATTCTTAGCAATTGGGGTTCAACACATTCACCCCCAATGGAGGCAAGTTTCTGCCAACAGGCTGCCTGTGGGAGCTTTGTTGCCTAGCGTTTTGCTCCAAACAAGAGACAAGCCAGGCAGCATAGTCTTAGACTCAGAGAAACCTGGAGCCAGGGCATTGAGTCCCTGTTTTCAGGTGTGTGACTATGGTCAAGTTACTTGACTACTTTGAACCTGTGATTCTTCAGTCATGTAATGGGGCTGAGAAGTAGTTTCTGTTCACCTCCAAACTTTGAAATAAGATATGAGAAATATTTTAGATAATGGTGGAAATTATGAAAGTTTCAGTGCTATCTTTCTCATGCATCTAGAGTGGAAATAATTAGAAGAGATGTTTCTTTTCCTTTCATATTTTACCCAAACCTAATCTAATCGTTTGATGACTTGAAGCCTCCTCAAATGCAAACCACACATTCCAGAATAATGCAAAATTTCATTTTGGAGTGAGAGGAGTGAGCAGCAATGTGATTTGACCATATATTATGGGGTTACGAAAATTGAAAAACCACCTCAATGAAGATACAGTTTTGGTATCAATAGCCGTACAGTCATTGGCAAAGTTTTACTGTATAGTTACTCTAAGAGCATCTTTCTCCTTCTCTTATTTTGTTTTTCTTTTTTCTATCCTGTCTGCCCCATGCTATAACAGATCTGAATCTATGGAATGTTTTATGTGCTCTCTTTCTTAACCGTGTTCCGTGATCTTGAGCTGTTTATCAGAATCTGCTTTTTTTCTAACCATTTTTTTTTGACTCGCACACAATCTAGCTGCCTATTTGCACCACACCCCTACATTGTGCTGACAGAGCCTTGTTTCTTTTTTCAGCATGGTTTTCCCAAATGGGGCGTGTGCTTGTTATTGTAGTAAGACAGATAAAACACTTATGTAAAGACATACTCGGGCCAAACCGAGTGTATTCCCAGATTTATGGCTTATTAGAGTAGGAGAGAACTGAGAGGTCTTTGGAGCCAATGCCTCAGCTTTGTAGATGAGGCAAAAGGGACTTAGAGGCAAGAGGGACTTGCTGGGCATTATAAAGCTCATGATTCATCTGGGGGAACAAATGCCTTTGGAAAGAAACAGTTACCAATAAAAGAAACCCTAGAATGTCTTCCTGGGTTAATTTAGAATTCTTTACTGGAAATAACTGGGGTCATTGGAAGTACAGAAAATTAAACATTTTATCTTGTTTCTCTGAGCTAATAAGAATATTCTTCAAATGGGAAAAACATTATCCTTTTGCAGATTGCAAATCAGAAGACATCTGTCCACAACAGGCAGCTTTACCAGATGTTCAAATGTCTTTTGAAAGTGTACAGTAGTATGATTACAAATAAAATGTTTCCTTTTTGCATCCTTAACGTGCCTACCATGCTTGCCACTCCTTACCCCCCACTGCACACCTTCCCTGCCTCTGCTCCTTAATCCAACCTAAACACTCATTGCAAATGTATCCTTATTAGTTGTTTTCAGCTGGCTTTTGTTCTGGTCTGATCTCAGCCCTTCTCCAAATGCTTGGCTTGGCAACCTTAGACTCCATTCTGCCTGGTTCTTAGACTTGGTGTTTGGCCTTGGTCTCTATGGAGATTGAGTTTTGTTCTGTTCAGTAGATGAGGAAACAAGGGCTGAATGAGAACAGCAGCATGTCTGAGCTTGCAAGTGGAGGCAGAAGCTCTTCCACTTGGGACTTCTTGATGCGGGGACCATGCCATTCGTCACAGAATCACAGTGACAAGATGTGACCACAAACGGAGGCTCCTCTATATCAAGGATCAGCGAGTATATTCTGAGCAGATGGCCTGTGTTAGGGAATACTGTCCTCCACCAATACCAGTGAGAGGCATGGGACTCTCCTTAAAGGAACACCCCACCACATGTCCAGAACTTACCATTTTATGATCCTCGGCCATTATCTACTCCTCTTCACCTCTGACCTTATTGCCCACACCTGTGTGTGCACACCTTGCTCCTCTGAGTGAGCGCACTGTTCACCTTCTACGACCTGGGTTTCCCTTCTTGCTTTACCTTTGTTTCTTCTGAGCAGTTTGATCACTGAGCTTTCAGTTAATAATCCCTTCTTTTGCTTCTAGAAACACCTTCCATTCAGGCAACATTTCACTCTACTCCTTTTGGGTGGATTCAGGAAAGTGTATAAGTTGTTCCTTAATCAAGCAAACTGCAGATACTCTCTACAGGGGTGTGTGGATATGTATGTGTGTGTTTGTTCAAACACAGCTTCAAAATAGTGATTTAGCTCTGATTCATAGGAAATTGGCATAGAAAACTCAGCATGGGGTAGTGAATAGGGCCCTCGGCAAGGATCAGGAAACCTGAATTCTATAACCAGCTCTGCTAACAGCCATTGCTATGTGACAGAAGACAAGTCTCAGCCTCTATGACTTCTTAGCTGCAAACTACTGAGTTGAATCCTTTGACACTAGAGTCGTTTACAGATTATGTCTGTATGAGATAGACCAACTTAGCATGGATTTGGGGTAATATATGTGTAGGAATTTATTGTAGAAATATATTAGATTGGATCTCTTATCTATCAACTGCAGTGGTTTTAGGATACCTGAAAGATTGGTTCAGTTGAAGGAATTGTACATGTTCCTAGCTAGTAAGTAAAGGGAGAGAGAGAGGGAATACCCAGAGGAAATATATCATTAGCTATTATTTAAGATATTCTGTTTCCATCTGTCTGACACTGTTGACATGACTTCCTGAGAAAATATTCTTCCTGTAGTGTTTGACTGGCACCAGCTATATTTTTGTTTAAGATATTTTACTCTTCTCACATAAACCAATTAAGTGTCATATTTTATCCTTCCAGGAGTATCCCCATATAAGGTTGGCTGGCAGCCAGTTTGCTAAGTCCTGGAGGATAATAGCTTATTGTCTATAAACAGCCTTGTTTTAAAGTTTCTCTGTTCAATTCTGGCAGTAGTTGTGATGCAGAAGATATTTATAAGGCTGTGAAGAAAGGTCATATGTTGGGTGTTTGCTGCACTGAGTGGCCCAAATGATTTTGTTTTTTCATTCAACAGCCCTTTGTTGCTGTAGATGACCAAAACATTGACTCCCTTTTCACTATTTGTTGAAAATTTCACTGTTATTTGAAAGCTTTGATATCTGACTTGCTGGGTAGTTTGGAATGGCCCATTGAAATCTTAGGTATACCCTGAAAATATAAATAAATAATAGGAAAAAGTATTTAGTCCACTTTGGGCCTTCAAATTCATAGGCAACAATATCTTGATATATTTAGGTTTCTCTTCTGTAAAAAATGACCTCCATATTTAAGAGGAAAAGCTGCTTTCAACAACTTCAATGAGAGGGTGACTTTTTTCATCTTAAAAAGCTCATTCAAACCAGCATATTAATGATTTATGAACAAATGAAGGGAGAATATAAGGGATTACATTCCTTTTGAACTCTACAAAGTTGTAAAAAGCTTAGAGAAAAAGAACTTGGTTCAAGATAAATGTTTGTTGTATTGATTTATTGAACCCTTCTAAATGCTCTTGGATGAAAAAATTCAAATCTAAACTAAATTTTATGTTATGTTACTAAGCTTTCTAGAAGATGGCTTTGAAACTTGAATGAGCATAAGTTTAACCATAATTTCTAGCACTTGATAATTCCAGTTGAGGCTGTGGATGCTACAACTTTAGTGCAAGAAAGAATGGCAATCAGTTAAGCATCACTGCGCTCCAAGAACAAAGGAAGAACCATGGAGCCAGTCTTCTATGTTTGAATCAACTCTCATTATCTCACAATTCAGTGGATATTCACTGAGTGCCTTCTGTGTGCTAGCACAGGGCTACATGCTGCAGCTACAATAATAAAGAAGAAATGCATTCCCTGCCTTCAAGGTATTTACAGACTAGTGGAAGGGTCTGGACAAGAAAATTGAATATTATAAGATAGTGTTATCACCAGAGACAAATAGAACAGTTTGGGAATTCATGGAGCCCAGTCAGGAAGGGCAGGGAAGACCTCCTGGGAGAAGAGCAGTCTAGGCCGAGCCCTGAAGGGTGAGTCTGTGGTTCCAGGTGAAGGGTGGCAGTGGAAGATTATTTAAAGCAGAGGGAGCAGTATGTATGAAGGCATTCAGATGTCAGAGAACAAATGTGACTAGAGCGGGGCGTTCAAGGAGTGAGAGGTCTTGCCTCAACTGCTCTTCATCATCATGAAGGAAAGCATTCACTGAGGGCCAGTGGTATGTGACTCTGTGCTGTCGTAGAATGATTGCTTATCAATGGTTCCCTACTTGTTAAAAGTACTCTCAGTTTAAAAATTTTTGCACACATTATCTCATTTAATTCTCATGTTAAACTTGTGAAATAGACCACATTATCCTGATTTTATAGATTAGGCTCAGAGACAGGGTGACTTCGCCAAGATTACTTAATGAGCCAGAATTGAGTCTCAAAGTAGTTTCCTCGTACATCTCTGCTCCTCCTCCTCTCCATCATCATTTTCCCTTTCCCTATCTTCCCTTCCCTTTTTGATAACAACCACCGTTTGTTGAGCTTCTACCACAGGTCAGATACTACCAGGCACTCTATGAACAGGGTGTCATTTAATCCTTTTAACAATCGGGATCATCTGTAGAGGAAGGAACCCATGTTCTCTTCCTCCATCCTATCTCCTTTTTCATGAAGAACAGGGCTTGCCCCTCTTCTGCCTTCTGTCACAGTTGGAAAAGATTGCTTTGTGGGGAGAGGGGAAATTATAACAATTCCTTTTCTATAAAGACTACTGAGATGTTTTATCCTCTGGATACTGTGAATTGTATAACCGATCAGGTTTTTCCTTTGATTGCCGGCCAGTTTAGAGCTAAATTTGTAACCCCCTCATGTCCCCTGAAAATGCAAAGGGTGTATTTTGTATTAGCTTATCCTTATTTTACTTCTTTCTTTTTCTCTCCTACATCTAGTTTATCCTACCGTTTCTGGAATAAAGCAAGATATAAATGATTAAAATGTAATTACATTGCCTGAGAATAGCACGGAATTTGAGTTTTGGCTTGTTGTCCTCTGTTGCTGAGGGCGAATTTGCACCAGTCAGTCCACACATTTTCTCCCTCTTCCCCAGGACCCCAGCTCTTGTGTGTGAGTTGGCAGTCTCGGATTTAGGGTGACCAAGAAGCAGAAGACAAAGGGTTGGCTTACAGTCCTCCCCAGTCTTTGCCAGTAAGCTTAGTCTAATCAGCCTTGTGTTTCTTTTCTCTTGAGCTCACTTTTCATTCACACTTCAGGTTTGTCTTGTCTTGTCTTCATGAATTACAGCAGCTTTGTTTTTTTTTTTTAAACAGAGAAGCTTAAGGAAGAATTCAAAGCTGTGGCATACACTGTGCTCTCACCTCAGAAAGATGTACCTATAATTTACTGTAATTTAGAGTGTAGGGATGGAATTCAGCTTAGTAAATCTCTCCAAAAGTGGAAATCAAAAATATACTCTATCTTATGAGAGATAGGGAATTTCTTATATTGCTTGGAGAAGTTTATTTAAATCTGTCAAATAACAATACTGGGTTTGGGATGAAGGGTAGTTCGGTATCAAGAGCCTGGGGCCTGGAGTCGTATCCAACTCTGCCACTAACTTTGTGACTTCAGATAACTTCATCGTGCTGTTTTCTTATCCTTATTGGTTAAAAGAGAACACAAGCTCCTTCTTAGCCTTGTGAAGATTCGTGTGATAACATGGAATTGCTTGGGAGAATGCCTGATGCTCAATAAGTGTTAGTTATTAGCATTAGCCTAACTTCTGCTTATCCTTTGTATCTAAGCTTAGTTGTTACATCTTCTGGAAAGATGTTGATAGAAATAATAATTATTATAATAACCATCATGAGGTTATTAGATATGTGTATACATATGCATAGAGTGTTCTATATATCTATTCATATAATACATATATGACATATATGTAATACAAAAATAGACATGTAGGACAGTCTATACATATATATACATATGTGTATTATGCACATATACATGTATAGAGGTCCAGTGTTTTTGTTATTTCTTGCTATAACTTTGCCATTTACAAGAGCTTGCCTCCCCTCTGCTCTCTAGGTCCCTCTTCCCTTCCTTCTTTTTCTCTAAGCACATCTCATCATCAGAATCAGATTTACTACATATTAACTTTATTGTTTGTCCCTGCCCTGCTAGAATGTACACTACAAGAGGGCACGGTATTTGTGTGTGTGGTGCGTGTGTTCACACTACAATCATTCCCAGCATCTAGAACATTGCCTGACATGCATAGTCACTCAAATCTTTATCAAATCAATGAATGATCTTCAAACATCATCAAAATTTCATTAGTATGAGTTTTGATGATACTTGAAAAAGAAAGGGTACTTGTTTGGCTGAGGCCAGAAGCTCTTCCCTGTGGAAGTGGGTGCTTGAAAGGCCAAAGGAAGATATGGGTTTCATGACTCTTTAAAGTGGTTGGTAGCTCAGAATTCTGTAATAAATTAGTTCCAGTCTTTTTGTCACCAGCAAATGGAGTGCCCACTGTGAGCTAGAGAGACCAAATAGAAACCTACGACAGGCCTTCAGAACACTAGCTTTTTTTCTATTTATAGACAAGGGTATTTTGACAGGACCAAGAAACATGAATATCTTAGTTGGAATTCACAGATGTCAAGTATTTTTCTTGTGCAGTGTCTGGTCTAACTGACCCATCTGGGGTCACAGAAGACCATTTTGTATTCAAATAGCATATTTGTTAAAAATAATCTAAGTCTTGATGGACAGAAGAATTCTGAGATAAATTCAGCTCAACAAATGTTCACATAGCACATATTATACTCAAGGATTCTGCAGGGTGCAGTGGGGGACGCAAAGATAAGACCCTGCGCTGCCCTTTGGGAGCCAACAATCAAGTAGAAGGAATGAAACCAATGCCAACAACCAGGGCCAAAAAGAATCAGGAAACTTGTTTTCTTGTCTCTATGCTTTGTGGAAAATTTTTAACTCTTCTGATTATATTAATGAAAAACCTTTGAAAATGCCTCTGTCTTTGTGAAAAGCCTTAATTGAGGATCATTTCCTGCCTATCACAAGTAAAGATGAATATTTTTACATTCTTTGGGCTTCTGGGTTTCTGTATGAAAGGGAAGTACTATTTACAAATACTTCCTCTGTGACAGATAAAGTGCTAGGCACTGTCTTATCTATGATCTTATTTACTCCTTAAATTTCATCATGAGTCAGGCATAATTCTGCCCACTTCTTAGGTAGAGAAGCTGAAACACAGAAAGGTTAAGTAATTAGCCCAAAGCCACGGAGTTAACGAATTGAGTTAGTAAATGGCAACTGGATTCCAAAAACCTTTTTGTGACTCAAATCCCATGCTTTTCTTTTTCTTTTTTCTTATTTACACTATAATTCACTGGATGTAGAGGCTTTCCTCTCTGAGAAGTAAGTAATATCGCGGCATCAATTTTCCTGGTTCAAGTGAGAATATCACCACATACTATTATAAACACAGGAAACTTGCTTTAACCTGTAGTAAATCTTACTCTGATATATGAGATTTTTGAGCATAAAGTTTCACTTGAATTATTCATACAGGAGCTGGATTACTAAGAAGTTTCTCAAATGTGAACTATGATTTGGTTATGAAAGAGCAAAGAGACAAGCAGTAACCATCATGGAACGTCATTCCATGGCTGCTAGGACCCGGTGGACTCTGAACGACAGAGCTTGCCACAGAAATGAACAAGATGAGAAGAAAGAGCATCATCATCACCAAACAGTGTTTAGTTCGCTGGTCTGTTTGTGCTCAGAGCAGCGCTGAAGATAAATATATTTTTTTGGTCAACATATGTTTCAAATTGCAGCCTGAAAGAAGTGTATGTAGTACAACGAAATCTTGTTAATTTGAATTAATTAGTGGGAAGGTCAATCTAAACTATTAAGAAATTTGAACCAAGGAAGAGATATAAAAGATACACATTTTTGTTATTCACAAGAAACTTGCGTCAGAGACCTAAAAGCCGGAGGGCTCAAGTAGGCCTCTGGTCCTTGGGTAACATGAGACTAAAGTGCCCTTTTACGGAGAAACCATGGAAAGCCAGGGAGATCACGTGATTGTCCCCAAGCTTGAGCAGTTGGTAAATGCCCGGAGAAATGCTGAAATCCAGTCTTCCCAGAACAGAGCTGTCTATACCCCTCCATGCTGTATTTAGAATTAACAAAGTATTGCCATTTAGAAGTTTCATGTAACTTTTCATGAATGGATGAAAACATTTATAATATGACCTTTGTTTGTATGTAAGTGGGTGCTGCTAAAGTGCTTTAAACCAATTATGGTTTTATTTTTTCTTGTTGGTACTAATTGACTTTTTTAAAAAATTGAAGTATAATTGAGAAAACTGTAATATAAAGTGTACAACCTGATGATTTGATATATATAAACACTGTGAAAAGATTCCCACCATTGAGTTAATTAATACTTTCATTACCCCACATATTTACCTTTTTGTGTGTGTGTGTGTGAGAATACAATTACACAATACAGTATTATCAACTATAATCATCATATTATACATTAAATCCTCAGACCTTATTCCTCTTATAGCTGAAAGTTTGTATCATTTTACCAACCTCTCCCTATTTTCCTCACTCTGCCCCCATTAACCCCTTGCAACCACCATTCTACTCTCTGTTTCTATGAGTTTGACTTTTTTTCTAGGTTCCATATATAAGTGATATTTGTCTTTATCTGTATTGCTTATTTCACTTAGCATTATGCCTTCCAGGTTCATCCATGTTGTCACATATGGCAGGATTCCCTTCTTTTTAAAGGCTGAATAATATTCCATTGTATATATCCATCACATTTTCTTTACCCACTCATCCATCAACAGACACTTGGGTGGTTTCCATACCTTGGCTAGTGTGAATAATACTACAATGAACATGGGAGTACAGGTATCTCTTTGAGATAATGATTTTCTTTCCTTTGGATATTTACCCAGAGGTGAGATTGCTGGATCATATGGTGGTTCTGTTTTTAATTTCTTGATGAACCACCATACTGTTTTTCACAGTGCCACTAATTTACATTCTGACCAATAGTGCATGTGGGTTCCCTTGTCTCCACACCCTCACTAGCATTTGTTATCTCTTGTCTTTTTGATAGTAGCCATCCTAACAGGTGTGAGGTGATATCTCATTGTCGTTTTGATTTGCTTTTCCATCATGATTAATGATATCGAGCACCTTTTCATGTACCTGTTGGCCATTTGTATGTCTTCTTTGGAAAAAACGTCTATTCTGGTGCTTTGCCCATTTTTTAGTTGGGTAATTTGATTTTTTGCTACTGAGTTGTATGAGGTCTTGTATGTTTTGGATATTAACTCTTTATCACATATGTAGTTTGCAAATATTTTCCCCCATTTCCTGGGTAAATTTTTTTCTTTTCTGCTGTGAAGAAGTTTCTAATTGACTTTTAAAAGAGAATTGGCAGTATAAAAGTAAGGTTAGCTATCTGGTTTGAATTATGCTCGATATGAATTAGTTTGACCCAAATTAACAGGATCTTACTTTGACTCATTTTTAAAGAGGTTAGCGTCACCATGAAGGAGATGTTCTGTTGGTTATTATCCTAAATTGAAGGGAGGTTTCAAATAATGCTTTGACAATCAATTTTCCGTGTCCTTATGAAATTATTCTCTTCTCTTTTATTATTTACATATCTTATGACCTTCTAAAGAACATTCACTTAGTATTTTCTTAAAGAATCGAGGATTCATTTACAGCAAACATCTTTTCGTTTATTTATTTTTGAAGCTTTTCTGTTGGGTCTTATTCTGTTTGCACTGTTCTGTACGAAATCAAGAAAAAAGAATTCCTAGCTATAAATGTAACTTAGTAACAAGACCTGTTCAGTTGGGTTGAACCATCCCAATTCTGTGAATTTTTTGAAGCTATGCTTGTCTAAGGAAAGACATACATTGAACCTAAGATCACAGCAAAGAAAGTGACTTTCTCTTAACTTCACTCTGTAAAAGGCTATGAAAATTAGACCAATACACAGTCTTGGGCATTGCTTAAACACCACTTTAACAAAATGCTGTGTGCTGGCCTGGATCACTTCTTTTCCATTTTTTTTCCTGTTTTATTGAGAATTAATTGAAATACATCACTGTGCAAGTTTAAGGTGTACAGCATGGTGGTTTGTTTTACATATATTGTGAAAGGATTACAATAGGTTCAGCTAACATCCATTTTCTCATACAGACACAATAAGAAGAAAAGAAAGAAAAAAGGAAAAAAATTTTCTCCTTGTGATAAGTGCTCTTAGGATTTACTCTCGTAACAACTTTCCTATGTGTCATATAGCAGTGTTCGTCACAGTCATTATGTTGTACATTACAGTCATAGTACTTATTTCTCTTAAAACTGGAAGTTTGTACCGTGTGACCACTTTCCTCCTGTTCCCCCTCACCCCCACCCTCCACGTCTGGTGACCACAAGTCTGATCTCTTTTTCTATGAATTTATTTGTTTTCTTTTTTTAGATTCCACATATAAATGAGATCATACAGTATTTGTCTTTCTTTTTCTGACTTAATTCACTTAGCATAATGCCTTCAAGATCCATCCATGTTGTTGCAAATGGTAGTACTTCCTCATTTTTTATGTCTGAATAATATTCCATTGTATGTATAAATCATAACTTCTTTATCCATTCATCCATCGATGGACACTTTGTTTGTTTTCTTGTCTTGGCTATTGTAAATAATGGCGCTATGAACATGGGGGTGCAGATATCTTTTCAAGTTAGTGTTTCTGTTACCTTTGGATATATTCCCAGAAGTGGAATAGCTGGATCATCTGGTAGTTCTAGTTTTAATTTTGGGGGGATCCTCCATACTGTTTTCCATAGTGGCAGTACCTGTTTACACATCCATCAACAGTATACAAGGGTTCCCTTTTCTCCACACCCTCACTAGTATTTGTTATCTCATTTTTTTTTATGATGGCCATTCTAGCCGGCATGAGGTGATATCTCATTATGGTTTTAATTTGCATTTCCCTAATGGCTAGTGATGTTGAACATCTTTTCATGTACCTGTTGGCCTTTCCCATATCTTCTTTGGAAAAATGTCTATTCAGTTCCTTTGCCCAGGTTTAAATTGGGTTTTTTGTTTTCTTGCTATTGATTTGTATGAGTTCTTTATATATTTTGTATGTTGACCCTTATTAGATACATGGCTTGCAAATATTTTTTCCCATTCTGTAGGCTGTCTTTACACTTTGTTGATGGCTTCTTTTGCTGTGCAGAAGCTTTCTAGTTTGATGTAGTCCCACTTGATTATTTTTTATTTTATCGCTTGTGCTTTAGGTGTCATTGGATCATTTTCTGAAGCCCTTTGCAGATCTAGAATTCTGTTTCTATGATCCGTTGCTCCTCGGTTTCAAGGATTCCAGCATTTCACCTGGCAAAGTTGTTTGCACTTTGAATAATCTGTCATAGGGATGTCATCTTGGGGGCTTGGAATGATGGAGACTCTGTGCCAATAAAAGCACACAAAACCATAGTCCTTTTGATTGTAGACAGTGCCTAAATCTTTCATGTATCCCTACCTGTGTTTGAAGGCCAATTGTGGCTCAACAGAACCTGATTAACTCTCTCTGGACTCTTCTGGGAAGATGTCAATATACAGCCTGAGTCCCTGGGATTTTGTGAATGCATGTTTCCCCTTGATATGAAGTGCAGATGATGGAAAGCAGCCCCTTTGAGGTGATCATTTTCTCCGTCTGTGTTTTCCTTGGCTTGGGTACGGAACATGGAGGTCTCTGAGCCCTTGGAAGATGGGCCCTGTGCACGTACTACTCAGCTCCTAGGCCTGTGTTTATGGGAAAAAGTTCCTGAAGAAACAGATTGAAATTGAGCAAGATCAGGTATTCACTTGTGGGTTTCTGTGAAAGTTGCTTTTTTTATTTTCCCCTTCACTAGCTTGTGGAAATGTCTCAGAGCTGCCTCATCTAGAGAGATTTGTGCATTAAGCCAAAAAACATTTATAATTCATATCCCTTTTTGTTCTCTTGGGGCTTCAACACACAGACAATCTTATTTGCATTCTTTAGCATTCATCTCTCTGCTTCCTGCCTGTTTCAGGACTGTCTTAGTAAGTTACAACATCTCTTCTTTCCAGCCCTGAAGCCTGTGTCTGTTGTAAGTCAGATATTCGGCTGTGCTCAAAGTGGAAGGAAACTGTACTGCTTCACAAGGAAGGTGTCTTTCTGTACATCCACTAGCCTCTTTCCCCACATTTCAAATTCTTGAGTTGAGAGCCAGAAGAAATGGTAGGAGGCTGAAGGATTCAATGGCAAAGCCTTGTGCCGAATACCAAGTACCATCCTCTCTTCTCTCTGCTCCAGGAGTTATTCTTAACTTGATGATTTTTCATAAACATTGACCTAAGTGTGGGACAAATTCCCCCACTGTAAAAGATGTTCTTCTAGAGAAAATTAAGTTCCTTGAGAAGCAATGCTAATTCTTTCAGATCAAAGAAAGTACTTAACATTCTCAAACTTCCTAACTTAAAAGTGGAAACCTGCTACTCTGAACATTTTTGAAGCATTCAGAGATATTTGAGGGAATAATTTATGTCTTGGAAAAATCTAGATAATTAAATGGTCCAATAAGGACTATTTCCTTTTGCTTATTTATCTCCATATCAGCGAAGAGCCAAACATCAAGCCCTCTTCTGGTATTGCCTCAATGAGTCTCTTACTAAGTCTGATGGTGAAAATCAATGCACATGCCATTAAATCTAGACTTCAGGGCCAGAAGGAAAGAGGATACATCAGTCAGCACACTAACCTTCCTTTTGCTTCCAGGTTCCTGCTATATTCTGGAGGAAGTGTGGTATAGTACATTAGTGCATTAATTAATCTATTTATTCATTCAGCACACACATTGTCTTGCTGCTCATAGTATATGGGGTGCTGAGCTAAGTCTTAATATTCAAGAGTAAGAATTTAACTGTCCAAGATAAACATGCACACAAGTAAATGGACTGAAGTGTTGTACATACTGTAATAGAATATATGTAGGGACAATGAAGAGAAATAGATGATCTCTGGCTTGATGAGAGATGCTTGAGATAAGAGGGCACTTAGCATTTCCTATGGCTGGTCTCACCAAGAGATGAAGACAGAAATGGAAAGTCTTGTGTTCTCTGAGAAGCAATATATGCTCTTTCAGACATTCTTTTAGTGCTTCCTAGTGTCTGTTATGAAAATCCTACATCCCACCTAGCTGACTTCCCAGTGCTGGTGGTAAAGGAGCACCTGTTGCTGGTGAGGACCACCGGTGTAGACATCTGACCTGGGCAGAATCTGGCTCCCTGTAAGAACACACAGTGATCTTTACATTGCAGATCTCAATATGAATCAATGAATCAATGGCATGAATCTTTTTCCTAGCTTTGTTACTAACTCATTGCATGACCTCCTTAGGTTTCCTTTTTAATAGTTGTAAAAATGGCTGCTCTGCTTTAGTTCGTGGGGGACTGATGTGAAAGATCAAGTGAGAAAACCAAGGAAATATTTTGGAATGTGTAAAGTTCTTGCAAAAACTATACACATCTAAGAAATGCTATTAATCATTGTCTTTTGGGAAAAAAGGTGATATAGTGAAGACAGGTAGGAGAGAAGGAAGGAAGGAAAGATGGAAGGAAAGAGGAAGGGAAAGTGAAGGAGAGAGGGAAGGAAGGAATGAATGGAAAGAAGGGAGAGAATGAGAGAGGAAGGGAAGAGAAAGGAAGGAAAGGGAACAGAAGGGAAGAATAAAATGAAACACATACTTAGACACCTGAATCCAGGCTGTGGTCTCTGCACAATGCTGAGGTATGTAGGAGGTACTGGGAAGAATGGAGAATCTGGTCAAGAAGAATCTAGTTAGCCTCAGAGGCTGTAACCTGCTAGGTTTATTTGGACTCACTATTCAATGACTAGGACTGACTTTTGCTGCTTCTACTAAATTTGTAGCAGTTGAGGGAAACTTTTTTGGATAAATATATGACATGTAACCAACACTCACTTGCTTTTAAAGTTGTTGTCTATACCTCTTCATGGCTTCAGACATGAAACAGTATACTGTTCATGGAGAACTACTAGCCAGCACATAGAGAATACCAAATGCTACACTAAAAGCCAAGTCAATTGTTTTCATCACAGATAAAACAGTAATTTTTATTACAAATATTCACACCTGTATAACAAGACTTCAAAGGAAAACTTTTAAAATGTTCGGGGATTGCACTGCTTGAGCACATGCTGTGTGCTGAGAATGGTACTAGGTCTTTAGGGGGTGGTGGGAGGGTCTGGGATATGGACAGTGACACGAGAAGAACTTCAAAGGTATGGAGAAATAGTTCTTGTCTTTGGTGCACTGTACTCTTTAGAAAGGATTACACAGTATGCAGAGGAGGAAAAAAGCAAACCATAAATGCCATGTAATACAGTGGAAAGAAGGTCTGGGAGTCAGCAGGACTGAGTTCTAGTTCTGACTCTCTGTATGGATGTGCAACCTTACCAAATCATGTCAACTTGCTATCTGACAGGCCCTCTGCAAAATGAAGAGATTGGAGTAAACAGTCTCTGAGGTTCCTGACAGCTTCAGAATACAAATTCATTTAGTACTTGGAGAGTATTAAGTTATAATAACAATAATTATAACAGCTAATATAATGTATTATTATGTGTTAAATCTTTACACATTATCTCTGTTCATCCTCATGTAATCTTATAAAATAGGTATTTTTCCACCCATTCTTTAAACAAAGGAACTGAGATTCCAAAATGTCCAACACTTTGCTCTTAACCACTGCACAATAACAATAATAATACTAGCTAACATCTATAGAGAGTCATGTGCCTGGCACTATTCCAAGCATTTTGCATATATTAACTCATTCAATTTTCGCAACAAACCAGTGAGGTAGCTGCTATACTCTTACAACCCCCACTATACAGCCGAGGAAACTGAATCACAGCAACTGTAAGTCACTGGCCCAATAAATGGCAGATCTGAGATTATAATCTATGCAGTCTGGCTCCAGATGTCAAACTCTTAGCCATTAAACTATGCTGTCATTTATTCTATGCATAACCACAGAAGGGGTGTGGCTTTAATAATGTCGTGACCAAAAGTGGTGTGTGTGTGTATTGGGATATCATAACAGAAAGTTTTTACCAGAAAAATAAGTTTTGAGTATGGCTTGGAAATTGAGGAAGAATATAATTTGACAGAGAGGAAGCAAGAGGAAAACTTCTAGGTAGAGTGTAGCCAGCACTACAGCAGGACACAATAATGTGTGGTGAGTACATGGAGTCAAGAGGCTGCTGGTGATACGAGCAGGCAGCAAGGTGGAAGAGGGCTCTGATAGTCAGGCTAATTGTCAATACTGAGTAGGACAGTGATAGAGTGTAAATCTTGGTCACGGTTATTCTAGCAGAGGAAAGGATTCAGGATGTATGAGTGGAAGCCATCCAACTGGTTAGTAACAGATGTGACCATTTGGGGCAGATGTGAAAAGGAAGAATAAGACTCTAAAGGAAAGATTAAATGGATGAGAATTATTCATCTTGGGAAAGAGGGATGAAGGAAGAAAATAATTTTCAGAGATTATTATTTTTTTATTAATCAGGATTGTGAGACATGAGTTTTTATGAGACACCATGCTTTTCTCATCTAGGGGTCCTTAAAAGAAGCTCAGATTGTATTATCTATAATGGTTTGGGTTAATCTTGTTCCAAGGGAGGGTAGGCTGGCAGTCAGTGATGACAAATATGGTAGCATGTCTGTCACCTGTCTCCTATGCCACACCTGCAACAGACAGTATTAGTCGATCACCATGGCACTCTTTCCCTTTGAAGCCAGGTGTGGCCCCAACATTCAAGAGAGTATTTCAAAAAATTCCAGGAAACTTCAAATGATTGAAGGTGGCATATAAGTTAGAAAGTGTTTGTCCTCCACTGTTAGTGGATTTTGCGATGTCCCTTAAGGAATAGATGATTCTTCCTTCAAAATATCACTTCATCACTGCTTCTTTTACTGCCCTGCCTTCCCATCTGCTTTTGACTAGATGACTGATAAATTTCCCCTGACAGACTCCCTGTCTGCAGTCTCGATCTCCTCTCATCCCTTCTCCACACTCTTGTCAGAATTGCCTTTCGATGACATGATCTGATCAAGCCATTGCTGTCCTTAGGATGCTGTGATGGCCTCACTTCCTTTTCAGAAGAAGCCCCAACACTCTAGTGTGGACAATAAGGCACATTCTCGTTTTCCTGCTTCTTCCTCTCATTCATCCAAATTTACCATAGCACTGGATGATCTCACTTATATGTGGAATCTGAAAAAGCTGAACTCACAGAAACAAGGAGTAGATTGGTGGTTGTCAGGGGCTGGTAATGGGGGAGATGGGGACATGTTGGTCAAAGGGTACAACCTTCCAGTTATAAGATGAATAAGTTCTGCAGACCTAACATACAGAATGATGATTATAGTTAAAAATACTGTATTGTATACTTGAAAGTTTCTATGAGAATAGAGCTTAAATGTTCTCACTATTAAAAAAGGTAACTGTGTGAGGTGAAGGATGTGTTAACTAACCTTATTGTGGTAATCATTTCACAATATATACATATGTCAAATCATCACTTTGTACACCTTAAACTTATACAATGTTGTATGTCAATTATACCCGAATAAAGCTGGAAAAAAAACCAAATTCACCATTATTCTAGCCCTACCAAATTACTTGGAATTTTTAACTCACTATGCCATTTCTGCTTTATTATCTTTCTATATACTCTCTCTCTCTTTCCTTCTTTACAAAATACACTCCTTTTTTTCTGCCTACTAAACTTTCCGCTCATGCTTCAAGATCAGCTCACACATCAATCCTTCTACAAAACCTTCTCTGACTTTCCCCTGAGACAGCTGGTTGCGCTTTCTCCAGCATTCTCATGGCCCTTTCAGAGGCAAGGACTTGTCTTTTTTACCTCAGTGTCTTGATGCTTAATATAGTGTCTGGCATGCAGTAAATTCCAAAATTTGATTAATAAAAATATACATCAAATGACACGTCAGTATTAGTTTTCCCCAGTCCATTTGAGAATGAATATGTACAAGGGAATTGAAACCAGGTTTTCTGACACCAACTCCTTTTGATTTTCCTCCATTTTCATCACTAGGTCAGGATCTTATTACTTAGACCCCTGAAATGGCCTCCTTGATCCAGTTTCTTTCCACCATACCATACTGCATCCACTCCCTAAGCAGACAAATCTTCCTAAAATTAAAATTTATACCACTTTTCTGTATAAAACGTTAATCTCTCTCTTTCCTATCCAATAAGGTTCAAACTCCTTAGCCGTATAGTTAAGGCTTCACGATCAGTCCATGACCCCATTTTATTGTTTTACTGACTCTTCTTCCCAAGCAAAAACTTTCTCCTGTCACCATCTGTACTGCTTATTATGGCCTGTAAGCATCTGCTCACTGCCTATCTCTATGCCTTTACCTCTGTTCATCTACTGCGTTGGGAATGTCTACCTTCTTCATTTCCATCCTCAGCACTGCAACTCTCTCCCCATGTCCTCTTGTCTGTCCTTGCTCTTATTTTTCACATCCACTTTGTGATTCCCTTTTGTACCACACCATCTGGAAGTAATCCTACCATTTCTAGTCTTCCCCTGTAGCCCTTAGGTGATTTATATCACCTACTTTGAACTTGTCACATACGGCATTATCTTGAAGAAGCCAGAACATTTGGGTTCTAATTCTAGCTTCACCAATTACAAGCAAAAATGACTTATTCATCTTTGAAATGAGAATGGTGATAGATAACCTATCTAACCTTTGTTACAGTATTAAAGATCAAGTATGAAAATGGTATATGTGTGAAAGAACTCTAAACTGTAAGGAGGCTCTTGCTCTCTTTTATCTTTTATATTAGTTTGCAAGTCTTCTGAAAGCCAGAACTGCATCTTGAACCCGAGCACTTTCCCTTTTATCCTCTACAATTTGAAGCACAATGGCTTGCACTTAGCAGGTGCTCAGGGAAATAATTATTGAATGAATGATGAATCACCTTCACAGGAAGAGAGTGAGCCAGCTAATCATCCTCATAGGGTTTGTTTGTTGACAAATGTGACTGGGTATCATCTAGAAATGTGAGATCATGAAGATTCTCTGAAATTCCTTTCAAGCTTCTCTTCTCTCAACCTCCCCAATATACTTAGACTCACATCTACTTGTTCCCCGTTCTTCCCTGCTGTCACTGTGTTTTAGGAAGTAAAGGGCAGAACCATGAACATCTGCCATTCATTTTACTTCAGTGCTTGTGCTTGAGTGAGCTGCGGACTCTTTGCTCAAGCCAAGGACCTAGGATGTGTCATGGGGCTGAGCGTATTTTCTTGGTTATGAAAAGAATCACAAAGGCCAGGGAACTATTCCACGATGTTTTGGGGAGAGAGTAAGATAGCTAGAGTTAGAAATTAGAGACAGATAGCTTTATGGCTCTTGGTTTTTAGTGTTTTATTAAAATCACCATCTAAACCATGTCCTCTAATGGGCACCACTGCAAATATTAAAGAGTAGATTTGGACATTATTAATGAAAATGAACTGGTCCTCAGAATGAAGGGCTAGTGATGCATCTGGTACCACTGATGCAGCCGAGGCCCCTGAAAAAGAGCTTGTTAAGTTTGACCTTTGTGGAATACTTGAGGCAGGTGTCCATGTGTCACTTCTGTGCCACGCCAAGCCATACTGAAACCGAACTCAAAAAGAAAAATCAGTAATAATGATCTTGTCTTAAAAAAAAATTGTATTGTGGGGCCTGCCCTGTGTCCTGGTGGTTGAGTTTGGTGTACTCCACTTTGGCAGCCCGGGTTCATGGGTTTGGATCCCAGGCATGGACCTACACCACTCAATAGCCATGCTGTGGCAGCAGCCCATATACAAAATAGAGGAAGACTGGCACAGGTGTTAGCTCAGGGCGAATCTTCCTCAAGCAAAAAAGAGGAACATTGGCAACAGATGTTAGCTCAGGGTGACTCTTCCACAGCAAAAAAGAAAAAAATATTGTATTGTGTTCATCATGGAATTTTTTTCCATTAATTTTATTTTTTGTGATGCTGCATTAAAATCTTATTTATCTTGATTACTGAGATGTTTTTGGCTCTCTGTTAAATTTGCACCCAAGGCAAGTGCCTCACTCATCTGACTTTAGTCCCAGCCCTAATTCATTTGATTTTAACATGTGTGCACTCGTAGCAAATGAGATAGTTAGAAAAAATTGCCTCAATTATAGAGAAAGTGCATACTGCCTTGAGGAAGCATAGATTAAGAAGGTAATGAATATATACAATATGGCCTGCAAAATCATGGAATGATCATTATCCTTATAATTTCAACATTTAGTGACTAATTGTTTTTAGATTTCTGCTAGGTGTTTTCTAGAATGCTGTGATCACAGGTGGTGCCTTCCTTCTTGGAATTTACAATCAAGCAGGATATACAAAGGGAACATTTAGAGGAAGTTGACATTTATAAGCACGCACAATGTTCTAGATGCTCTGTGAAGCAGGTTTACATGCTTTATCCTCATGATAATATCATAGCCATTTAAAAAAATAGACAATCTTTTAGAGAACTTTTTGGTTCAAAACAAAATTGAGCAGAAAGTACAGAGTTCCCATATACCACCTTCCCCCCTTACAGGCACAGCCTCCCCCACTATCAACATCCCCCACCAGGGTGGTATATTTGTTACAACTGATGAATGTACACTGACATGTCATTATCACCCAGAGTCCATAGTTTACATTAAGGTTTTCTCTTAGTGTTGTACATTCCATGGGTTTGGACAAATGTATAATGACTTGTATCCACCACGATAGTATCATATAGAATAGTTTCACCGCCCTAAAAATCCTCTGTGCTCTGCCTATTCATCCCTCCCTCCCCCTAGTCCCTGCAACCAATCCTTTTACTGTCTCTATAGTTTTACCTTTTCCAGAATGTTATATAGTTGGAACCATACAGTATGTAGCCTTTTCAAATTGGCTTCTTTCACCTGGTGATATGCATTTAAGTTTCCTCCATGTCTTCTCATGGCTCAATAGCTCCTTTCTTTTTAGTGTTGAATAATATTTCGTTCTGGATATTATATCCATTTTCACATGAGGAAAACAAGGCCCAGTGAGGTAAAGTACCTACCCCAAAGTCAAAGTGAGCAGAAAGCCAATATTTGAGCTCCAAACCTTCTGGTGCCAATTCAAGTGCTATTTCCACAAATCTACAGTTGCTTCAGATAAGAAATTAGAGGCCATTGTCCAAATATGTATGGACACCAAAGGAAAGTGCGTTGATGGGGCTTTGGATGAATGGAGCAGTCTTTAGAACTTCATGTTTAGATCAGGCACGATTGAGACAAGCTGCCATTTTTTCTTTGGTGATTCCAGGAACATTTCATGGACTGGAGTCAGTGGAGTTAGGAGGCATTTTAAAGGCTTCTTAATGGATGAAAGATAGACTGGGATTTGGAAGTTTCCCGGGTGTATGATGTAAATTGAGAAACATGGAAGAACATGTGAACAAGTTAATTTGTTGAGAAACTTCCCATACAAAGCACATATAGTCTTGTGTACCAACTATCAAATTAGCACAACTAAAGGATGACAAAAGCAGAACTCTTTCAATAGCATCAAGTTTATGTTTCCCTTATTTTGATATTTTTCTTCCCCACTTAACAATGCGTCTAAAGTAGATATTGACAACAGCTTGTATTTATTAAGCACTTACCATGTGTCAGGCCTGGTGCTAACTACTGTATATGTATTTATTTAATTCCCACATGTCTATAAAGTAGGTTCCATTATTCTGCCCATTCTACAGATAAGGAAATTCCATATCTAAAGAGAAGTAATTGGCCAAGAACAGACAGCTAGTATATTCTGGAGTGAAATTTGAACCCATGTTATTCTGATTTCAAATCCCAGACTCTTATTCACTACATTTAATAGAATCTGGTATCAAAGTGTATTAAACTGATGTTAATTTTTCTTCAACACATACGGTCATCCTCTTTAACCTTCTGAAAAGAGTCATCCGGGAGAACTTGGCATCACTGAATGCACACTAAATCTATCACTCGATAAGGATGTCTATATTTGTTTCACATCTTTGATGTATCTGCATTTATGTGTAGTTATACCAGAGAAATATTGTCACTTTTAAAAGTAGAGAATTAAAGTTGTATTGAGTTGGCAAATTGGCCAAGCCTCACATATTGCATCAACATCCCTTAATGAATAGAAGAGAAGCCAACATTTATTGAACTCTGTAGCAAAGATTTTATTCCCTTGATAATGAGGCATTATTTTATTCATTTTAGAGGTGAGAATAGCAAAGCTCAGAAAAGTGATCTGCTCGATTTCCAAAGAGCCAGTAAATGGTAGAGTTAGGATTTCCGCTCACATCTGTTTGATTCAAAAGCCTTTACTCTGTCTAGTACATCATAATGCTTCTTACTAAGCTCAGTTTCCTGGATAAATGCTGTTTCTACTTTTTGTGTTGGCCCTGTTGCTTGTGGTACTAGTTGGATGCCTAGTAAAGACAGACATAGTAATTAATGTCTCTGAGGAGAAAAGATGTCAGGAGCATGTGTGAGTTTAATATTGGCTCTAAAATACTCAAGTGCTATCCAAAGGGAAGACTCAGTTGATCAGTCCAATTCTCTAAGCTTCAAGTTCTCTTTCTACAAGGTGGGCCAAAAAATAGTGTAGTATTGACTCAGGAGTCATGAGCTATCTACAAATTAGCTGTGTGGCTTTCTGTAACTTTGGACACTGGTTTTCCTCTGTTGCATAATGAGAAGGGGTTGGAGGCATTATGTTCCTTGGCCTATGATTTTGGGAGAGTGCTTCAGCCTAGTCTTCTTAATTCAGGTGCATAAGCTGGATCTTCATCTTGTAAAACCTTTATTTCTTATTTTTCATTATAATCACAAAGCATCAATTAGACAACCTTCATTGCTTTCCATAATTATGGTCACTTATGTTTGTATAGCTCGCAATAGTTTATGAAGCTCCATTACACGCAATAACCTAGACGAAGGGAGACAAGATCAAACATGGGTTTGAGTTACTTAAATTCCTCATTTGTAAAATGTGCATGATATTAGTATCTATCTCCTCAGTTGTCAGTAAGGAAAAAATAAGGTCATGCATGTAACATGCTTAGCAGGGAGTCCACCACATTATCGATGTTGAATGTGTGTTGGCTGGTTTTTGGTGACTTGCTCCAGATGTCACACATTCCTGATGACAGAGCTGGACTAGACCCCAGCTGTTCTAACTCACAGTCAAGTGCTCTTACTAATGTACTATACTGTTTTTCAAGCTCGGGGGGGGGGGGCGGAAACTAGAAGGGAATTTTCTTCCAGGGAAATAGTGGACCATTGGCTTTACTCTGGGGTCTATATATGCCCGGTATATTCACTTGATGTGCTCTTACAGTCACCTACTCTGGGTTAGGCACTGTGCTAGGCATAGAGGATACTAAAATATAAGATTGGCACAGTCTTTGTTTTCAGAGAGCTCGTATCTAGTGGTTGGGATAGATATATAAAACACAGTGTTCCAGGCTTCTAATAAATATTTTTTAGATGAATAACGAAAGCAAGAGCAAGGTGCTTTGGCATGAAGAAGGAAGGAAGCACCTATGTGCCAGGGGAGTTTGCGAAGTTATGCTTGAGTGAGTCCTGACTGATGAGTTGGTGTTAGCTAGACAAAAGGCCAGAGGAAGGAAGGACATTACAAATAGAGGGAGTGGTGTGTACAGAGGAAAGAACTGTGGGAGAACATGATACACTCAGGGAATGCAAGTTCCTCCATATGGCTGGAGTCCAGTAAGAGTCTGAGGGGTTGACAGAAATTGAGTCTAAGGAAGAGGGTAGGAGTCAGATTGCAAAGGGACTGTATGCCATGCTAAGGGGATGGACATGTATCTTGAAAGCAACAGAGTAACACTTCATGATTTTAAACAACAAAAAATGGCATGTTTATTTATTTTAAGAGAGCTTTCTGGTGTTTACGTGGGGAAGAATAGAAGCAGGGTTAAGCTACTACTACCATCTAGGCAAGAGAAACTGAGGATGTAGATTAAGACTACAGCAGAAGCACTGAAAAAGTGACCTAGGTTAGTGAGCTTTTCTGGAGATATTTGGGAGGACTGGTTATTGGGAGTGGAGAGTAATTTAGAGCGAGGAAGTGGGGGTCACTCCCAGGTTTCTGGCTTGGGTGACAGAGTGGCAATATCCGTAAAAGATCAGGCATTGGCGGGGGAGGAAAGGGTGCTGATGACAAGTTCTTTTTCAGCCATGTTGAGTTTTAGTTTCCTGGGGATCCCTGGGAGAAGTCTAGTGAGACTTTGACAGATCTGTCAGGTGTTCTGGAGAAATACCTGAGGTGGCAAAGGGAATATAAATGAGCAGTATCAGTAAAGAGGATAGGGGTTGAAGCTTCAGCTATGGAAGAGATGGACCAGGGAGAATGGGTGGTGAGAAGCTTTGTTTTGCCTGTGTTTGCAGAGACCAGGGATTTTCATTACATCAATGATAATTATTGGGTAAAGCTCTTCTCAGAACCTTAGTTCCAAGCATCTCACTGGGTCCACATGCTTCTCTGGAAACTCCTGAGTAATTAGCAAGTAATGAGGGAGTCAGTAGGGGATTCAGGGTTTGTCCTCCCTACTGCTCACCTTCTGCCTGTCACTGTTCTTCTGAGGCTGAATCAAGTAAAGGTGAGGAGAGAGAAAACAAAAGAGTCCACTTGGCTACACGTGAAAGACCCCCGGTTTTTTAAGATTGGAGGTGAACCCATTAAACTATTGGCTATCATGATGCTGTAGTGTTATTTTTGAATTTGTATTGCCATTCCCAGATGATGTCACGGCTGGTGGAAAATTGACGGTCTTAACTATGGTCAATATTTTCCTTGGTGTGAAGCATATTTTTAAAAGTTTAGTTGTTTTTTTTTTTTTTTTAAGTTTTTTTAAAGACCCGCTCCCTTCAAAGTCCTTTCTCCAGAAATCTGCTCCAGAGTGAGTAGCTCTCTGATATTTTCCTCAGAAGAACTTCTCTTTTCAGTTCAGAATTTTATCAGCAATTCTTATGCTAAGAGGGGTCAGGAGATGAGGCATTTCTCACACTACCCTTGAAGCTACTCATGAATAATGGCCTATATCACCTCTATTGTCTGCCCCAAAACATAAGCAACCAGACAGAAAGGCAGAGGAGAAATGAAAGATCACTGAATGAGTCAGAGGAGCAGGGTAAGGCTAAGATAGTATGAAGAGGTAAAAAAAAAATGCAAGGTAGAACAGACTGGTTACATAGGGAGAGATGCTGGAGTAGATTAACTACCCAACAGAAAGAATAAGCCAGATTCCCCGGTTTAAAGACAAGAAGAACATCAGAAAAGAATTCTGAAATCTTCAGAGTGAGATTAAGGGCGTCCCTACCGAACAGTAACGTAGCTAAAATAAATTAGGGGTCATTATTCCAGGCCAAATGCATAACAGACTCAGAAGCCCACTGGACTTTTCCCCGCCCCTTCATAATGTTTCCAGTGATTTACCCTGCCAGTTTCTGCTGGGTGGTGGTGGGGGGGGGGGAATCTTTCTCTCTAAATACTTTCTTCCTTCATCAGTGAATTGATTTCATTGAAATCTGACTGGAGTTTTAGTTCTGTTGGGGGTGAGCAGGCAGGAGAAGGTACTAAGAGGGACTGGAGAAGTCAAAGAGAGCAAAATAATTCCAAACAGGTGGGCTGGTAGGACCCGTCCTGGGAAAATACGGTTCCGGTTCTTTGTGGGAAGGCTGTGCGTATTTTTTTCCTGCCTACAGGTGACAATATTTATGAAAACAGTGACTTCTAACTTGAAAGCATAGCACCTGCCTACCAGAAGACTCATCCCAGACTCTTAAGGGAGGGGCAGCCTTTAAAATGAAAACTTGGCGGGGCTTCAATGCTGTGCCGGCTGAGTCGTTTTGAAGTGAGAGGAGGAAACAAAGAACACACCAACCGAGGAGGTCACAGAGTGTGACAAGGGGTCTGTAAGAGGGCAGACGATGCTGCCTAACGAGAGAAAACCGAGCCCTTTGTGCTGGGGCACGAGTCCAGGGAGCGGTGGATGCTATATGCACAGAGGCTCCCACCTTCCTGTCCCTGGCCTCGCGGCTGCTGGGCCCTGAGAGGTGACTGGCTGGTGGGGCGGGGTGGGGGGTGGGGTCTGGCCTTTTGTTTCAGTGTCTTCCCAGGCAGTGACATCAGATTTGATGGGCTACTGGCGCCTTCGAGAGGCAAGTTTTATGTTCCCATGTTTCTTATTAAAGCTTGTTAGAAGTACGAAGTAGAAAGGAACCCTTTAATCCTAACTGGGAATAAAACAGCTGAGACTTTTAAATGGGAATAATAATAAAACTACAAAAAAAAAATCACTTCAACCCTCCAAGACTTCCTTAAAATATTACCTCATGCGATACCTCCATTAAGACAGGCAGAGAGTAAAATAGCGTTGCGTTCTGGCCTGAATCTTCCTTGTTTTGCTTTTAAACAAATAGCTTAAGGCAACAATCTTCTCTGGTCCCACTCCCCCATATAAATCCAGTACTAGTGACATTAGACCATTGGCTGCAGTCTGGTGGTCTCTGAGGATATGCTTCGATTTGGTGGTTTATGGTGGCAGTGGGTTCCATTCCAGAGCTGAGAGGGGTCCGATGTGTTCAGAGTATCTTGTGAGGGAGACGGTTCAGGGACTGTTCTAAGGACTGGCTAATATTCACGCCTTGGACTCTTTGGACTGAGATAGTAACAAATCAGAATGTACAGAATCAGAGTTAGAAGTGGAAAGGGCTTTGCATGTTTTCTCTTTTCCATCACATGTCACTAGGCGAAAAAGCCCTTCAATTATCCTAGACGGATGAAAATCTCCACATGTAGGACCCTATGCCCCTCATTTAAATAAGAACCAATATATAGTACTATACAGTCCCCTGAAATGACTCTCCAGTCCTAGCCAGGAATGGCTTAGTTTTGTTAAACTCAGAGCACTTCCTTTTTTTTTTAACTTACTGAAATCTTATAGATGTATGGATTAATTAAACCATTCATTTATCCGAGAGTCATTGATATGTTAAGTGCCTAGAGCGGGCACAATGCTAACTGAGCACTGTGGGGAATACGAAAGAAGTAAAGGAATAGTCCTAGTCCTTGAGGAGTATCTCATATTGAGTGGGAGAGAAAGGAATTCATGAAGTGACTAGAGAACAATGCAGCACAGTGCAGTGGAGGTATGATACTGTGCGGGGAGACCGCACATGCTCGGGGAAGTAGGGAAGTCTCATGGAATGAGGCCAGTCTTGAATTGGCTTTCGAAGGATGTCTTGGATTTAAACTGGTAGAAAGAAGAGGGTTTGGCAGAAACGTCTTAACTTTCGTGCAGACTATATAGGAATTTAAGATTCCATTCCTTTCTTCCTCAGAGGTTGCTCCTATCTAAGTTGTAGGGACCATCCCACCTACCTTATAACCCACAGTCTCCCTCCTTTCCCAACCACTGAGGCTTCTGTTATTCATATCAACAGAGCTTTGTGCTGGTTGTTCTCCAAACAGGACCCTGTCTATGAGATGCAGATTAGATGCTGTCGGAGGAACGGGTTTCGTGGAAAAGGTCCTCTGACCCCCAGCTCTGCCTTCCCTTCCTCATGATGGGCAGTACCAGACTCGTGTTTGCTTTCACCTTGATCTCCTTCAGTGAACGGCTGGTAAACTTAGGTAGTCAGGGTTCTCGTATTGTCAAGTAGGGTGCTCACTAACAGCGGCATAACTTCTGGTGGGCAATACAGTAATTTCTTCAACCTTGTGGACTGCTTCCTCCAAGCCAATGTTCATGAAAATTTTATACTCCAACTTGCTGTTGCTTATTATATATCATACTTCATATCAGCTTCAATGCCACTTCCTCAGGGAGATCTTCCCCTGCAGATCCACGTAATCTCTCTTTCTCTCCTCCATAGTGGTCCTTCAATCACAGTTTGTGGTGATATATTTACCTGTGTAGTTAGCTGGTTAGTGTTTGACTCTCCTGCTAGGGTGTTAGCTCCATGAGTCAGGAACCTGATTTGCTTTGTCCACAACTATACACTTAGCCCTAGCCCAGGTACGGAAGTAAATGATGGTTGGATGAATGAATTTAAAAATAGAAGCATGGGTGGGTAGAGATGCATGGTCTTGGGAGTTAGGACACTTAGGGTCTCCTTGGGATTATTGGCATAGGCAGGGAAGTTCTGGCTCTGAAATCACCCGTAGGATCTCCAAGAAAGCGGTTGAGAGAGAAAGCCTGCTGTCACAGTCTAGAGAAAGGACATCCCTGTACCCTCTCAGTGAACTCCGTAGACCCTTGGAACTGTCATCCCAGCTGTTTTAAAGGTGCTGAGTGTCTGTGATTACATGCTGGCTGCCTCTAGCATTGCCACAGGAATCCATTTTACTGCAATGTGGCTTTTCCATTAGGGATGGGAAAATCAGCTCAGAAAATCAGATTTAGTTATAGTGTTTTTCCAAAGGAAAAGACATTTCCCCTTATTTCATGTTTTCAGTTTCTTACTGACTTTTGACATGGGGATTTCAGCTGCTGAAATCAGTTCTGGATACTAAAACGATAGCAATAACAGCAGCTAATTTTTATAGCGACAGGCACTGTTCCATTTCATTTAATCTTCACAACAGCCTTGTGGAGTAGATATCACTGTATTCATATGTCCATTTGCTAGAGCCAGCAGAGAGAGATGAAGTAACAGAACAAGCAAATAATAGAGCTGGCATTTGAACCTAGGTTTAGTTCTGCACCTTAGTTTCCCTCTACTGCTTCCTAACAGAGGCTAGTATTCATTTGAATGCTACTCGTATATCAGGCTCATATACACAGTTCGCATGTGTTTTCTTCTTTAGTGTTACAACAATACTACGAGGTGAATACGTTTATTATGCCCATGTTAGAGGTGATGGCACTGAGGCTTAGGGAGGTTAGGGAACTTACTCAAGATCATACAGCTAGTTATTCGCATAGCAAGACTCAAGATTTGATCAGTTTACTCTAAAGCCCGTGTTTCCAACCACTGCACGTTACTCCCTACACACTCCAGAAATGCTCCATGTGGACCGTTCAATATGGTGGCATGTGGGACTAGTTAATTGTGTGCCATGCAAATGGCCCATCAAGATTGCAGTAGAAAGCTGACAAGTTTTTCTGCCATTATGACACAGCCTTTTCCTCCCAGTTCCTTGGAAAGGGGAAATGTTTCTTCATTTGACAGCTGTGCATCGTCAAACTGGCCTTTTCTCCCCAACTGGAAACGCTCACTATATTTCCTATACTAGCACACTTCTGGCAAATGAGCTGCTTCTGTTCTCACCCTTCCCACTTGAATTGATTCCAGCCCTGCAAAGGGAGAAGGTGAACCGAGGCAGGTATCCCACTCTGTTTGTTTCACTCAAAACTCTATCTTTGTACAAATGAAAAATAAGGGAATTTAAATGATCCAAGTCAGTTCTCTATAATGAATTAATCATGTATTTGTTTGCGGAAATGTAAACTACAGTTCAATTTCTGCAAACCAGATGACGAAATGAATTTGTGCTCCTTGGCCTTGACCCATTCTATCCATTCATGCATCATCCGTATGCTAGCCCAGGAGATGATCCCGAATTCCCCGTCCCTCCACATCTCCATATTCTATCTTTCTCTCTTTGAGATGCTTTGGCTTCTGTCTTCATCAGGTTCTGAGAGGATGAGTTCAAGCTTGGTCTGATCTCTTCAGACTCCAGTTTGTAAGTGCTCTCATCAATCCCTGGGTCTTGACTTTCTCCTGCAGATTCTTATTTGATTAACCCTTTTGACTCCTGCCTCCCCCTGTTGCCATAAGGTGGAATCTTCTGCCCTAATTTTAACTCCTCTGAATTCAATTTCAGCCCTTTGGCCATCAAGGCCAATCCTGAGATGCAGCTAGTTTTAGCAGCTGTCTTATCACACCTAAAATCAGCAATACAACTTGGCCCAGTCCTTACTAATAGGATATTTTTGTCTCTCACTCTGATACCAGAAGTCTTTCAGTCCTAGAGATGGTGAAATAGAAAAATGCCTTGACGGTTTCATTTACTAGAAAGAATTTAAGTACAAACATCTGAATGGGATAGCTGGCCCTGAAATATGCCTGAATATATATACCTTATCACACTTAAAATATCAATGGAGACGGGGATCCATGCTAGCAAAATTGCCAGTTGAAAGGGAAACAAAACCCTCAAGTTATATCCTCATGTCAAAAATGCACCAAAATAAATTTCAGGTAGATTACATGCAAAAAATTCTTCACATAAAATAACTTGAAGACAATATAGGTAAAATTTAATTTTAAGTGAAAAGTACTTCAAAATATAGAAGCATCTGATGATGTCATAAGGGAAATATTAGTAAATTTGCATATATAGAAGACAAAAGTTCTGTAAACTAAAAAAACATAAATAACTTAGAAAATGTATTTCCAATAGTTGACAAAAGGGTGTATACATACACGTGTGTGTGTAAGATATATGTATATATGTATGCGTCTTAAAAATCAATAAAAAGAACAATAGCAACACAGTAGAGAAAGTGGAAAAGGATACAAATAGGCGATTAATAAAATAAAAAGAATAAATGGTCAATGAATTCTTGAACTATCAGTCCAATCTCAGTAGAATTTGAAGGAATATAGATTAAACAGCACTGCTAAATAAGTAGTAGATATTAAAATAAGTAAAACAAAACTCAAGGCTAGTGAGACTGCAGAGAAATGAGAATTTCCTTCAAGAGCTAAGTATGTAAATTGGCAAAAACTTTCTAGAAAACAATTTAGCAAGACATACAAAAAAACCAAACAAAACACTTTGATCCAATAATCCCACTCCTAATCTGTACTAAGGAAAGTGGTCAAATAGTTATGTAAAAAGATGTCTATTACAACCTTATATATAGTACAAACCCTAAATACATCCTAAGTGTCCAGTATTGGGCAGATAGTTAAATAACTTATATCTATAGAATAGAATATTGTACAAAGATTTAAAATGTGTTTGAAGGATATTTAAACACCAAAAATGCTGCTGATATGATATTAAACTAAGAAGGTAGGAAGCAAAATTATTTACATTATGATCCAAATGTTGTGAAAAAAATACATAAATGTATTAATATATAAATGCCCACATATGTAAAAGATTAGAGGGAAATCTATTAAAATACCAAAGTGGTTATCTTTATTGGTTATTATGGATCATTTTAATTGTCATCTTTAGATTTTTGTTACTTTTTCTAAAATTTTGGTAGCAAACGTGTTACTATTATAACCAGGAAAAGTAATAAACATTATTAAAATGTGTGTATCTACATCACTTGAATTTTTTTTTTTTGAGTGCCTGTAAAACATCAGGGGAGAGAGGCAAAGAGGAAGGTATCTTCCTTCCTTCACTGCAGTGTCTGGGCTAGAGCAGGCTGTCTGAGAAGCAGAGGACATGCATCTCCAGGGTAGGCAACAGGGAGTCCTGGTGAGCTGCACATGTCACACAGGGCCAGAGAAAATAAAGACAGAAATTAAAAGGAGTGACTGTGGTTAACATGAAACAAGATGAAAATACTACTGAGATCTGTTCCCGAGAAGTTTCTGGATCCAGACATTTCTAATCTCATGAACCTGCTCTCCTAAAAGCTATCCCAGATGCAAAACAAACATTCTGATTTTTCAACTCTGTTTTTCTAACAAAGCACTTCCCCCGCTGTACTGTAAAGTTTGTCATAACGGCAGTCGCTTACACTAGCCTGTAAGCTTTGCGGAGGTAGAGACCTATTCTGTCTGGTGGAGTCATGCTCGGGAATATTTGCTGAATGAATGCATGAATGAATGGACTTGGAAACTAAACCAGAGAAAAGAAGGCAGGCTTTATAGCAACTTCACACTGTTACATTTTGTTTCTGACTTTAAGTTTTACTTGGCTGTATGGATTATTTCTCTTTTTCTCTCAGATTTCACCCATAGTGGACTTAGCTTGTTCGCCATTCAGTCCCACTTTATACTGAAAATCAGAATTGATGGGCAGCTAAAGGAAAAAAAAAATATGAGGGTGATTGAGTGCAGTGGTCAAGTGTGTGGGCTCAGGCATTAAATTGCCTGGGTCTGAAATTTGGCTCTGCCATGTGCTTGCTCCGTGATCTTGGGCAGGTCACTTGGCTTCTCTGTGCTTTAGTTTCTTCATCTGTAAAACAGTGATGATAACAATGGTATATACCTGATAGGGATGTTGTGAGGATTAAGTGGGTTATTAGACATAAAACTTAGCACATTGCCTGGCACACTATAAGTGCTATATAAATGGTAGCTATTATTATTATTTTTCCCCTAAGAAGCAGCAGACATCCTCTTCAGTTCACCATAGCTGTTGAATGAGTTTTTCAGTTTCTGTAAGCCTCCCAATGTTTTCTATCCAAACCATGCATAGATAATGAATTTGATGTCTTCATAAAGCTTGATATTTTGTAGCAACTATTTTTAGCTCTCGTCTATTGTCTCATTTCATTAGTTAACGATCATCATGACAAAGTAATAAAAAGGGTCCTTTAAAAGTACTTCAGATATTGCAGATGTCAAACACCAATTACCACAAAACTTTATTCTAAGACCTGATATTTTTCTTACTTAACGCTTTGTCATTATTTGCATTCTATGATTTAAAGTTTTTCTTTTCTAGACTCTAAGCTCTTTGAGGGAAAAATTTTTTTCCTACACTTCTCACCTTTACTGTTCTTCATGAATATTTTACTGATGTACCAATATTTATTAAGTGAATAATTAGATCCTTTCTCCTTTTATTACAAACAAGGGGACACTGAATGTCCCTGACATATTGCTAGATTTCTTCTTGTAATTTCATCTGGGAACTTTCAATTCTTATTTTCCACCCTCAAACAATGGTATCTGCAAAAACGGGAGGACCCACTGGAAGACTGGTTGGTGCTGGCTGATTCCCTTGATGTACCTCCTTCAGCAGAAATGACAGCCGGCACGCTCCCTGTGGGTTTGAAATACATAATTGCAAACACGGTGAGGTGCTGGACCATATTATTCACCCTTTATGTCTTACACTGAATGTGTTCAATTTTAAAAAACATTATTGTTATTTTATGTCAACAATAACAATACCCTTCTGTTGTATATTGCTGAACAGTTTATAGAGCATCTTATATACATTATCTCATTTAATCTGTACAATAAGCTTTTATTTTTCTTGCTATATTATATGTGAAATCTGAGGAATGGGAGGAGAAAAGGTTAGCTAGTGGGTGCCACGTGCTTTACACACATTATCTCATTCAATCATCATAGCAGCCCTTGAAGTAAGCAATAATATCTCCATTCTACTGATAAAAATCTAAGGTTCAGCGATGCTAACTAGTATATGATGCAATTGAGATTCAAACTCTGGTTTGTCTGGCAACGAAACCTATACTTTTCCCACTACACCAGTAGTTGACTGAATTACACTGTAACCTTTATTTAGTAGAGTCTACTTTTTATGACTGAAGTCACTGTTTTTTTCCCCTGAGCTTTACTGAGGTATAATTAATCAATAAAAATTGTATATATTTAAGGTATATACTGTGATGATTGGATATTGTGAAATGATTACCACAATGGAGCTAATTAACACATCCATCACCTCGCATAGTTGCCATTTTTTGTGTGTTTGGTAGGAACACTTAGATTTAGTCTCTTGGCAAATTTGAAGTATACAGTACAGTATTGTTAACTCAGGTCACCCTGCTGTATGATAGATCCTCAGAACTTATTCATCTTACAACTGGAAGTTTGTACACTTTGACCAGCATCTCCCCATTTTTGCCACCCCCAGCCCCTGGCAACTACCCTTCTACTCTCCATTTCTGTGAGTTCAAGACATCACTGTTTGTTCACCTCTAGTGACGTTAAGATCTGGACATGCACATGATTCCAGAGAAAATCGTAGAACAGCCTTTCTTTGCCTCATCCTTCCTTCAGAGAACTCATACTTTGCTGTCCCAGTCCTCTGTTGCTGGTGATAAACATAGAGAGTGCAGACACCGTGTTACTTTGTCATCTGTCACTGTTTGCACCGTCTCAAACCAAGGCAATGATTTGGGATGGGGCTAAACTCAATTAGCATTCTCATCATTCTTTTCCCGTCCCACTCTTTCTAAACCTAATTCCTTTATGCAGAATGCCCTAGAAAACGAAGATCACAAATTTGGCAGTTTGGCTGGCCTAGGAAGCAGAGAGCAATGGCTGCCCTGGCAGATACTCTCACTTACATTTCAAGGATGTTTGTTCCAAAATTCCAAAAAAAAAAAAAATGACCAATTTGACTAGACCTGTGGTGGTGTGAGTGTAATACAGAGAATCTTGTGAAAAAAAAAAATAAGCTTGTTCCTGACAAAGCAATTTGATCTTTGGATCTTAATAACCCTGGTTGGAAGGTAGAAACTCCAGTGTTCACTTTTGGGTCAGGGAGTCATTGCTTAAAATGTTAAGAGAATTCATTTTCCTGGAGTGTTTTTCCTTTCAAGTCACGTTTTACTGCTGGAGTTACTCAGCGAATTAATAGGTATAGAAATGCAAAGCTCTTTTCTTATTACATTCTATCGATCTGATTGCAGTGTCATTAATTGAAAGGCTAGGATAATGTGATGGATAGTTCAGCTCAAGATTCTACATTCATTTTGGCCCAGATCTGTTGGAAGAAAGCTGCATGCAACTGACTGAAAGAAGCCTTTTGCTCTGACGTTAATTATTCTTTCTTTCTCAATCCTTGTGAGAGCATTCAGCCCTAGTGAGATTTACAACGTGAAATTATAAACTGTTTCTCTTCTTAAAGGAAAATCAAAACCCAGAATGTGTATTTGTAGAGTTGGAAATAATCCATGTGGTAACTCTCTTTTATAGATTACGTATACATGACATTTTAAAAAAACAGTTCTGACAGAAACAAATTCTGACTCAAAAATAGGGAAGCAGGCATTTTACTCTTCATTTTAAGCAATTTCATTCGGAATATTGTGGTTGTGAAACATTATTTTCATTCATTCCCATTGCGTCCATTTCATTTTAGTGGTGTGTGAAACTTTAGAGAGACTGGTATGTGGTTAGGGATTATTTTTTATTGTTTTTGTTTTAGGGCTTGTTTTTATTGTTTTTTATTCTGTTTTTTACGTATTTTCTTTTTGGGTGGTTTGGCCTACTGTCCCTTGGATTTCCCCTGTAAGTTTAAATTAACTTGAGAATTTTGTATATGTACAGATATGCTCACATACATATTTAATAAGTGTACTCTAGTATGAAAAATGTAAAGGAATTTTTAAAAATATTTTAATCCTCTGCGTGAAGGGAAAATTCCCCAGGCTTGGACAAGAACATACCAGCTTATCTGTAATTTGTTCATGAAGGCTGAGCTTGTCTCCTTGCTTCTTACTTATACTTTAGTGAGCTGGGCTATTTTTCTTTTGTGTTTATTATTTTAAATATTTGAAGCTTGAAATGAATGGGAAAAATATTCAAGTTTAAAGCACGCCTAAATGATGTAAAACATCATCCAACTCTTGCTTTTAATAAACGTTGTTTGGAGAAGTTTAGAAGTTTAGTACGTGTTACTAATAATACACGTCCAGCCAAATATTTCTTTATCCTTAGTCTACGGTGTTTGAATTGTCTTTCTCAAGGTGTGATTTCTTCTCCTGGTTGTGCTTTTGATGGTAGAATAAGTCATTTGTGGAATGATAGGAAGTGAGCAAATTGCCACTCAGCGTGACCTCATTTTGGAACACGTCTTGAAAACGTATTTAGTGCTTTCGGAGCTCAGAGACAATGGATTATGGTTTGAGGGCCTCCTAACTGACCTTTGGCTTGGTGAGCAGTGTGAGCTGCTTCCTCTGATCATCAGCTTCTCTCAGAGTGTAAAAGAGGCTGCACCAACGGGAGGAAGTGAGTGCTGTTGACGAGAGCACAGGCTGCCTTAGCCCTGGTATTATGTCTAAAAATACACCCACCGAGAGGCAGGCATATGCTCGCGCCTCAGTGTGAAGGAGCTCTCGCCTGTGTTTCTTGCTATACCCATCTAAATTCTGGAGTGAGGAATTAAATTATTCCAGAAGCCTTGCCAGTCTTTGATTTGCCATTGTCTCTGCTTCTTCGTTGCCTTTGAATGGGACTCTTGATACAGGGCTTTCATAGACCAGCCGGTGCTGATGGGGTCGGTGACTTGACGATGGCGCCTGCTCCTTCCGTTGTGTTCTGTCTGAGGAGTGCTTTTCTTTCCTTTTTGGGAGGCAGAGAGCACTGGGCAGAGGTTGCACTTGGCACATTACAACTCCGCTGTCACTGCTGTGGCTGTTACTCCCCCCGGCAAGAGCCCAGGAGCCAACAGGACGGTGGGTCACCTCGCCAGCTATTTAGCACCATTTCCCTTCTCCCTCTCAACATGGTTAGGATTTGTTCTTTCTTCAGTGACAGGGTTTGAGGGGGGTTCCTGAGTCTCCCTCTCCACCCCTGCTTCATCCTGACAGGGACCTGCTTTATCCTGATTTCTCACACCTCTCCCCATTCTGAAAGCTGGCTAGGTTCTCACTCCCCTGCAGCTCACTTTTTAGGTTCTCTTGTTGGGGTTTTCTCTTTGGCTGTTATCTCTAAATTTCTCAGCTTCTGTAGTTACCTCACAAGTTAAAAGGGGTGAAATTATTATTTGAGCCATTTCGTCTCGGATGAAAGAAAACAAAAATTGCTCTTTAGAGGGATAGTGCTAAGAAGTAGAATAAATAGCAGAGGGAAATAAGGGACACTGTTTTGCAGCCCCTGCCACAGCTTGGCTGTAAATACGTGTATTCAGGTAAGACTTTCCGTCGTATTTACAGAGTTAGAGGAAGATGTTAACCTTTGGGATATTTTCCATGCCTTGTTTGAAAATAATTTCAATTCTAACAGGAAGTGCTGAAGAAAGAAAGGCAGTTTTTCATGCACCAGAAAAAGACAAAATCACAGATAACATCAGATACAAGGTACACCATTCCCTGTGAAATTACCCATATTCAAAAATGAGTAGGATCAGCTGTTACTTATACCTCCCTCTTTCTTCTTGTGTATTCGTTAACAATATTTTGATGTCCTTGAAAACCGAAAGGCAAAGCATTATTTTTCAAAAAGGTTGTTTTTTTTTTGAGGTTTCTGCAAAATGAGATATAAAAATTCTTTATGTTGCTTCAGATGGTTAGCACAGAATACATCCAATGCAAGTTACCACAGATATAGCCAATGTAAGCTGATATTCACATGTGCAATTAAAAAAATACACATACACACTCACTCCAAAACAATCCCACCCTATGTTAACCAAAATCTAGACTTGAATTAAAAAAAAATAATTTCATCTTTAAAGAGGAGAATTAATCTTCATATACGCTTTTCTATAGCTGAACATTCCCCTCTCCTTTTTTCAACATTATTTTATTAGTTTCCTTCCTAAAAGCCACTGAAATGGACAAAGAAATCTACCATATAGTTAAATTCTAGTGGCAGTTGATTAAATTGGAGCATGGATCAAATATGTCATAAACTCTTATTTGTCACCAGGTACCTCCTTTTAGTTCAGCTTAATGCATTTTATTCCCAATGATGCCAAAGAAATACATGTGCCTGTAGACACTCCATACCTAATTACGCAGCTGGATACATGAATAACCTGTAATATTATACAGATTTGAGAGTTAAACAGGAAAAAAAAAAAACCCCAAACAGGAAAAGGTGCTGTTATTTGTAGCCAGCAAGTTGCATGATCCAGGTGCTGGAGTATTCGCGTGCCTTTCCACCTTTGTTCCTTCAGAGGCGTTGAGGGTCTCAGCTATTGCTGACTAATTGATAGTTGTGGTAACCGCTATAGGCTCCTTAGATTAGAAATGCATGCAGACGTGGGTCTCGACTCAAACACTGAGGAACGCACACTCTCACTTACTTACACAGGCAGAAAGTCTTCGTGCTAATAGAGGTGTGATGGAGATAGCAGGACATAAAACAGAAGAGAGAGAGAGAGAGAGAGACAGAAAGAGAAAGGGAGAGAGAGAGGGAGAGAGAGATGGCTGGCAGCAAGTATACCCCTGCAAATAGTTCTAAAATGCGTTTGCAAATGCAGAAGGCTTCAGAACCATCCAACAATTCAGACACCCTTTTTATTTCTTCTCTGCGGGACGCCTCCATCCAGACTATTCGCAAAAAAACGGAAAAGGTGAGAGCCCTGCCATCTTAGCTCAGAATTCATCTGATTTCCTTTTTTCCCCCCTGCCTTGTATTCCTCAATCCATTGTCCATGCATCCGATGGCAGCCGCCCTTGCTCTTGAATGAAAGTGTCACAGCAGGAGCAGAAAAAGGGTTGAGGGAAGGCATTGTCAAATCCACGGTTGTCTATTGTTTCTTCGCTTTCACTGCTCTGCTTTTTTTTTTTTTTTTTTTTTTTTTGAGGCTTTCCCTTACTAGTGGCCTCTGTCCAGGAGGAGGGAGAAAATTGCAAGAGTTCGTGGAGTAGTAGAGTGGAGCTTTTTTTATTGCACACTGTTTTGATAAACAGCTCAGCAATACAGTCCATGAAATTAGGAAATACAGCAAGAGTGGAGGATTCTGGTGGGAGAGTGAGGGGGGGCTTCAGAGATGGCTCCAGCCTAGATGCCAAAGGCAGTTTCTTTGTAAGGACTTCGCTGGTGATATTTGTTTTCTGTTGCATTTTCAGTTTTAAAAAATCGTGAGGAAAGTCTTATTCATCTGTCCAGCTTTCCATTTGTTTATTTTTGTTCAGCTCAACAACTAGATGGAAATTTTAAGCCAGGCCATAGCTGCTGTTTGTGATTTGCTCAAAGGTTGAAATCGGTTCAGCCTGAATCGGTGATTGTCCTTTTCAGATCATTTAAGCTTGCATGTGAAATGTGTGTGGTAACTTTCCAATGTACATTACAAAAAACTGGGTTTGATCATCGTTTGTGTGGCTATAAATCTTGGGATTATGCTATTTTGCACCTTAACCACAGTTGTTCTTTTGGGCAACATTTACCCACGACTGATTATCTTCTTTGAACAGGCCAACTCCTCTGATAACTCCCAAAGTTTTCAAAGGCTACAGAGTCACACTTTCAGACTAGATTTTTAGGAAAGTATTTCAGATGAGCATTTGATGTAAGCATGAAAATGCTGGGGATTTTTTCCAGCAACTTTAACTTTATGTAATCTATATTTCCTCAAATAAATAAAAGTGATTAAAACTGATTCCACACAGAAAGAATTAGAGGGCAGACTGAATTTGAACTCCATGTTCAAACAATTTTGCTAAAAAACAAACACATTGGCAAATTTTATAAACTTAGTTTTAGCTTAGAAAAATCACATAGCTGTAATTGGGGTTCTCCATCGTTTTCTTCCTTCTAAATATTGTGCTATCTATAATTACCTAGAAAAAATTATTCCAAATTGATCATTTCTTTTTTTCTCAAGCCAGCTAACTTCTGGCATGAGCCTAGGACTTTTCACTGTTGTCAGAATTTGCTAAACACTCAGCATTTCAATTCTGAAATGTATTTTAAGTCAAGAGGGGATATATCTGCATGCAGAGGAAGAAATTTTTTCTCTTGAGGAGCCATTCCATTTTATAACACATGCGGGTGGGTTAATGTTCAATGTGAGCTTATGGTTTCTTTCTTTCCAATAATGACTGTAGTCTGTCTGTGAATATAGAGGTAGAATAACTTTTGGGTTCCATAAGAAAAGACCTTGAATTCGAAGTCTGAGATCTCCATGTATGTGAACAGCTTATTGGGTACCCTGAAAATACATTCTTTCCCTTTCCGTTCTCATTGTCTTGATTTAGGGGACATGAGCCCAGCCACCCTGCCTCCTTCTTTTGTGAAGGGACATTTTGAAATGTCTATAGAAAGCAAACTTCTCGAAGAAATGCAGAGTGGGCCATGGTTTGAATGCAAGTCTGAATTTAATTGTGGCCACCCTGGTAGTACGCTGTTTAATTTCCAGCACACATCTGCCTGATCCTTACAGCAACTCTAGGCCAGAAATTGTGAGCAAGAAAAACTTATCTGTGATAAAGTTACATATCTTTTGCCAAGGAACAGTCACTTGGGGTTGATTCAAAAGTCAAATTTAAACAAATGTTTCCAAGGCTTTTGTGTACGGGGAAGTTGGAATGGCTAACTTCTTCAGAGCACTTTGGACAGAAAGAAATGGAGAGCCCCATCTTCTGACCAATTTTACTTTGGTACAGGGTGAAATGAGGAGGAAATGGCTGAAATATTACAAGGTCAGCTAGTATTTCCACCTTAAAATGCAAAAGACAAAGAGGTTCGTGGAAGGCTCCGGGTCTCTTGTGATTGAAGTAGTGTAAACAATTTCCTTTTTCACTCCAGAACAGTGTAATTCTCCAAGGAGCTGGAAGGAATGCTCATACCCCTGGGAGAACAGACTTGGAGGGAACCCCATCTCTTAGCCTGTGCCCCCTGCAGATATTTCATTTCTGCTGGATCAACTTAAAAGGAACAACTGATCTTGTGGCCAAGGTCAATCCTCCGACATTTTAGAGGCACAGGTTCAAGTTCAACTATGAATCCAAATATTTTACACAACTGTCTGTAGCTGTTCCAGCAGACATAAAACTTGCAAATCATACAGAAAACCTAACCTGGGCATTTCTTGAAAATGGAAACCCCACCTCTAATATTTTACGTATTGAACACAAGGAGGTCAAAATATTATCTGTGCCTTCTATCTTCTGGGCCCTAAAAATACAAACGTCTTTTAAAAAGAAAGGGAAAAACAGTATCTTTCGGCATTTTAGAACAACTTATCAAGAATCAAGCAAAAGATCACATGTATGTGTATATAAAAGATAAAATACGATGTAGCTGTTCTACTTCTTTTTTACTCATGTGCCCTCAGGCTGATTTAAAATAACCACTCAAATGTCAGTGTAAGGCCAAAAATACTAAACTCGTTTTCAGTCCCCTCATTAATTGAAAACATTTTCTTTTTCAAAAGCACGTGCCTCACTGAGTCTCCACAGTTAAGTAGCAGACACACCCTTCAGGGTCATCACTTTTTAAACCCTTTTGGATTTCTTTTTTCCCCTCCAAATTGGGAGGACAGAGTTGAGCTGCCCCTTTTTGAGTGAACAGCACACCTTCCTCTACCTAAGGATATGAGACCTGGAGAGATAAAATGCTCATTTAATTTCCTTTGTGATAAAGGATTCCTTGTACTCATAAGATAAGTGTGAAACATTAGCAAAATGAAGACTTTCTACAGTGCTCATCAACCAGCACCACAGACTGTTCTTGTGATATTTTGGGAAACACACAGAAAGCTCCTAATGGTTTGTTAAATTAGCAAAGAGGTGGCATTTGGATATGATGTTTCATGTTCAAGGAGTTGTGTTTTAAAGTAAGCAAATATGGAAAATGAGGATTCTATCTATAGAGGATGCTTTGACTAAGCTCTATTTTCTCCCCAGGTTTATTTTTCTAGAGTGGATGGGGGAGAAGGTAGGCACTATTTTATTTATATAGACTTGCTAGGCTAACTGCAGATGTTTGGGATTTTCTTGAAAAATAATTATATTATTTTGACAGTTGATGTTTTAAGTACAGCATAAAACTCCTGAGAGTATTCTAAGAGAAATTATGTGGTAATCCAGGGCTGGATATGTGTTTGTTTGTTTTCATATTCATTTCATGTAAATTTCTGTGTAAAAGAAACAGTGTTGATTTGGAGAATATTTCCCCTCTACCTACTTCTCTGAGTGTAGATCTGGAAGGATGAGAAGAGAGTTTGTAGAATGTTTACTCCAGAACTGCTAGCAAGAAAGTTTGTGGGAGGGTATTAAAAGGGATGCCAGCCCTGGTGGTCTAGGGGTAAAGATTCATGCTCTCACCACCGCAACCCAGGTAGGTTTCCCATTCAGGGAACCACACCACCCATCTGTTAGTTGTCATACCGTGGCAGCTGCATGTTGCTGTGATGCTGAAGGCTATGCCACCGGTATTTCAAATACCAGCAGGGTCACCCATGGTGGACAGGGTTCAGTGGAGCTTCCAGAGTAAGACACACTAGGAAGAAGGACCTGGCCACCCACTTCTGGAAAAATTATCCATGAGAACCCTAAAAAAACCAGCAGAGCATTGTCTGATAAAGCATGGGAAGGTAAGAGGATGGTGCAAAAAGACTGGGAAGGGTTCTGCCCTAGGGTCACTAGGAGTCGAAATCAACTCCATGGCGGTAACAACCAATTAAAAGGGATATCTCAGGTTAGCCATCTTTAAAAAGTTAGCAGTTTTGTAATGCCTCTCTAACCTTCTTCAATCCCTTTTACTCGTCTCCATCCCTTTGGGCCCTGTTGTCTACCATTGCCCCAACCACCAGGTAGGTAGAATGAAAACAAAGCCAACAGGAAACACGAGTGCCATTACCCCAGTGAAACCCGGTCATCCAAGCATAAATCAAGAACTCATAGCATAAATGTAATTTATCCACATTGTTCAACCTCTTGAAGGAAACAGGTTATGATTATTGCTGTGAAACCTTTTCCAAAAAAGCTACAGTCATTTGACTGTTACAATCTAATTAGTCTTCATACTCTTGAAAGAGTGATTTTTTTTTTCTGATAAACACAAGGGGACACTGAGGACCAAAGAGAGTTTTGGCTTACCCAAGGTTAAGACACATATGGTGCAGGATCATGTATCCAAGGAAAGACCTAAGCTTCTCAGCTCAGCTCCATCTGCCAGCATGCATCACTTTTCAAGGTTACACCTGAGATCTCAGAGGAATTCAGTTGCTTCTCTGGGCTGGCTAGTGAGACCCAAAACCCAGAATGCCCTTAAGAAATTCACAATCAAAGGGGAAAGTCATCTCAGTATGATGCACTTTGCTGGTTTTAAGGACCTATTTCCTGGTAAAGAGAATCAACTTTTTTGCACATTTGAGACATTTTGAATAATTTTTAACTTTCGTTTCTTTTCATGTAAAACTTTGACAAAGTAGGGCACATGAACATTAGGCTGGGTAACATTAGAAGTGTTGAAACTTCTCAAAATGTTTGGCTTTTTCACTACTTGCTAATCTGAGAAATGGTCTGAAACAGCAGCTCAGGACTGCAGGGTGGTGATCTTAACTGGAACCTGTCCTTTCCTGACCAGGACTCGTTAGTTTGGATATTCCACATCACTCCGTTTCATACCAATGAATTTTGGTGGGATAGATAATCAGTTGGGATGATTCAAGCCCAGACCAATAGCTTTTTCTAGTATCAGATTTTACAAAACTAATCTGGACTATTACCTCAATTCTTGACTTCATTTCATTCTTTTTGATGGAGTCTTAAAATACTGCATTGCAGCTAATCACACAAATGACCTCATTGCAGAAAAAAAATCATCTATCCTAGATCGTAGAATTTTAGAGTAATCACGACTCTGGGGACTTTTAAATAAAATCATAAAATGTGAATTAAAGTTCACTGATATCCCATGTCTTTTACATTAAATCAGAAGTGCAGGGTCATTATTTTCTACTTCTAGGTAATTTCATACATAGACTTATCTGGAAGAAACTCTAAAATTGTCTGACATCTCTGCTACTGTGGTCTATTATATACTTTCTGTCCCTCCTCCCAATTGATGTGCTATGATCAATGCTAAGCTTATTCTTTTTATTTGACTCACGTTAATGTGACTTCCTAACATCCAGAAAAAATATCTCCTCATTGGTTGCTCAGTAGCTAACAATGTTTTGCATGGTGGTGTCAGCTAAGTTGTGCCCAGACATTGAAGAATGGTTGGGCAATTTATAAGCTTATATATGGATATTTGTGTTATTTTCTGTAAATGGTGGAGAAAAGAGAACATTTATCATGTTTGTGCTTTTTAAAAACATGGTAATTATTATTAGGTTAAAATGAAACATACCACACAGTGTCTTCTTAACTTTTATTTTAGTAATAATGTGAGATTGGGTTTATTTCCATAAATATATTGACATTTTAGTTTATTTTTAAAAAACAAAAACCCCAAACCCTTCAGTTGTGGATAAAGTAATGTTATAAGTTTTTATTATCCAGTAGGTCTATGTATTATGAATGTGTTGAGCAGTAACCCAATCCTTAGCTTTATTTGAATAGAACTTGTCACATAGGTAGGCATTATTTTCAATTTTCCTGAGATTTTTGTTTCCATGCCCCCTTTAAATTTTTTTTAATCCTGAATAAAGTTAATATGATTCATGCCAATCTGGTGAACATATTGGGGCAACTGGAAAGAAGGAAAATGGCTAGTATTGGACTATGTAAATAAGCAGGGAATTGGACAGCCACGGATCTGACTTTTCTAGTAACTTGACTAATCATGCTGAAATATCAGGATATATACAGAACAACAGTTAGAGGTGGGGAATAGCCACTGAAAGACTAACTCCTTCCTTACCTGGAAACACAGCTAAGAGGGACACTGCATCCTCTCAAGGCAGGCCTAAACGTATACAGGAATATTCAATGAGAATTTGTCAACTGACAAATATTTGTTGCTCTCAGTCCAGAGCTGGAGGACATGTTGTTGAAAATGTGAGAATGGTAAAAGATGCAGTAAGGGTCCCTGAAGAGCTTATCGTCTGGAAAGAAATGACAGTAAATTCGGTTTAGTTGTTCCAGAACATTGGTGAGCAGAGCTATTTAGCAGGCACTGTGCAATGTGCCACAGGTAAGAAAGAGATAAAAACATGGTCCCTATGCCTAAGGAAGTTAGGGGAGGTTGTGGACTCGTAAGCAGATAATGTCAATAAAAGATGTGCTGTGGTGATAGAGTGAGGCGTTGCCACTTCATAGGACTGGTAAAGGTTTAGCAAGGAGATGATGTCTAATCTGAATCTTGACTGAGGAATTGTTTATTTAGTGCCCACTAAAATTCTGGACCCTTGTGTGGTGCTGGGGATTTAAGGAAGGATAAGATGGTATCTATCTTTGAGGAGACCGTGATCTAATTTAGTAGACAAGTTATGTGGTGTGTTTGGAGGGAGTCAAGAAAGGCGGCCTACCCAAGGTGTTGTTCAGCGGGAACACTGTAAATAGAATGATATGAAGGTGTAGAGGAGGGAACAACTAATTCTGCTGGGAAGAGAGTAGAAATTGGTGAAGACTTCATGGAGGAGGTGACATTGGTCTGAGCATTGAAAGTTAAGTGGAATTTTCCCAGGTAGGGATAGTGTGGTGAGAACAGAAGGGAATTCCAAGAAGATGAGATGGCATGAATCAAGGCGTGGGGTTGTGAAAGGGTGTAGTGTGTTTAGGGAAACAAGGTCTAGTTTGGTTTGGCTGGAACCTATGGGGCATGGAAGGAATTGGAGGAAATTGGGTCAGGAAAATGGCCTGGAGCCAGAAGGTGAAAGCCAGGCTAAAGAATCTGTTGTTTGTTTCTGAAAGGCAGTGAGGAGCCCTTATTATTGGAGGTTTTGAAAAGTAATTGGAGGGGGAAAGGAAGAGAAGGAAAGTTAAAACAATGGTTCTCAGCAGGGATGGGGAATGTATCAGAATAACCTGGGAAGCTTTTGCAAAATACGCAAGCCTGATTTTTTCCCTTAGTCTTCTGTCTTTTCCCTCAACCAAGTTTCTGATGTGATATGAGATGATGTGAAGGCAAATAAAGATATTTTGAAAAAGCTTGCGAAGTGATGCTGAGGCATCCTGCCCTCTGCTATCGCATTAATCTAGTCAACGGATGCCCAAGTAAGGCTGAGACGATGGAGATGAGAAAGGATGATTTGATGGATGCATGAGAGTTGGAATTAGTAGGATGCATCGGAGGAGGGTGTGATGGGGAGGAAACACGCTAAATACTTAGGTAGCTAGTGCAAGCGACTGAGAAACTAACTGAAATGAGCTCAAGAAGAGGAGCAGGGTCTTTGGACAAGATTATAGATTCTACTTGATACATGTAGAATTTGAGGTCCCTGTAGGCAGTTGGTAACATAAGAAGCTGGAGTTCAGGAGAGCTGAAAACCATACATACCCAAGTCAATTATGAAGCAATATAAAATAGCATACAAATGTTTAAAACAGGCAACAGAAAAACAGAGACAAGGGAGATTTGTGTTGGCTGGAGCAGACAGATAAGTCTTCAAGGAGAAGGGGAACTTGAGTTGCATCTCAAAGCATTAATAGAAAATTCAACTTCAAGAGAGGAGATTAAAAATAGAGATCATTTGCAAAAAAGTATGGGGTGAGAAAGAAAAATGCTGTTTCGAGAGGGCAGGACAGCAATATAAATGACTTAATAATAAAACCTAATATACTCTCATTTATTCTTCACTCCTAGAAGGAGCCATTATTATTCACAATTTATAGATGAAGAAACAGGTTCAGAGAGGTTAAACAAATGACCCAACTGGTTCCAATTGGAACCTTTAAATCTAGACTCTTGTTCTGATCCATTAGGTGTGTGTCCTTCACGGCAGGGTTCGTTTCTTACCTAGCCTGAAAATAGAGTAGACTCTCAATAAATAATCGCTGAACTAAAATGAAACTTATTAGTTCTTTTATGCCTTAGTTTAATTATTTGCCATCTACATTTGAGACTAAACATGGAAAGTGACACTGTAGGATTAGAAATCACCCTAATGATTTTCTAATCCAACCAGCTCACTTTATAAGAGGAGGAAGTGAAGTCTCAAGAAAGGAAGTGACTTACCTAAAATCTTACATCCAGTTATCAGCAGAGCACGACCAGTACCTTGATCTCAATTTCTTCTTCAACCAGGGCTTTTCTCTCATACCTTTTAATCCAAGAGAGCCGTACATGCAAAGTGTGAGACAGTCCTCCCTCTTCTGAGCTCTCCGAAATTGGATGGAGATGGAAAACATGGGTGGGCTATAAGAGGTGATATGATAGGTAAGAACTTTGACTATCTTTTTAATCATCCAGTCTAATCATTGTATTTAATGGCGTGAATAAAGAAGGCTGACACAGGAATCAGACACGAGAATTAATGAGCAATTCATCTGAGAAAAGAACAACAAAGATAAGGTTAGGGGAGGAAGTAAATTTTTCCATGTATTATGGTGGGATGCTATAGAGGCACCGTTGTTTGCTATCTTTTAAATGGAAAACATAGTCACTACCCAAGATAGATTAAAAAAAATATATCTTCCCAGGCTAGAGAACTGATGAGGGAGTGGTGCAAGGCATGGTGGAAAGGGTCCAGCGCTGGGATTCTGGACCCCTGAGGGCGCTCACAAGCTGTGTGATTTTGGGGACTCATATTACTTTGTTCTCTCGGGTTCCTCATCTGTAAATGAGAGGGTTAGATAAGATTTGTCTAGCTTTTGTTTGTCACTTGCCCTCTCAAGTAAACCCCTGCCCAAAGCTAATGAGCCCCTCTTTACCAGAAGGTGAGGTGAAGAAATAAGGCAGCTCGACACTAGCACGAATGTTCGTTTCTAAGGGTGAGAAGAGACTGTGGGGCTGCGCGAACATTGAGTAGCAGCCTCCTTGCTCAATCAACACCACGTGGGGCCAGCTGGCCCGTCTGGTATCTTCAGCTGCTGGTATTCAGCAAAATACCACATCAACCAATCAGCTGCTGGGAGCCCGATCTTCTCACCTAGTCCCTGCCAACCTGTCCTGGCTCAACTCTACTTCTGGCCTTCCATGCTTCATCTCAACTGTACATTCTTGATGATGACTATGAATTGATCTCACTCTTTATCTCCTTATTCCATCTTGCCCTTCGGTTATATCCCTTTTATTTTTTGATGCATTTTTTTTTTGTTTTAAAATTGTATTTTTAAAATTAACATATATATAGTGAAATTGACTTTTTTGGGTAGTATACAGTTCTATGAATTTTGACACATTTATAGATTGATGTTATCATCACCAAAAGCAGGATACAGAACAGGTCCATCAATTTAAAAAAAAAAAATTCTTTCATATTAGTCCTTTGTAGTCATACCCTTCCCTCACCCCCAGTCCCTGGCAATACTGAGATGTTGAAAATGTCATAAGAATGGAGTTATGAGAATGGGACTCTTTTTTTGCGGATGGCTTCTTTCACTCAACATAATGCCTTTGAGGTTCATCCATATTATTGTATGTATCAATAATTTGTTATTTTTTTATTGCTGAGTGGTTTTCCACTTATATATCATATGAATATAGCCCATTTGGTTTATCCATTTGCTAGTAGGGAGACATTTGCATTGTTCCCAGTTTGGTTTGAATATGAATAGACCTGCTGTAAATATCCACGTACAGGTTTGTGTGAACATACGTTTTCTCTTCTCTAGGGTGAACAAGAGGAGTGAGAGTGCTGAGTTGACCACCTTTACCATTGATTGCTTCCCACTTTTGAATCTAGGTTTGCCCTGCCCCTTGGACTTCTGATCCTGGCCTCACACAGCTGCCTCATCTCTTCCTCAGATGAACAGGCCCATCCATCAGTGCAGTTCTGGCTCTCTCCCCTCCATTCCACAGTCTTCCTCTTTCTGGCTGGGAGCTCCCAGCATGTAATAAAACTAGAGCCCGTTCTGATTAGTCTAAATCTTTTTCAGCTCTGAATTGGCTGTGATTTGGATTATTGCACCAGTATTGTAGTACCCTCTGCTGGCTGATTCACAAAGCTGGCTTTATGCCTGTGTGAAGAGAGAAATTGTAGGTGCAACGGAAAAAAAGAAAAACAATTGGGGGAAGGAGGTAGTGGTGGCAAACTACCATTGTAGCGACAGCCTGACAGGGACACTTCGTGTATTTGATGCTACACATATAGATAAGTGCTGTAATGTTTTTGTGGAACCCTACAATATTGTGCTTGTCTTCCCAATTGTAGGCAAAGATGGGCTGTTTGGAAAGCTGGACTCAGCCTGGAGCCCGTTACCCAGATTGCTATTTTGTGAAGACTTCCGCACACAAATGACTCAGATCCAAACATTCAGAAATGATCTTGGAGGGCCATCTGGTTCTTACTGGTTCTACCAGCTTCATTCAGCCTGGTGGATGGATCCAGTACAAAAGATAGTGAGGGCTCTTCACTGAAGTTTAAATACGTTCCACTGACTGAAGTGAGAAGCTGACTTTTACAAATAGCCGATGCCGATGTTCATAGGGCCGACTAATGATGTCTCCCTCTCATAGGTCAGTGGAAGTCTGATAAATATTTAATTGATGATCATGCCGTTGCATGGAGGCTTCGAAACACACACCCACACCCACACACACAATTTTGTATCATCAGGGAACATGTGTTAATTTGTTTGGGTGTCTGAAACAGGCTGGGAATTAGGCTGACCCAGCATGTCAGGCCACGAGTCTATCAGAGCTGTGGGATCACTGTGATGTGTCACATCTAATTTGTGAAGACGGCGCTGCCAGCCTTGCAGTTTGGATAGTGGTGCTGGTGGGTTTGCTATTTGCACTCGCTGGCTGCTCTCCTTTGTGATCAAAGGTAGGGCTGCGAGTTCTATGGCCCAGGGACAGGGAGAGTCTCCTCTTTGGGAGGCGAACAGGCATGGACAGGGATGGAATCCTGTGCCCTCAGCCTCAGTTCTGACCAAGTCCAGACAGAGACGGGGAATGTAGTGAGAGGGACGCTGGGCACCAGGGAACATGGATTTGGGACAGCCAGCTCGTCAAGCAGAATGCGTGAAGGGGCACTCCTTGATTAACCTTTTGTTTCTCCGAGTATTCGCTTTCTCTCTGAAACTGGCCTGAGGGGAGGTGTGTACGCTTCCTTTAGTTCATGTAGGCAAAATCACAATACATCCTATATTACGACAGCGTAATTCATACTGTAATGCTTTCTCATTCTCTAGGATGTCAAGTTACCAAATGCAGGGGCTACATCTTATTTCTATGTACCCCCCAGCTCAGCAGAGGACTTAGCCTGAAGGAGACATAAAAAGGGAGCTTGTTAAATGCTGTGGGTAGAGGTGTGACTTTTTAAGGGCACCCATGAGTTGGATGTGGTATATAGATGTTGAGACCATGGGGAAATCACTTTACCTCGATCTCAAGTAATTTGTCTTTCTTGTATTCCCTTTCAGTGAAGATGCTGGTGTTCCACATCCAGTTATTCTCTTCTTTCCAAGACTGTGGTTCTCCAGGAAGTCTTCCCTACTGAAGGGGAACCAAGATCTAGAGAATCTCTTACATGAAACAAACCGGTAAGTCTTTACCAGCAAGTTGAATATTTTTTGTTCCAAAGAGTACCAAATAACCACAAAGATCACCTCAGTACCCACGGCCCTCTGAAGACGTGAAGCAAAACCTCTACATAGTTGAAAGCAAAACTTAATGGTTTAGAATGTTTTAGTCTGTCTCAATATGTCTATTCTGTGAAGATGGCACTTAAAATGATTTCTAACTGTTAATGGAGAAATTTAACATTATTGGTTTTATAAGCCTCTAGAGAGGCTTACGGTCTGCAAGAAAGACTTGCTAGGGCTCTGCAGTTCACCAGCTTTCTTCAGCAAGGCTTTTCCTCTTCTCCTCTCAGGATATCATACTTTCACACAGAATCTTAACATTTCCTTGTGAGTGGTTTCTAGAGGGGCCTCACAGTGTTCCCTGGGGCATCAAAGACTTAAGTTGGCTCCCGGTGAGTTTCCTGATGATTGTGTTTGCAGTGCCTGTGCTTTTTAAAAATTTTGGTAAAATATACATAACTTAAAAATGACCTTCTTAACCATTTTTAAGTGTACAGTTCAGTGACATAAAATACATCCACATAGTCGCACTACCATCGCCATCATACATCCACAGAACTATTTTCATCTTGCAAAACGGAAGCTCTGTACCCATTAAACAACAACTCCCTACTCCTCCCTGCCCCCAGCCTCTGGCAGCCACCGTTCTTTATGAATTTGACTACCCTAGGCACCTCATATAAGTGGAATCACACAGTATTTGTTGTTCTGTGACTGGCTTATATCACTTAGAATAATGTCCTCAAGGCTCATCCATATTGTAGCATGTATGAGAATTTCCTTCTCTTTTTAAGGCTGAATAATATTCCATTGTATGTATATACCACATTTTATTTATCCATTCATCTGTTGATGGACACTTGGGTCACTTCCACCTTTTAGCCATTGTGAATAATTCTGCTATGAACATGGATGTACAAATATTTCTTCAAGATCCTGCTTTTAATTTTTTTAGCATATATACCAAGAAGTGAAATTGTGGGATCATATGATAGTTTTATTTTTAAGGTTTTGAAACACCACCACACTGTTTTCCGCACTGGTTGCACCATTTTACATTCCATCAACAGTGCACAGGAGTTCCAATTTCTCTGCATCTTCCCACCTATTTTCTTGTTGTTTGACAGTAGCCATCCTAATGGGTGTGAGGTGGTATTTCATGGTAGTTTTGATTTGCATTTTTCTGGTGATTAGTGATGTTGAGCATCTTTTTATGTGCTTATTGGCCATTTGTATGTCTTTGGAGAAATGTCTTTTCAAGTCCCTTGCCCATTTTTGAATGGAGTTGTTGGGTTTTTTTTTGTTGTTGAGTTGTAGGAGCTCTTTATATATTCTGAATTCCTTATCAGATATGTGATTTGCAAATGTTTTCTTCCATTCAGTGTGTTGCCTTTCCACTATGTTAATTATGTCATTTAATGCACAGAAGTTTTAAATTTTAATGTAGTCCAATTTATCTAGTTTTTCTTTTTGTGTTTGGCTTTTGATGTTATCTAAGGAATCATTGCCAAATCTGATGTCATGAAACTTTTCCCCTATGTTTTCTCCTAAGAGTTGTATAGTTTTAGGTCTTACATTTAGGTCTTTGGTCTGTTTCATGTAGTACCTGTTTTTACCCCTCGCTAGACAGTGAACTTCTTGAGCACAAAGACTATGGCTGTTCATCTTTGTGTTCTTAGCACTTAGCATATACCTGGCACATAGTAGATACTCAGTAAATTATAGTTGAACAAAACAACTTTATCAGACATGATGAGACTAAACCAAAGAATATATTTATAGTGATTTGCCATCTCCATAATATAAATAGCAGACTGCCTTGGAGACCCATAAAGAGATGTCTGAATTAAAAGAAGTAATACTGCTTTCAAGGACTTTTTGGCATTTTATTTATTTACTTTTTTCGTGAGAATATTTAATGGAATATTTGTCATATTAATTGTGTTCTTATCACACTTGACCTTGAGTGCCTTTCTCGTGAGATCTGCTCACAGTTACCTCTACAATGATGACAATGATTGTGAAAGGAGATTGTTTCTCTTGTTCACCTGGGTCCATAAAACCCAGGGTCAACTAGTGGAGAGGTGGACACTAGATCGATAGCTGGCCAAGTTAGCTTCATGACCTTGAGCAAGTTATCCTGTATCTCCGAGCCTCCCTCAGTTTCTTCATTTATAAAATGAGAGCATGTACAAGATTCCTCCTAGTTCTAAAATTATAAAAATTTAAGTATTGGTGATAGGACATTTCAAGTAGGAGTAGAAATTCAACCACTTCTGAGAAGATAAGATTCACCACAGTCTGGCCTCTCACAGAGAAACTTTCTACCCCAGGAGTGATCTGAGAGTCAGGTAGAGAGAAGGCTGTGCCCAGTCTCTGGAGTTACATTCCTGCCCATGCCACGTGTCTTGGCAAAGAAGGCGGTGAATTGAAAACAAGATTCCCATTACTGTTGCTGTTGCTATCGAATCAAGGACATCTTCTCCACATTTCAGCTGTTCCAGAACCAATCGTCTTGTCCTTGGGTATGTGTGTGGCATAACCAGCTTAAAAGATAAGAGATCTCTTGGTTACACTATTAGTTAAAACTATGAGTACCACCCCATTCCCCAAACTCCATATATCCCACGTTTCCTGGGTGAGTTTCAGCCGTGTTTGAGAGACAGTTATAACCACAGCCTCCCTGGTGGACACCTCGACAAGAGGTGGCCCATGGTGTGCTAGTATCTGATTCTGAGGTCTCCTTTCTGCCGTGGCCATTACTGGACCTTTCCGAGACTCAGTATTGGGTCATCTTTATGGTGCCAATGAAACAGCAAGGCCTGGCAAGGGCATAAGGGAAATCTGGGTTCTGACCTCTACTCTTTCCATCTGAGTGAGCTTTGGGCAAGTGACTTTCCCTCACTCACCGGGGAATGGGTTTCTACAAATATGAAATAGAAGGATGTTATCTACTGTTTTATTTGGAGAATTAAGTTGTTGAAAGAGAGGAAGAGTGGAAGGAACTAACTTTTATTGAGCATCTTCTATGTGCTAGGTGCTGTGCTAGATGTTTATATAAATTATCTTGTTTAATGCTCAAACAGCACTGTGAAAGAGCTATTGTTAGACTCATCTTAGGATGGAAAAATTGATGCTCAGGGAGGTTAAGTGACTTGTTCAGAGTCACGCAGCTTATACAGTCATGCACTGCATAATGACGTTTCAGTCAACGAGGGACCACATATAAGATTAGGACCATATAGCCTAGGTGTGTAGTAGGCTATACCATCTAGCTTTGTGTGAGTACACTCTATGATGTCGCATACTGACAAAAGAGCCTAACAACATATTTCTCAGAATGTATCTCCGTCATTAAGCCATGCATGACTGCACCCAGGAAAAGCAGAGTCCCAATGCATATCTGCTGGATTAAAGCAAGTGCTCTTTCCCCCACATCATTAAACCTTGACATAGAATAAGGCGAATGTATTCTGCACTGATGGGGCCCCTCCCTGCTTCTTCCACTGCTCGGGTTGCTAACCTGCTTCCTTTAAGGCTCCTGAGGAGGGGAGCTCTCAACCTTTGAGTCTTTTGGCTTCTACCTTTGCTGCAGAACAGATACCACCTATTTTCCCCAGAAGACATATTTATAGAGAAAGAAGGACTTTTGGTCATGTTTGGGGGCAAAAAATTGCCCCAAAGAGAAAGATCCAAGCATAAGCGAGTCTCCATCTATCCACGATCCTGCCTTACAGTCATTTCTTTTTCTCTCTTTTCCTCTTTCTAAACATATTCTTCAAAACCTCGTCCTCACTGGGGGCCCTGGTGAGTGTGATGGTGACCGGAGTCCTGCTCTGGGGCCCTGGCTTCACAAAAGGCCGAGTTGACATCCATTCTGCATCTGGCTTGTTTGATGCCAGAGGAGCGCTGAGGTCTCCTGAGAGAGCCAGGAGAGATTTGCCTCCTGCAGAGGTTTGGATAAGCCCCAGCTAATCTCCATGGTTTCTTAAGGGCACACCTGCTTGTCTGCCAGCCAGCAGCCTCCTCGCTCATTTCCCGTGGGACGGCTGGGGTCAGAGGGCCTCCAGAAAGCCTTTTATCCCCCACTGCCCGCCAGGCCCCCCTCAGCAGCACCTGGGTCCGCACATAAGACTTCCTTTGAGGGGAGGTCGAGACGTTGTCCCTCCCAGAGTGGGGGCCAGTGCCCTTTTCCTTCTTTTTGAGGCGGCTTGCTTGTTCCTTCCTCCTGAATAAGCATTTAATTCAGGCTTTATCATGCATGCCTCAAACTTTATCCCACTGGGGCTGAGCTGATGTGAATTAGTTTCTGGGCTGCCGGGCTGTGAACATGTAGTAGGTGCTCAGTAAATAGAGATCATGTCTGATTGCGATCTGCTTGGGAATCCAGGAGAGACACTCAGTCAGCTTTGCGTTTGTTTCATCGTTGGAATGTAATAGGAACACTGAAAATATTCAAGTGTCGCAGAATTCAAAAGTCATTTCTGTTTAGGAGTTAGAGATTCTCTCCTCTTTGTTTTCCCAAATCGCATTTTCCTTCTTAATTTTCTTCAGGAGTGGTTAGTGGTGAAATTGATTTGTTTTCTATGAGCATTCTGCTTAAGATGTGTGGGCAGACTGCTGTTTGACACAGGAAGCTCCCAGGGGTTGTCTGCTTTCCTTCCTTCCTTCTTTCTTTCCTTCCGTCCTCTCTCTCTTTCTTTTTTATTTTCTGTACATAAAGTGGAGACACAGACCATTTTTGAAGAAGGTACTATTAATGGTAATCTGTGGGGGTATGGCTGAAAAAAATTGAATTTAAAAAACTATGACTGGGGTCAGGCCAGTGGCATAGCGGTTAAGTTCGTGTGCTCAACTTTGGCAGCCCGGGGTTCACAGGTTCAGATCCTGGGTGCAGACAGATGCACCGCTTGTCAAGCCATGCTGTGGTGATGTCCCATATAAAGTAGAGGAAGACGGGCACAGATGTGAGCCCAAGGCCAGTCTTCCTCAGCAAAAAGGAGGAGGATTGGCAACGCATGTTAGCTCAGGGCTAGTCTTCCTCACACACACAAACCCCCCCCCCAAAATCCTATAATCCTCTCTCCCTTTGAACTCACCAATTTTTCTTCAGGTTTATAATTGATTTGTTTTCTATGAGCATTTGTTTTCTATGGTAGACCCTAATTCTACCAATATTTCTTGAGCCCTTATTCTAAGTCCCTGGACTGAGTAAGATGGGATGAATCCAGTCCCACGGAAACCAGTTTAGCTAGGAAGATAGGCCATTGGAATTATACGATAAATCTGTGTGTGGATTGATGGCCAGTTTGAGTGTTGAAGAAAGGAGGGGTGATTTATAAATATCAATTACTCTGATTATTGGCATGATATCACACTTATACATATTTCTGTTGTCTTCCCCAAAACATGCAAGATAAGCAGTCTGATCCCCATGTTATAGATGAGGGAATGGAAGCTCAAAGACGTTCAGATTGGTAGATTGGTTGCAGGGCAAGGACTAAAACCCAGGTGACACAACTAGTACTCAGAAACCAGCTGTAATTTGAACACAGCACTGGATCTGAACAACACTTGGATTCTATCCTATTCCATCTATGCAGAAAAGCAGCTGTAGTAGAGGTAGAGAATTCTGTGTAGGCAGCCACTTGAGATAGTTAGTACTCCAAAGTGATTTTTTAAGGGGAATGCATGTAAAGATAATTTACCAGCTAATTGCTAATTTTCCCTTGCAGCTTGGATTGTATATATATATCAGGGTGTGTGGTGACTTTAAACTGTGGGTTTTAATTATTTTAGCTGGAGTGCTCTAACTCTTCCTCTGCCTGCAGCATCCCTGTTAGGATGCTTCCTCCTCGCTGAAATGCTTTGGCATTGTCTCTCCTCTGATAATATGTACACAAATGGATGCTCCACACCTCCCTTCTCCCCAGTGGAGTACACAAACAGCAAGCAAACAGACACTATCTAAGAGGCTGCAACTCAGGGCCCATAATATTGTGGCAGAAAGCAGAAAATAAAACAGCCAGTGCTGGGTGTAGGATAATAGCATAATAGGATAAGTGTGAGAGAGTCAGGAGGCGGTAATGGCCCTGGAGATGGAGAAATTCTGGGAAAGTAGGGCAGTATAAAAGCAGAGACACCATCTGTGGGGTCCAAGCAGTTGTGAGAGACTCTGAATGACACAATGTGGAGATCTGTTATACAACACAACAAATAGTAGTAAAGTAATCATCTGACTTTACAATTGTCAGATGTTCTTCGTTTGAAATACCACCTCCCTGGCCGTGAGTACCAGCGTAGCCATGGTTATAAACAGCAAAGTTATCAATTGCCTCTTCCTCCAGCCAGTTAAAATTGCAGAAAGGGAGAATCAAAAAAATGTGATGCCTTCTTCCCCCCCCCCCCCGGATGGATTCTCCCCTCGACCAGCAGTGGGCGCTGCACAGGCCTCACCTCATCTTACTCAAGCACAACAGACAGCTGTATCAATAAACAGCTATATCGGAAGAGACTAAGAAACTGAGCTTTACTGAGTGAGTGTGTACATGTGCCAGGTATGATGCTTGGTTTTTGTGTAGATCAACTCTTTTGATCCTCACACCACTTCAAGGTTGATAGCATTGTTCCGATTTTAAAGGTGAAGAGACTGACGCTCAGAGAAGGAAAATGACTTGGTCAATTTCACCCAGCAGTGGAGCCCGGATTCTCAGTCAGATCTGGATGGGTCCCAGGTCCCTGCTCTTTCCCCACCCCATGTTCCCCAGAGGTGGAGCAATCCATGAATGCACGACATCTCATCTGAGATCCTTTTCCAAATAGCCATTATCCATGAAAGGGTCTTTTGATGTGAAGTGCTTCTGTTTAAGTCTCTGGAAATCTGGAATCAGCTAACCCTCAGGTAATTGGAATGATTCTTCTATACTCCAACTTTAGATGAAAGAGACAAAGGAGAGGCACACCAATTAGTCTAGGAGTTTAGACAAAGCATTAACTTCTTGGCTATACACTCACCTCAATACAATTTTTCAGCTCAGTAATCTATACCTTCTACTCTATTGAATTATGACTGCTGAAGTTTAGAATGATGACTCAGAGGTATGGCAAGGACATAAATCATTACAGAGGACCAAGGAAGAGCATAGAGGAAAGAGACTGATTTTGAAAGTCTCAAGAACGTGGGCTTGTATCCCCATGCAAACACATAGGTCGTGGCTCTAGGGAAATTGATTGCTGTAACTTCAGTTCCATCAGCTGGAAGGTGGGCGTGTAGTATTCAAAGTGGTTGCGAGAAGTACATGAGACAACACGTGTGGAAATCACCCAGCACAGAGGATGGTGCCTTGTACCTGCTCTGTGAATCCTAGTTTCCTCCATAGGGCAGAAAAGTAATTTGTAACCATATGTAAAACAAAGTAGATATTGGTCATTCGGAATTTTTTGGTTTTCACCCCTTAATGCAGCATCTGTGAAATGGTCAAGAGGGTTGGGGAGTCTCAGACCATTTGCCTACGCAGATGGGCCCTGAGAGTGTGCTCCCAATACAGAATTTATGTCCTGGCAATCAGCTGTCTGCCTCCAACACTGTTCTTTCTTCTCTCAGTGTAGGTTCTCACAATGACCTGTCGTATATTGAACAGCAACAAAAATGTAGAGGTTTGAGCAACAAACAGAATTCACCAGTCTATTGCTTTAATTCCACAACCCGATTTTCTCCAAGCAGACTCGGCCAAGGGAAGCAAATGGCGCAGTACTACTCTTAAATCTCCATTCCTTCCGCTTTTCCCTGTAATCCATTGTTTTATGCCTCCACCCTCTACTCAGATAGTTTAATCGACTTTAGAGACATTTTGTCCTTGTTCCTATGAATCTAGATAGGTCAAGTGCATACCAGTGACCCTGACATAATGAAGACCAGGAGGAAGAGAAAGGCCTTGAGAAACATATTTAGCTCTATTTACAAATGAGCCTTACCTGGGCTATACAGCGTTGGAGTTAAGACCACTGACTGACTTCATAGTGAGGAAGACCTTAGCTTGAGTCTTGGATTTACCACTTAAATCTTGTGATGTTGGGAAAGCGACTTCACCTCTCTAAGCCTCAATTTTCTTATTGGTAAAGTGTCCCTGGCTTATGTAATAAGTTCTCAATCAGTTTAAGTCATTAAATAAAATTTGCTTATCCTACTGTTAATAACTCCTTTTAGCTACCTCCTGATCGCTTCTGAGACTGAGGTCTAGTTTATTCCCATAATTCTAAAAATAGTTCACGCCCCAGTGTTTTCTTCTTGAATTGGCCAGATGGACTCTGAACTATCTGGGGCTTCTCAGTTGAAGAAAACACAACACAACGCTGCAGTATCGCCCCTGGCTCCTGCTGTTACTCCCCCTGCCTCTCTTCCTCATTCTCCCTTCCCACGGAGGGGGTGACACAGTGACAATGTCAATGTGGCAGATGTGGGGCTTCCATCAGGAGCCCTGAGCATGGAGACCATTTTATCTAAATTTGCAATGATTTGTTTCTTACTGCAGACGCTACTCTTTAGCATTATTGATCTCTCCTGTCTACTGAGCCTCGTCAGATGTCTTTGACCCTGGTTTGCACCAGGAGCAGTGGAGGGGCCGCCTCAGCCCGTCTGGCATTGTGATTGAATTCAGTTCCTCTTAAGTTTGCACAGGCCTTCCTTGTTCTGCCTTGAGATGGTTTGTGCCATTGCAGGTGGGGTTCAGAGTCTGCATCCTTTGTGTTATGCTCCTCAGTGTAGTGATGACTTCTCTCAGCATCGGAATCTCTTTCCTGCATGGCTCCTGCTGTCTGAGGGAGGGAAGGGTTCTCAAAGGTTGGGTTTCTTCTCCAGGAAGTTGGTGGTATAGTTTCTCAATGAAACTAGGAGGGGGCTGGAGAAGAAATTATTTAATCAGTACATATAGACAGAAATGACAGGATGAGGTGGGGGGGAAACGGGGAATCTAGAAAGCAGTGGGGATGCCATCTTTTTTCTTTTTTTCTTCTTAGAGTCGAAAGTTTTCCTGAATTACCTTCTACTGCTTTAGTAAGAAAAGAAGTCAAGAGAGTTTTTTCTTTACCCTTGTATTTTACCCATTCAAAGAACAACTAGAAATATTAGTCTCTCCAAATTGCCCTTACCTGGCCAACTGTGGTTCTTCAGCTTGCCACATCTCATGAACCCAAGCCCATTTCTTTTCTCTTTTATTCTGGATCCTGTATGATGATGCAAGTCTCCTGACATTTGTGCTGTCTCACAGTTACTGCTTCTGGACACTTTGACGCCCTAAGTTCGCTCGCAGAGAAGAGTAATATCCCTGGGGCAGGTAGAGTAGCCCCACTTAAAACATTTGATTTCCCTAAGAGAATCATGATAACCTGAACAAGTAGCAAATATGTCGCAGAGAAATAGGCTCCTGGTCCACAGAGAAGGGATCAATAAAGGCTCTGTTTGCATGGTGAAGTAAATCAAAGAGTTAGGGTAATTACTTAAGAAATTTGCTCCAAAACCTCTGCTCAGAAGGGGTTTAATTTGGTTGCTTACTTTAAATTTATTGTCTCCTCAGTTCATCAACTCTATCAGCTTTTACTTGTATGGGCCCAATCTCTCTCTCTCTCCGTCAGTCTGTGTGTGTGTGTATTTTTTTCCAGGCAGGGGGGATAGGGCGAAGATCCTCTACCAATAATCTTATCTTTATTCTAAAATCCAATTCATTCCAGAACTGGCAATATTATCAAGATTGTTAACAAATCAGCGTGTTAAATTATGGTTCCTAGAAGGTGAAAGACAAATAGTTGACTATCACACCATAACCCCTCTCGTAGTTTACTCCGTAGGATATAATCTCTGTATGTTTTTGCTGGCACGGCTAGCACCAAGCATCCCAGTACATCACATACACTCTGTTGCTTTAACTGTTGTCATGACAACCTCAACATTTTTCCCACAGTAACAAAATTTAAATATGTATCTACGAATTTGAAGAAACGACTATAAGATTAAATAAAACCCTACTAACGTCAGTCTGTTTCATACGGCATTCTGAGATGATTTCCATAATAACAATTATTGGGTTAAATTTCATGAGACTCAATCTATAGTTATCTTTCCTGGAAAAGTACAAAATAATCAGGCTCTTTCATAGGCAAATGGATGAATGCCCTATTCAGTTCTTCATCATCTCTTGACTGTTGATATATGCCACTGTGTTAGGTTCCTGTATGAGGGCACACTCTGGTGCCACTTAGATTTAAAAATATATAAAGATTTTTTAAAAATAAAAGTGTATCTCTCCCTCTTGTAAGAGTCCCATACACTGTTTCTAGTCAACAGTAGCTTTCTTCAATGCAGTGATTCCGAGACCCAGGTCCTTTCCGTCACATAGTTCAGCCAGCTCCTGAGCCCTCATTGGCCTCTGCATCCAGCTGGCAGCAGGCAAAAGAGAGTGTGGAGATATGACATATTATGAAAGCCTCCAAGTGAAATCGATCACTTCCACTTATTTTCCATTGGCTAAAACTAGTCACATGGCCACACATAGAGATAAATTGGGCTGGAAAATGTAGTCCCCGGCTTGACAGGAGCTTCTCAGCAGCGACTGTGTTAGAAAGGAGAATCATGAATTTTAGTAGATCACTTGCTATCTCTGTCACTGTATAGGTGGATAGAAAGGTGAGCAAGATGCGCTTAAAACGCATGAAGGGTTCACAGTTTTGGGGGAGAAAGTCATATAACGTGTAAGTGCCTCAGGGAAGGGGTGGGCTGAGTGCCATGGGGAATGACTCCTTCTGCTTGGCAGGACTGGGGAGGTTGGTGGCACTGCCTTTACAGCAGCTGTAACTAGGTCTTAGAGTAATTTTAAAATAATGGACTTGCTTACAAGCATGTGTGTAGGAGTGGGAGGCTAGAGGAGATGGGAATTAAGAGAAATAATTAGATAATATAGTTGTCCCTGCTGGGTCTTAAGCTATGAGCCTGTATTTCTCCCTCACTCTCCGCTTGCCTTATCGTGAGTGGGTGACCTTGATGAGACATTTTCAACACGGTAGCTTTGGTTCCTTTTAATCTCCTGTCAGTTGCTATCACTGTCAGCGTGACCCAGCTCCAGTGAAAAATTCAGCTTTCATTTCAACCTTACCAGGAATGCTAAATTATGAGGAAATGTCAGGATGAGAGGAAGCTATAAACACTGTGGACACACTACTTGAAGGGGTCATTGGAGGACGCTGAGATCTTCCCTCAACATTACAAGGACCAAGAGGGCCCGTGTTTTGAACTTCTGACTCTTTCTACAGTCTGAGTTGATATAACTTGTCACTTGAATACTGTCTGTCTCCGGTGCTGACTGCTGTTGTATTCCAGCCAGGTGAATTGCAATGGACATTTATTTGCCTGGAGTAGGAATGTCCAGTTACCAGTTTACCAAAAGACACTGATTCCAGACATAACTTTCATTGGTGGGTGGGGAAATGGCAGATTTGTGGTTGTAATGTTCTTTGAGATCTGTTCATGAAACAAATACCAAAAAGAAATGGTAGTCATGAAAATGCTTTGAAAAGTTACAATGACTCCAGTACAAATGAAAGAAGGTACACAGTAATTATGACCAGTATTTCAAATGGAGGATTGTCCTAGTGATATTTTTAGGAAGCATTTCAGCTAACCCCTTTCACCTAAGGAAAAGCAGAAGTTGGGTTTGTATGAAACATTTTTAGTGATTCCAAGGGATGATAGTCAACCATAGTGAGCATGGCAAGAGACCGAGATGGATAAAAGAAAAGGCCATGACCCTCAAGTATTTGGAGCTTAGTATGGGAGACAGACCTAACAAACATGAAATAACTGACAAAACGTAAATGCAAATGCCTGAATAGGCGGTAGAAATTGAGGCAGTGATTCAGATAATTGGATCAAAACCCCTTATGTATGAGTTACTGTACATTTTTGCACATTTTGCCATATAAGAGATTAGTTTTCTTGATTTGAAAGCTTTTTAAGACAAAAAAAGAAGAACATTTTATAGTTTTACTTGGTTTTCAGATCTTGGCCCTTTGATTCTTGTTGTGGCTTTGCTTCTCCTTCACTCTGTATAGTCAGTCACTTGACAGCCTTGAGCCTCCGTTTCTAAAAATCTGGAAATGGAGAGCTGAAACGATGTCTTATATCCCGTATTCTTCTACAGGTCTTGGATTCTAAGAGTATGCCCTGAGTGTTTGTACTGTTTCTTATGATTGCTTTTGATATACCCCACATTGATTATTTGCATGTTGAAAGCTTTAATCATGATATGACCCCTAGGGTCCCCTTCCCTTTTCCTCTAAGCCGTGGTCTTTCTCTCTTCCTACTTTTTCTTCCTCAGACTCTAATCTTCTCAGCTTCAGTGCTTGGACTGAAAAAGAAAAAAAGGTATTGAGACACTGAGGAGAGAGGTTTGAGGTCCTAGACCTCAAAAAAGACAAATGCCTCTCCACCTCTTCTAATTCATGTCTGTAACATTGCTGATGTGTTGGTTGAACAATTTAATCTTTTTAACAAAGCTTTATTTTCTGTTTCGATTGTTGATGGAATAGGTGACCCAAAATTTCTAAGATATGTTGGCCTCTAAAATTACTTATCTCAACTTTTCCCAGAAAAGGACGCAAACTAAGATTTCACTGAGGACAGATATTTCTAAGTGATGACCTGAGGCCAGGGGAGTTTATCATCGAGGCACATAGAGTCAGGCCCTCAGGGCCCACGCAGCATAGAGGTGCAAGGTGTTTGGGTAAGTGAGAGTAGAATTGACCATTGTTCTAGCAATTTCTCCAACATAATGAGCAAGAAGCCTTTCTAACAGGAATGGAATGTTCCAGTGATGTCCACCTCATAGAATAATCTTGTGATTTTCCTGTGAGGTCATTGAATGATAAAAGTGCACAGTTACAAGTGATATTAGAACATTTAGTCTAACTTTTCTACAATTGAAAGTCTTCCACATAAGGTGTCCTTGATGGAAGGCCATTCAGCCCCTGGGTGGACCCTGAAGTTATATCAAAAATAAGAAAATGCTGTCATTTTATCTCTCTCCCAACTAATTATAAGTTTCAAAAGAGCTCTTAGTGTCTGACATGAAGATCAACTAGCCAATGTAGAAACCAACCAGAGTTTTAATTATAGCCATAGCAAAGTTTCTACACTTAATGTTGATGACTAACTGCAGACCATTCAGTGCTTTGATAATAAGAAAGCAGTATCATGTACTTAGCCATTTAAGGCCCTTCTCAAACCTGAAATACCCCTATTCTGGAGATGTTTGAATGTGGATTGATAATCGGTGTGGGAAAGAATTGGGACCAGTGGCTGAAGCACATATCTGGTAATAAATTCTGATTCTTATCCCTTTTTCTTTTTTGCTTTATATTCTTTTCCTCCCTTCTAATCCCAATTCTTTTTCCTCCTACTACTCTTGCCTACTCTGATCTGTTCTCCTGTATATAGTCACTTTTTGATTAGCTATGTCAATTAAAAATCCTAGGCTACTTTTACCCGTTATTATCACATAGACTGCTAACCTGGAGTGTGTGTATCTGCGGGGCAAACTAATTATGAATTTATCTTCAGCAAAATCAGTTTTAGAGGCAGATGTGTGAGTGTTGTGTGCACATTTGTGTGTAGAGAGGAATTACGATATTAATCAAACACAGATGTTTTAGAATTATCATCTCTCTCAACTTTTCCATAACAATGCTCCCCTACATTAGGAGTGGCCTCCTAGAATACATTATGCCTTATATTTCTGTGACCTTAGAAATATGTATAAAATATATGGATCATAAATTTGTTGTGTTTCAAAGCCCCAGAACATACCCATATATTAACACATTTTATTGTTCAGTGTCATACTGTTTTTGCAGCTCACCTGGACTAGATTGTATTCTATCTTGTGCAAATGGGCTGGTGGCTGCTTTCAGGAATTACCCAGGTATCTATTTATCTAGCTAACACTTGGTAAATGGCAGTGATAAATGATCATGTACTTCCTGGAAGCACAAGTGTATTTGCAAAGGTCAAGCACGTCTCAGTGATCTGTTGATGCTCTGTAGAGGTGGAAATCGGGAGCCATGAGACAGAACAATAGCAAAAAAGCTGCAAGTCAAGCAGGGAGCAGAGTGGCCGTGAGCTGGGAGGTGCTGACTAGCAGGACTCTTGTGCTTTCTAACAAGCAGTCTTTCACATCAGTTCATGAACTCGGTGAACACATAACCTTGGGACCTAGTGGTGCCAGGGCCTTCGAGAGGACGCGGGATCCTCTGCAGCGGCTTGTGTCAGAGTGAAATGTGGTGCAATCCCGGAAGGAAGCTCCTCCATTGTCTCTGAGACACATTTTTGTCATCCTTCTCCCTCAGAGGCATTTTCTGTAATAATGTGCTTTGCCACTTAAAAGGCCCTGTACTGGCTTTCCCTAATGAAGATCACAGCTCCATGCATTGTGGCCCCCATTTTTCTGAGCCTGGGTTATTAGATGCAGAGAGGTTAGGGTAATTGCCCAAGAGCAGACTGTTTTGAGCTGAAATGAACCTAGACATTTAGGATATTAGTTCTAAAATGTTATGCCCTAGACTTTCTGCATCTGAATTGCAATTCTTTCATGTATGGCTTATGGAGTCATTTATTTATTCATTCAACACACATTTACCGAATATCATTTGGTACCAGGTTAGATGTTAGAGAAATTAAGATAAGTCAAATGTGGTCTCTACCAGTGGGGACCTCAGTCTAGAAGGAGAGAGAGACGTAAGTGAAAATACTTACAATATGACCCGACTGAGGCAGTCACAGATGAATAATGAACAGATCGAGGTGATGGAGCGCCCAACTCCGCCTGGGCACTTAGGGGGCTCGAGGAGGTGATCTGAGTCCTGAGAGTTTGCCAGGCAGATAAGAAGGGGAAATAGCATTTTCCATAATGACTTATCTAGGCGGTCTCCAGCAACATCCTCACTGCCTTTCCCAGAACTCTCCTTGCTGAGAAGGTTGGGGCCATCGATGTGAGTTGCCTCACTTCCCTCCATGTCAAAATATCTCTGTATCATCACCTGTCCTCTCTGCCTTCTTGAATCAGAGCAGGAAGTGTCTTCCTTTGCTGTGGTTCAGGCTCCCCACTGGGACCTCCCCACATGGGCTCTCCAGATTCTCTCTCCATCACAAATTGTCCACAACTCTCTCTTGCATCTTTTCTCCTTCTCTACTTAGAAGTTCCACTCTGATCTCAAACGCGGTGCCCCTTGTCTGGCAGGGGAAACAAACTCCTTTGAATTAATATCCATCTCTTGCCTCCCTCTTGTTACTAACCTTTTCAAAGGTAAGTCTTCCCTCCCTAGCATCACTTTCTGACCATCCCTCGTAATTCAGCTTTACCCTCAACCCCTCGTGGAGCCTGCTCTCTGGCTTTCCTGCCCTCCTCACTGTCCCATAGCCCAGTGGTTCTCAGTGTTCACTCCACTTTAGACCACTGTCGTATTTGACGCTGCTAGCAGTTACCCACTTGCTTTCTTTAAAACTCTTTTTCCTCCTGCTTCTGTGACTTAGCATTCTGCTGCTTCTCTTCACTGTTACTTCTCTTTCTCAACCTTCCTAGCTCTTCCTTGATTTTCCCATTTGGATTTGATAACTCTCATCAGCTCTTTCTTCAATACTTTTATGACTTTTCTTTCTCCTGAGTCTTATCACATGCCGACTTTCCTTATAATAGTCTTTTCAAGGACTATGTCTTATTCATTACGATAAGAAACAGTACTGCAGAGTGGTTGGGAGAGCAGTCTGAGTCAAACTGCTTGGCTCTGCTGTGTGACCTTAGGTAAATTACTTAACCTCTCTGTGCTCATTTCCTTACCTGTAAACCAGGGGTAATAATGCCTTTTTTACAGTACTGTTGTGAGGATCAAATGAGTTAAAACATGTGAAGTGCCTAGAACAGTGACTGGCGTGTGGTAAGAATCTAAGAGCATTAATTTGCTGCATTTCTATCCACCATGGCAGCTCAGGAGTGATATTAATAATATTGCTTGTACACATTTATTTGAAAAATGAACAATTAATTATGCATAATAAACATTCCCTAAGCTCATTATTGCTACTGAGAGCTTACTATTGGCAGACTTTGGCCTAAGCACTTTTCTTGCTTTATCTCCTTTAATTCTCACAAAACCCCTAGAAATAGGTGCCATTATCATCCCCATTTTGCAGAGGAGGCAACACAGTCTCTGAGCGGTTAGGCGGCTTGCTCAGGTTCAAACTCTTTGTGGTGGAGCCGCCCTGACTCCAGAGTGATGTTCTTAACTACCGTGCTTGCTGAGGTGTTACTTAAGTGCCAACTGAGTGCATTCAGGAATGTTCCCCAGTCTCCTTCTAACAGTCCACAGTCATGACAAGCTTAGCTGCACCGGGAATACCCACTCTCGCTGTGTGGAGTTTGAAAAGTTATAAAGTTTTATAAAGTTATAAAGCCAAAGTTGGAATTGCATTGCTGCCCATTCACCTAAGTTAGTTATTTTACCTATGCTTCTTTGGATTCGCTATCACATTTTAAGTTCTTGGGGACCCTATCTTTTCCTTTTTTTATGTGTCCTCCGTAGTTCTGAGACAGCGCCGTGTCCAAACAATTCTTACTTTTACACGCAACAGGCGAGAAGGTTTGACAGAACCAAATTCAGTTCGAAGGACCTTAGTCCTAAGTTGGCACCCTCACCCCTAACTGGCACCTCCTCTGAGAAGACTTCCAGGATCCCCCCCTTCTACCACCCACCTCCTTCTACCTTCACCTCGGAAGTGGTCACCCCGGCCTCGCCACCTCCCCCAGTGCACTCTATACCCCTCCCTCAGGCGACACAGCACACTGGTCCTCAGTTTTGACTTCTTGCTCCTACTACAGGTCAGAGTCCTAGCCAACCCTTTTATTTCCTTTGTGCCTAGCCATGTTCAACACATAGAAGGTTCTTAATAAATACTAATCCAATGAATAAACGAGGGAGGCTTTTTGGTACACTTTCTGGATCTCCCTAGGAATTTGCACATGGAAGTAGCACTTGACTCCTTGAGGCCTTCGGACAAGAGTGGGGAAAGGTCTAGTCCCTCTGCATGTGTGCTTTCTGAGTGTGATGGCGGCCAGTGTGTGGCCAGGCATTCTTCAGCTGACTAACTGGATTGTATCTGTCAGTTCTCCTTCCCCTCTCTCTCTGGCTCACTCTGAAACGTCATCCACATCTCCACCTCTACCCAGCCTAGGCAGTGATGACAGCAATGTCTCCAGACCTTTCGGCCACACCTCTCGGCTGAGCTACCTCTATAGATATGAATTCCCACTCCCACACCCCCGATGCCCGTCGTGGGTCCTGTGAGTACGATTATCTCCATGGAACTTGTGGATCAAGAAATATTGTTAATTTTTCTGTGCGCCGGCTCCAGTTATCATAATTATTTTTTATGTGTTTGCTTTCATAAACCCCTTTCACTTATTGAAGCACTGACATGTACTTGTCTTCATTTGGACAAAGCAACAGAGGGAGTTTAATAATAATGTTGGCAATGTGAAACAAATGATCGGGAATATTGCTGAGTGTCTGCTACCAGAATCAATACTTCATATATTATTTCATTTAATTCCTCAGTGGTGACTGACGGTGCTCTAGAGTTTGGGCTGATTAGATTTGAATCCTTACCAGCTGCATGTCTCTGGATAGCTTACTTCAACCCTCGTGCCTGCTTTCTTGTAAGAAAGGGGGGCATTGAAAAGCAAATATTCTACAGAGTTGTTGTGACTAGGAAATAAGATAATGCGTGTCAAGGGCTCAGCACAGTATTTGGCACATAGTGAGTGTGCAGCAAACATTTTAATTATTAATCCTCACCGTAAACCTGTTACAAACTCTATTTTAACAGACAAAGAAAGAGAGACTTGAAGTCTAGATTCAAGGTCCATGTGGCTAACCACCACGCATCCCACCTCTTGAACATTGGCAGGTATGCATTCTTATTAGATTGGATTGAAGAGGGTCAATTGGTTTTGAAAATTAATGAAAGCTTCCGGCATGTTATTTGATAATTTGAATTCTCTTTTTCCCAGGTGGTATGTGCCAGGCCCTCTGATCTTTCTCCCTCATCCCTACCCCCCACCAGACTATAGGAATAAACTTCTCAGTTTGCAAGGGCAGTGCAGTTCCCTGCTACGGTTGAGCGGTCACATCCCAGCCGTTGACCTTCCCACCAGCTGTCACACCCTCTACCTGCTGCCAAGTGGCCCTGGAAGAATCTTCCAAGTGATTTCCTGCCCCTGGAAACATCAAAGCTGTCCCTCTCCCTCTCCCCATTCTTCCTACTGAATGCGCCACTGGTTGGTATAAATGGAGGCAAGTGCTCGTAGCCTCAATGACTTGGGGGGAATCCTCGTCCCTGGGGGGGGGGCTCGATGGCCAGGGCAGGGAGGTGAAGTCCCACACCATGTCCAGGGGTGTGGCTTGACACCCAGACCCTGAAAACACCCATGAAAAGACCAGCAGGTTAGATGTCTCATCATACACCCAACACCCTGCGTGGGTTTCAAAGGGGAAGCCTACAGCCTTGAATTATTATTTCTATATTGTATAATAATCAGGCCACTGTTTTGAGATCATGTTAAAGATAACAAAGCATCAGAAGCCTCTTCTGTGGCTGAAGAACCAATCAACCTAAACTAATACTTTAATGACCACTTTTCCCAACGAGAAAACAAATTCAGGCAAAAAAAAAAAAAAAAAAAAATGAAGCAGGGCGCTGAGAAGAACCTTGTCTGGTCAATGAAAAGAAGAAAGAGACGTCTGGAGCCATGGCAATGGAGTAGGGATTACTTTGATCTGGAAAATAGGTTTCTTCTTTTTTTTTCTTTCCTCCAGTGCTTTTTCTCAGGCAGCCAAGAGATGCTATTGAGCTTGATGAGGGAGGCCCTTTCAGAATGAAGGGGCACCTCAGAGCAGAATTGAATGACTGCTTTCATGGACAGCTACTTTAATAGTCTCATGTTTGAAAAATATGCAATTAAAGGAAATACTATTACGAATAGCCCCTATTTGTTGCTTGAAAAATACTATCGATTAACTGAAAAGTGAGAGAGAGGTGTGCAAGATTATTATGTTCATTGTAAACGGCAGATTGTAGGAGGGAAACACGCGCACACACAGACACATGACCTATATACGACACCCAAGGAGGGGAGAGAGGACACGCATAGTGCATCATGAGCTCTTTATTCCTTTACATATAAAAAATGACTTTTGTAGAAAGTCTTGCCCACCAGAGTTTTAATCACTTTCTTCGGGTCAGTACCGTTAATAAAAATGAAAGTGTTACTGGTTAAGGATTCAATTTCTTGTAAGCTTAATCTGTAGCAGTTGGGGGGTCTTTGTGCATGAGAATGATGTTTTTTAATGACTGCTCTTTGGGCATTTTAAATGAAACAATAGTGATCCCGGGCAGTTTGATCTTGCATTTTCCACTGATATTTGCCTTTACCTTGCGACCCCCTGCCAAGTCCCTTTCCATCCTGCCACCTGCCTGCTCACGACATCGTCAGATCAAGCCCTGTGTTAATTGGGGGATATTCAGCAAACAAGTGGATGTGTGTCTTTAGCGGAGGATAAAGGAAGACTTTGTCCTTCCCCCAATAGATGGAAACATCTCTGGCTATTCTTTTTAGAGATTTCCAAAATCTTTGTCCAGGTAATCTGCCTCGTTGTCATGGCAACAGCAGGATGGTTCCTGTCTGTTTCTCCTTTTTCCTTTGCCTTCACGGATTTATTTAACACTTTTATAACTGATACATAACTGCCATTTGAAAGTGGAGGTTCTGCTCTTCTGCATACTGGTAGAAAATATGAAGGCTAAAAGTATAATTGCTATTTTTAGGCAATTCTCCCTGGAAAAGTTTGCTAGTCCCTAAATTGCATACAAAATAATCCCAGATGCAGATGAAATTAGGTTTTTCATTTTCTTTTTTAAGCCAAAATTTGGTAAGATTTGACGAGCTAGGCACTGTACTAAGCCTTTTATTTATATTTAATCTTCAAAAGGAATTCACGTTTAAGGCCTATTATTGTGCCCATTTTACAGATGAGAGCCTGAAAGTTTGAATAATTAGCCTCATGTCACAGAGCTCACAAGGAATAGAGCCAGGAGACAAATCCTGACTCCAGGGACCAAGAGTGGCTGAGTCACAGGTGTTCAAGGCAGTCTCCTCAGAGGAGCTGACTACTGTGCCCCGACGCATGAAAACAGCAGTGAGAAGTATGAAGGGTTTATATCAGACCTGAGGAAGAGTGTCTTCATGGAAAGAAAGACTTAACATTGAAACAGGAGGCTAAGGGAGTTGGGGGATTTTCTTAGGAGAAATCCTTTATGGAAGCAGAGGGATGAACTAGAATAGCTCTTGGGATCTTTCAGGATCCTCTGATTCCATGGGGTTGAGGCAGGCAAGTGTTAAAGGGAGAACAGAGATCTCCTTGCTGACACACAGCAGGAAGGACTCCCCGGCCATTGGGACAGGCGATGGGGGGACACAGTAAAGCACAGTCCCTGGGAACCCCAGCGCACCAAGGACCTGTGCCCTGGAACCACAGAGCTCCCTTCAGGGACAGGTTGGCTGCCCCAGGACCCAGTCACTATCCTACACTCTAACTGGGAAATGGCTAAACGTCCGTCTCAGAGGAACCGGACACTCACCTGGAACTTCTAGAGCCCTGTCCTTCAGTTTCTCCACACGTCCTGTTCGAACTCCTCCCTGGCCGTTATGTGTGCGGGGCCTTCTACTTGGGCCTTCTTTCCCTCCCTCTTTGGTGACGAATCCACTGGAGAGAAAGGACAGAATACTGGTTAAAGGTGTGGTCTCTGGGAGTCAGTCTACCTGGGTTTGAATCTTCCTTCTACTAGTAACCTTGGACAAATTGTTCTGCTTCAGCCCCAGTTTTCTTATCAGTAAAATGGACTAATGATAGCATCTGCTTCATAGAGTTATTGAGAAGGTTAAGTGAGGTGACACATTTCAAGTGGCCAGAAGAGAGGACACGTTCAGTAAGTATTTATTGTTATTATTATTACACATTCCTTAAAATTTCAGCCAAATACCAAACTCACCAAATAACCTTCTGGTCACCCCGTAGATCCAGGTAGCTGCTGCTGCTGCCACAGCACCTGCACTTCTCTCAGCCCAACACAAGTACCTGTTTGTCTGTCTTCCCAGTAAACTGAACAGGTTGGTGAAGGAAGGGACCCTGTCTTGCTCCCCAGCGCACAGCATATTGTTTGTACATGATGCTTGCCATGGAATGAATGTATCAGGATTGGGAAAGCCAGCGTGCACTTGAGTAGGGCAAATAAAAATTTCATTAATGTCTCCAAGTAATTATTTAAGCAGTTTTCTGTTAACCTAGTCCAGTCTTGAGCACCGGTGGAGAGAGAGAAGACACAGAGTACACGTTCTGTGCCTTCACGGAAGAGCCAAGCAGGACACACCTAAGACGTGATTGACCAATTAATGCAACAATAGAGAGCAATCAGTATGAAATGGGATTTTGTTAGAAAGAAAGGCAAGGCTGCTGGTGAGCCTGACAGGATGCAAAGGATTCAGTAAAGCAGAGGGACTGATTCCGAAAGGGGGAAGACAGGAGTGCAAGTGCAGAGCTCCAACCCTTGAGCGGATGTGGGATGGTGAAGAGTGCGGAGGCTAGACTGGAAGGTGCTGAGTTTGTGAATTCACAGCTCTGTAGGAGGTAATCTGCACAGTGGTTAAGAGCATGAATTTTATAGTCAGAATTGCCAGGGTTTGAGTGCTGGCTCAGTCTCATACCAGGGAAGTGACTATGGGCAAAAATACTTAACTTGCTAAGCTTCAGTCATCTTTCCTCTAAAATGGGAGTGAGAGCATCTCCCTAAGGTTCCTGCGAGGATTAAGTGAGATGATGCATGAATGAGCTGAAGCCTGAAATACAGTGAGTGCTTACCTATTATCTCCTTTGTTACCAAACATACTTCTGTGACGTTTTTATTCTTTATTATCCTGATTCTGGAGGTTGGTGAGACATGTTTCATTTCCACGTCCACTAAGGGAGAGTTTTACCTATTCCCCTTGTTTAAATTATCCCAATTTTGTGATCGATTGATCATGCATTCAACTACATGAATTGCAGTTAAAATTTGCAAAAAGACTTTCGAATTTCGGTCATACGACAACCTTATGGGGTAGGCTGGGGAAGTATGGTTATTCCTATTTTCTAGCTGAGACATGGAAACATTGGAGGATTTTCCCAGGGTTTTGCAGTGAGTGAGTGGGGGCTCACTGCAAATACGCTCAGGTCTTCTGACAACAGTGTAATCCCCTTCCCTCCTCCCCTAACAAATGGGGTGTGTTTGTTTCTGATGACTGGCTTTGATGAAACCAAATGATGTCTGCCAAATCCTTTTAGAATTTGTATCACATCATAATGTGAAAACTTGCTAAAGTAAGAATGTAAAAAGGCATTTCAAGGACAGTGATTTTGCATTCATTATCTCTAAAGGACAGTTGAATGAATATAAAGAAAGAAATCAATTTCCTAGATATCAACCTCAAAAGTACCAAAAATCTATTGGACAAGGTAGATAGAGCCAGTGCTTACTGCTTCTAGGCAGACTGTAGGCATCATATATGCCAGGTGTATTATGGTTCATTGTGGAGATTTTTGTTTATTTTTGAGCTCATGAAGTTGATGCTATCACATACTGGGTTTTTAGTTTGGGGTATTTGCCTCCATTAAGTGATGCTGGCAGAGGGCCTTGTCACCCTTGCCTATGTTAGCAGGGCATCTCCCGGCAACCAGAAGGGAACCTTTTTAGGAGAGAGGCGGGTGGCTGCTGGTAGTGTAAATCCCTTCTCAGGTACCACAGGAGCAATCGAATGCTTCTTCCAACCTGCGAACTGAGTAGATCCTGTGTTTGAAATTACTTCTTTGGAGCCTGCTGGAGATTTTTTTAGCCTCGTTTCTGGACTTCATGTGGCGATAGACCACTTTCATTTTGTCTTGAAGCAAATACAATAAAAGATCTGAAGCACAAGCGTGCTTAGCTTCTGAAAGTCTCTGGGAGACAAACACATGTAACAATTGTACCTCTCCTTGTTCTCGCTTTGTCTGGGACCAAGACATTTGATAATTTGATACACGGGTGGGTTTATTGAGGCACTTTTTAAAAAAAATTAGAGAACCGTCAGTCATTATTCAGAGGCAAATTTCACAAATGAAACCAACAATCTAGTTAGAACACTGCTGCTTATACTGCATAACTGAGCCATCTGTCTCAAATTGCAAATTTGGAAATTTCTTTTTCATTTTGTTTTGGAGAAAAGGGTGCTGTTTCTGGGATATATCTTCAAAACACATGGTATAAGGTGATAGAATGATAGAATGTTAAAGCTGGAAAGGACCACAAAATAATAGACGGCTGAGGTCCTGATTGTTTCCTACTGAAGAACACCGTACATGCATACAGAATCGTAATCCAAATTGACAAAGATCCCTTGCTGTGATTACAGGATTGAAGAAATTCCACATGCACTGTAACTGCAATGGCTATGCCCTTTGTACTAATCTACAGTCTTCTTTGGGGATTTCATTCAATGATAAGTTTTCATTTTGTGTATGTAGTTCACTTTGCACGTGACGACTTTGATTAGAACATATGTCTACACACTCGACTACACGTCTAGCGGAACGTTATCTAATATTGATGCTTAGTCATCAGTGCTGCTCCCGGGTCTTGTTGTGTTATGTATATCTAATACACATACTACATACTTCAGGCATGTGGCAAAGTTTGCTACATTAGACTTTTCTGACTCGCCTCTTCAGGTTGATGAAATTGTATAACACATTTTAAGGGATCTAAGATTGATTTAAAACTTAAACCAAAAAAGGAGGCAGGCAAATGAACAATTCTATGAAGAACTGAAGTTATAAGCAGAAAGAATGAGTTTTCTGCACATAAAGGATGGTGGAGAAACTGCATTATTTTATCAGAAGGCAATCCATTCTTCTGTTGGCTGAGCCGTATACACACAGTTGAATGAATTCAGATGAGAGCAGTAATAGATGCCGTATCTGTTGATGTGTAATTGATTATGACATTGAGAATATTGTCAGTGAAGGTAATGTATTCCAGGCTATTTGGCTTATTTTACCAAAGGTTGTTTTTCCATGGAAATGGATGGAGAAACCTTTGTCAATAATCCATATTGTTTTGTGGGACGTTTTGAATATGTTCATGGTAGGCACTCAGGATATATTTTCGGAACAAACCCTTGTGGACTCTCCCAAAATGGTTTAAGATACTCTTAATTACATCGCAAAATCCCACTGAAAAATCACAGCATTGAGCTTGCGTATGCATAGTTTTCTGTTGTTGCACTTATTCAAACTGGGAAACTTTTATTTAGGGAAGGAATACTTTTTAGAGCAAAGCATCATGATGTCCCAGGAAGAAATTATTGTTAAAATTAACATCTTTTAGGTTACTGTAGGCAATTAGCTACTTGTTTTATTCCAAAGGAGTCCCACTAGAAAATTCCAACGTCTACATATGAATAAACACATCCGTGGTAATTAGTCCTAAGTTAACTTTAAATTCTTACTTATATTTTACTGAAATCCTCTTTGTGTTTTATAGTTTAAATCTATTTGCCTCTGATATGGACAAGGGTAGCAGCCATCAGTTTTTTTTTGTTTAAGACTGTTAACTCTACTTTCAAAACATATTGCTAATTTTTATTTCTCTCTATCTCCACTGCTACTGCCCTAGTTCATGTCATCACTATTTCTCACTTCATTTCTCTACCATATGAGTACTGGACTGCTAGGTGGTCTAGTAGTTACCTCACATCTTCTTTTATCACTTCAAGATCCATTCTTCACCTTGTAGGCAGAGTTGCATTTTTTAAAAGGCATGGCAAATCATGTCACTCTTCTGCTTAAAACTCTCCCATAGTACTTAGAATAAAATCCAAATTCCTTACTTTGGCCTACAGGGCACCACAGCATTCATGTGTTTGATTTTGTGCTAGCATCTCGGATCTTCAATGACCTGCTTAAGATTGGGAAGATGCTAGAATCTCAGCTATCAGCTGGCTAGGAGAGGGTAGACCAGGGCTAGGAGAATGAACACAGTTGTAGGAATGTAGTCAATGTAGTCAAATCACAATATCGGGGGGGGGTAGCAGATTTGAGTCTAATGCAGGCTGGTCTCGATATTCTTGGGGGGTCTATCTTGGAGGGGGGTATTACAATGAGTCTCTTGGAGCAGTGACAATACTCTCCAGGCTGGCGGTTCCAGGCTTGTTAAGGTCAGAGCACTGCCTGGCATGGTCCAGCCCCCCTGTGACAGCTAGCAAATCACCTAGGTTCAGAGTAGGACTCCAGGCCAGGAGGGAACTGGTTTACGTTCTGGAGTCCAGTGGTCGGGGAGCAGGGAGGAAGAAGGAAGGCTTCAGCTTGGTGAACTGAAGTATACCCACGGCAGAATGACCCTTGTGAGCCCCATCTGCTGTGGGGTTCCACAGGGCTCACATTCATTCAGAGCCAAGTAGCGGAAAGCCCTGTGCTTGATAGTTTTCAATGCCTGTAGCTGGGAGGGCTGGGCAGGTGGGGCCCTCCGGGATCCAGAGCTTGTTTTGAGCCTCAAATCATCATCCTCTTTCCCTCTGAGTGGGGACCCGCTTGCCTCTTATGTCCCTTCAACTGGCAACTGTGCTGCCATAGTGTTCAAACAATACTTGATATTTAGGGGAAAATGTCCTCTCCTGAAAAGAGTTTTTTAAACTAAAAGCATTACCAAACTGCAACTGTCCCTTTATCCATTCATTGTGGTGGTTTTCACAAAGGAACGCATTTATTTTATTTTTGTTTTGTTTTATTTTTTGGCTAAGACTGCAGTGCTTCCCCAGTGTTCAACATCTGGTGAAGGTGTTTGATAAGACTTTGATGGTGACAACTGAGTCTATATTTTCCTTTGAGCTCAATAGTTTCTTTCCCATAGTTTCTTTAAGCATCTTCTGGTTGGCCTACAGCATCACCTCTTCATATTTCTGTTACTTCGTTTTTATTTCTTTCATAAGTAACATTAACCCCTTTAAAATCCTCAAGTTGTCCTTAGTGTTTGCCTCCAGTACCCTTATTAGATTGTACCCACCCTAGTTTATCTAGTAATTTTTTTGTTCCTGGGATACAGTAATATTTCCATTACATTTTGATTTTCTGTTTTCTGCTTAAGAAGAAATCAAACTTCACAAAACTCTGAGGTCCCAAAGACTATTCGTTTTCAACATTTAATTTCCTGGTGGAGGGAAAGACATGGTATTTCCTGGGAAGGCGCATCAGGTATTCTTCAAGGGGCAGATCTTGCGGTTATGGAGGCGGGCATCAGAGATGAGCATAGCGGGAGGTGAAAGACGGTGCAGCTCATCTTGGAGAAATGAGAGCTTTATTGTCTTGAGTCTCTCTCATCTGAAAAATGGAGGTAAAGCAAAGAAGGGAAAGGGAACTGGATTGTTTCAATAGGAACATTTTCAGTTGTTGACAATAAAGACAATTTTTAAACATCGGTGAGATGTTTGAGTAGGTTGCCAATTGTGAATGTGGGGTTCTTGGAAATCATTGAGAAAAAGAAGAGACAGTCACCTGCCTAATCGGTTTTGGCCATGTGCTGTCTGTGGGTAGGTGAGTGGGGTGCACTGAACAAAAAACAGCTAACAGGAAGGGAAGCTGGGGAGCATCCTTTCCCATGTAGGTGTGGAGCAGTATCTGTGCTGAGCATCTCTGGACCAGGACAAGCAGATACTCTCATCCTCCTCATCTCCCTTGCCCCATATCCAGCATATGAAGACTTGGATATGTAGTTTTATTTAGTTTAATTAATTCAAGAGCCCCGTGTGGCCAGGACCTACCATATTGGAGAGTACAGGATCCTAGGGTAGCACAGTGGCCAGAACAGGGAGGTAATCAACAAACACTGTTGACTGACAATAAATGAAAGACAGATAAAAAAATATTGAAAATAATGAATAACGAAAAAATAAGTGAATACCCATCTACTTGCCTCACAAGTTTGCATTGCAGATCAAGAAGTTTAATATACATCTGAGGACGTGAACAAACTTCATAAGCTGCCATGCTAGAGTAAGGTAGCATTTGGAAATGAGACACTGCTTGAAAATTCACATGTAAATTAATTTTATTTAGATCATTTGTGGAGGGAAATCTATAAAAAGTGTAGCATATACTTTGTTATCCTCTTAGAATGTAACTTCTCTTGGATTTTGGTTATTTCATCAGTCAAGCCAGGAAGTAGAAGCAGGTTGAACTTCAGGTATTATTAAGAACATTACTGGGAATAGCTATGTGGCTAATGTCAGTTCTTCTTTTTGTCACATTATCAACTTGCACTTCTCTTGTTGTCGTGCTTAACTTAAAAGCCTCTCACCCTCTCTTCCCTTCCGATTTGTTGTTTATAATCTGATGTACTTTAAACAACCAACTAAATAAGCTGTTAAGAATTGTATGCCAGTGGCTATGGGGAAGGCTCCGACTGACAGAATGTTTGTGACCAATACTTACAGGAAGACATGTGTCTCTGTACCCAGTGGACAAAGAGGTCAGGAAGACATTCTCGTGACAGCTAATGCAGAATTCAGATATTGTGCACCCTTATTTATTGCTGCTAAGGTTTTATCCAAAAGGCAAAGTAGTTCCTTTTATATGGTTGTGATTTTGGTGTTTTGTTTGTTTGTTTTATTTCCAGGCACAATCTAAATTAAGTTCTTCCTAGCTATAGGAATCTTATGCTTTATACAGATTCCTTCTTGCAAAAGGATGAAGTGAGGACTAGATTAGATATTAGGTAACTTTAGCCCCATTCCTGTCTTAGACAGAAACTTCTATTTGACTTTGAATGCATGGTATACATGCTTCATTCCATCACTTTATTGTGCAGTTAAGAAATTAAATAATTTTGACAATTTTGTTTTGTTAGCAAGAATTGCATCCTATAGGTTTTTCAGGAAAGGTTCTGACTGATGCAGGAGAAAATACAGGCATAGTTAGAATTAGCCACTAGCCTTCAGGCTTTGCAGTGGCTGGGACAGTATGTGCCCAGCAGTTAGGGCAGGGATGAGCACAGATTAGAGCTCTATAAATACTGGTTGAGTGACTAGCGAGTGAATGATGGGTGAATGAATCAATGTGTGTATGAAAGGATCAACAGTGCACATAACTTGCCACTAGGTTTTCACTGGATTAGGTGTATCCCAGTTCTTAGCTAGTCTGGGGAATTTGTGCTGACCTTACTTAATTGCCTGAGAAGGCTTTCCCTGGCACACTCAGACACAGCTGTCTGTTCAAATATGATCCAACAGCAGTCCAGTTTGTCAAACACCAGAAGCTGGTAGACTTGGTCTTTTTCACATCTTTAAGTGACACGAAATGAATATTACAAAGAGTTGCTCTGAACCACCTGCTGGCAGTCACCATTCCCCTAGGGCCAGCTGACTCAGAGACATCCACTAGATCCAATTTGGTTTCTCTGATTTAATTGGCAATTTTGCTGGATACCTGGAGGGGGTTTGCTTTCATCTCTAGCAGATCTGGCTAAGTCATACATAGCAAAGGGTCTGGAAGGGAACCACTCTGGGGCCCTTGGGCCTAGCTGGGCAGGCTACTGGGAGTCTCATGGAAGAGGAGCAATGAGTGGACAGGCTAGAGCTGTAGTGCTAATGGCTGGCCCCTGGGACTAGGACAGCCAGTAGGGGGCAGTCAGAGCACTCTTCTTGCCCAGGGCTCCCCACTGATGGGGAGCAGAGAGCCTTGGTCTTGGGTGTGGTCACGTTCTTTTGCTGTCTGACCCTGAGTCAGTGAGAACCAGTGGCAAGTGTTTTTATTTTTGTTCTTGGAGGGACATAGTTCTATGAAAGTAACTGAAAAACAAAATCAAATGAAATAATTTTCATATCAGGGGCACAATTAAAGACCTAGAAAGAATGGCATTTTGTTTGGACCTAATGAAGCCATTCCAGTGCTGGGGGAAGGAGAACTGTTCTATCTCTTTTCTTCAATTTTTACCCCAGTCTTGTACCTTGCAAATTTTGAAGTATTTCAGACTGTGTAAGGACCAAAGAATCAGGGGCCTCATAAGAGAGAGCAGGTCACCAACAGTGGTGATCAATAAACAAAATCAGCAAATCTCGGGGCAGCTGGAATGCAGGCCATAAAGCGGAGGAGAGACTGATCAGCACCATCAGAGGGGACCCTCAGCCCTTTAGGGAGAACGTGTGAGCCATCCAGCGGCCCAGAGGTAGTCCTAGAGCGGCTGGGGTTCCAGCAAGTTTGCTAGGGGGACTCAGTGTCTATCGCTCTGCCCTCTTTGATTTTAACTCTCTGGACCTTTGAAGTCTGAGAAACTGAGTTACACATAATTACTAATTCAAGTGACTGCATTGTCACCTGTGTAGAATTAAGCATCTTATCTTGGATTTTTCCTGATGCATTTGGGAGAGACAGAGGGTGAGGTGAAAGAAAAAAAAGAGACATACCATCACTTACTACCCTTGAACAGTTTCAGTCATGTCACAGAAGCTGTAAGTACAATGTTGACAGAAGAGCCAGACGTGTCAATTCTAAGAAAGAGGATTGGATGAAAAACTTCACCAAAGGCTTGGATGGGACCCTGATTAGTATCAACTGTTATTAGAGGAGGGCCCCTTCATAAAGCTATGCCATGGCACCCCTGAGGAGCATATCTTTCAGGAATGTAGATCCAAATATTCATTGGAATGTACTTTTGCATGTTTTACTCATGGCTGAATGTAAAAGTCCACCAGTGCCCCATAAAGAACCCTTTCCATAAGATGTAGGCATAGAATGTAGAGGTCTTACATAAATGTTCTGAGAAGAAGATAGGAGCATTAGATGCCAAGAGTTGACTGAAGGAGTAAGCATGACCCACACAATTAAGAAGTCACACTTAACTAGCTGCAAGCTGATGAATTAATTGAATAAAGCAAAACTGAAGAAATTCAAAGCATTTAAATGCACACACATGAGAACAAACACACACCACACTTGACTCAAAGGTGCATTAGCTTCTACTTATTGGAAAACCTTAACTAATCAATCCATGTCAATCAGATGGCAAAACATATAGGAAAAACTGATTTTCCGTATCTGACATCAGAGAGTGATTGAGCATCAAATAGTCCCCTAGGCGTTGGCACTGCTGACTGGTTTTTGGAATATCAAAAATATGGGTCCTTAACCCAAGTATGAACATGAAGCCTTTAGAACAAGAGTTCCTCACATATTAGAACCATCATCTGCTTCATGTTGACTGAAGAGTTCCAATAAAGCCAAAAATAGTGCTTTTGAGCCAAAAAAGAAAAGCAGAGGTTCTTTAATTGGAATGTGCCCAAGAACCACCCAGGAATTTGTTAAAGTGGCAGATTCCTGGGCCCTACCAAGAGAGACTGGGATTCAGTAAACCTCAAGTGGAGCTTGGGAATCTCATCTTTAAACAAGTTCTCCGATGATTCTGGACCATATTCTGAGAAACATTGACTTATGGCCACCATTGAACTAATGGAAAATATTACAATAGCCATTTTCTTATTTATTTATTTAATCAAAAGTGATTAATAGAAACTCACAGAGGCCAAATGCTGTGCCAGGGATATAGAGAAAAATATTACAGAGCTCCTACGCTGAAGAAGTTCAGAGTTGAGTGGGGCTTAAAAGTCTTTGAGGGCAGTTTTGTTATTATCTCTTATCCTATTTCAAATAATATAAACACCAAACAAACTAGTTTGAGGGCAGACATGTCATTCGTTAATCAAGTTTATTATATGAAAATAGCCTAGGAAGAGTAAAAGCAATATTATTTGGCATAAAGCAATTAAATGTAAACATTATATGATAGAATCTGTAATCTACATCTACCATCTAGTGTAGTAATTTTTTCAAAATAATTTTAATAACTCAGAGGTTAGTCTATTTGTTTATAACAGAATCCCATTTCCAAACACCTGGGATCTATCACATCTCCTTGAATCCTTTAAGTGGAAAACTGAAATTGTTGCCTGAAACGGGAAATTGAGACCACTGGCCCACCACCTACTGGAGGAAATTAGTGCCTATATCCTACAAAACAGATGGGTTTGGCTTTTAACTAACCTAGATGGAATCTGATGATCCAGATGGTTATGAAAGATACCAAGCTATTGTGTGGGTAGGTTTAAGCCTCATCTTGGTGTCCTAGAAAGTATTATTCTCCATTTGGGGGCTATGGAATCCATGGTACAGATAGTTTTAAGTGATCTTTTCGGGTTGCACTGAAAATTAGTTGCAAATCAAGGGCATGAATTTCTACTCTTCATTAAAAATTTGTGATATAATGTCCTTTATGTCTTCTCTTGATCATGCTTCCTGGGGGAGGTGGGAATGACTAAGATAGATGTCTATGAAAGAATGAATATTGATGATACATTATGTAAGGCTCAAAGAAAGTTGTGAATTCACCAGATGCTTGGAAAGTCAGCAGCTTCTCTTTTATGCATTTCCTTGGCCTAAGCTTGGATGTTTTCCAAGAATCAGTTACAGAAGCAAGTGGAAGGACCTGATGTGAGTGTGCGTGTGCATGTGTATTTGTGTGTGTGTGTAAACTCTCACTTCTTAAAATGAGGACTGTGTGAGCAACTTTCAAATCTTCCTTTAACTGAATGATGAGCTTAGATTTGATAGGAAATCAAATTAGAGGCTGAAAAAAACCTGGATCCTTACTTCTAAGCAAGCTGGCCTCTAGGCAATCATTTTTACGAGAACCAGGTCCTTATTGCTAAGTTTGCTTAGCAACACGTTTTCTTGATGATGGTTCTCAAAGCAGAGGGAAGTGAATGGAGGTTTGATTAACCACAGGCCATAATGGCTATATCAGTTTCTTTTGTAAGTGAAAGATTGTCTTTGCATATTCATAAGGGGGTGTCTAAGCAGCACTGCTGGAGCTGTCAAGGCCTCTAAGCTGCGTTGGATTAGTAAGTGTATGGGAGGCCTCCCAATGGGTGGCCCTGGGGACATTTTTTCACAATCAAGGAATTCAGATTGTACAGAATTTACTCACTGTAAAAGTTGTTAGGCATAGAAGGAGGTTATAGAATTTATTTTTCCCATAGATCTTTAAGGACAGAACAGAAACTCACTGAATAGGTTGGATTCAATACAATCCTGAAGCCTTTGAAATTAACTATTACTAGGATGGAAGAGCTAAAGGAAATGTAGAAACTGAGAAGCGTGAAAGTCAATCCAATTATCTCAGCAGCTGGGAGTGGGGGCTAGTATATAAATTGGACATTGTGTGGGATGGAGGATAAATTTTGTATTTTAGGATCATTCAGATTTTTCTAATAATATACTACTGTAATGAGCTTGGCCAAATGGACCTAACCTGTTAAAATGTATCTATATACCAGAGTCAGCTGAATTAGGAAAATAAATATAAGGCTTATATTATTTATACCAGAGTCAACCAATTGCTAAAGATAAAGTTTTATTTCATTTACATATTTTTTTAACATTACTTTTAAATGCAGTGTCTCATTTTGTCCTCCAAACAAATTTAACTGAATAATGAGGATCTGGGCTAAACTATTTGCATCCTGTCTTATAATTACAGTCATGTGCTGCATAATGACGTTTTGGTCAACAACACACCGCATATACGACGGTGGTCCCGTAGGATTAGTACCATATAGCCTAGGTGTGTAGCAGGCTATACCATCTAGGTTTGTTTAAGTACACTCTCTGATGTTCACACAACAACCAACTCGCCTAATGACACATTATTCAGAACGTATCCCTGTCATTAAGCAACACATGACGGTATTGGCTAGGCTAAGCTTAGAATCCAATGCTCTTTCTATTGCTTCCTTCTGAACTTGGCATTGTGTAATTCTACAGTTTTATAAAAGCACTGTTATGTCAAAGAGTATTCCATTCGAGAGACTTGACTCTAGAGAGGTGATTACAGCTACCTGTCTAAGAATAAATCAGAAATACATTTCCACACCACTGGTTCCACTCCAGCCTACATTTCACAAAATCTAGGATTGAGGAACACGTCCACAAACATTTTGCAAGAGATAAATGTGAAGGTAAGACTTAGATTCTTGCAGCAGCTTTAAAACAGTTGCTACTCAAGATGCCCTTAGCTTCGTGAATACACACACTGAGTTGTGAAGGCTTTTCAGAGAGTTGGTTTTGCCACTGAGCTTCTCGAGACCATTTTTTGATCCCTAAATTCAGCTTACAGGAACCTTTAAACAAATGTATGCTGCATTATTCTCATTATTCAATTATGACAGTCTTTCCTCCAGCATTTTAATTAGCACTCATTTACTGAGAATTAAACTGTCATTTTAGTTGAACTCAAAGGAGTACCCGAGGGACATGCATTCCACAAGATAATAAAAGCACCATATAATTCTGATGCTTCAACAATTTAGACTGGAGCCACGACAAGGCTTTTCTGTCAGCCATTTCTGATGGGACTTAATCACTACTGTTTAAGAGGGGGAACACCATCATTCTATACCTGAAAATTTGAGGCCTAATCATGATGGATCAAGAAAATCTAGTCTTTGATTCCTACTTGATGATATTAAACAGAAAAGTCAAAAGAAAAGATCAGTGATGTTAGTGTTGTACATTTGGCTTCTAACCCTGGTTTTGCCCCATGACTGTTGTGTTTTCTAGGTAAGTATCGGCCCTCTTTTTCCCACAGGTGCAGTGGGTACAGTAATGACTGGACACCACAGTGGGCTCTGAATGCGGCTTCCCCTGCTTTCTAGATCTGCCTCACCTTTTCAGATCCATGATGTTTTCTTGGCATCTATACTTAAAATATTTCATGTCTGAGTGTAGCAGGAGCCTCTGTCAAGACTGAGTTGAAGAAGTACTATAGAATATCCCATTGTTGTCTCTGAATAATGCCATTTCCTTTCATTTCTGGAGGTCCAAAACCAGTGGCTTTTTTAGTCCACTTAGTTCATCTTACAGACTTTCATGGTTTTCATTTTATCAGCCACGTGATTCACCGGTTTTGAAAAGCTGAATGACCTTAGTTGACAACAAGCATAATCACAGGACCACAATCAAAATGTACAGACTTCCAGTTATACGAAAAATAAGTTCTGGGGATGTACAGCACGGGGACTATAGCTAACAATACTGTATTGTATATTTGAAGGTTGCTAAGAGAGTAAATCTTAAAGTTCTCAGCACGAGAAGAAAAATTGTAATTATGTGTTTAACTATTGCGGGTAATCATTTCACAATATATACATATATCAAATCACCATGCTGTATACCTTAAATGAATACAATATTATATGTCAGTTATATTTCAATGAAACTGGAAAAAATCACAGGATTGGAGAAGAGACACGATCTTGGCAATCCAACAGTATCCAGTGTTCCCATTTACAGTTGCGAAGACTGAGGGTCAGAGAAATTAGGTGACTTTCCCAGGGCCAAATAACTTAATTTGTGGGAGGTGAAAGCTGGAACTCAAGTATCCTGGTTTCCATATATTTGTTTTCTCTATGATATGGGGCAGCATATTATAGCAGGGAAGACCAGGAACTCTGGAGTCCAAATGCCTGGGGATGAATTCCGGTTCCACTGCTTCCTACTGAGTAAACTTCAGGAAAATGTCTTAATTTTCATGATAGCACTTCTCTCAGTGTGTAACATAGTAAGAGCTCAAAAATATTATCTATTGTCATTGCTATATCTCCCTATTTTCCATGAGTAGGGAGCAGGCATTTGCATTTTGTCTGTCTGTCTCCTATCCCTTATTTTCTGCCATGCTTTGTAGCAACTCTTTGTGCTTTGTTACTAAACCTCACAAGAACCATGCAATGTAAGTGATATAAATCCATTTTTAAGATGAAAAAAATAGGCACAGAGAAATAATTTGTCCAAGATCCCATAGCCAACAAATCAGAATTCTTTTTGATTACAAAAATCTAGACAACTTCCGTATATGTCAGGTTGATTGTCACTTATAGTACTAAGTCTAGACTTTTCAGATATTGGCTACTGTCATGGAGTTTTATTTTTGATGAGGGGGAGAGTATTGTGCATCTTCCCAAAATATGTTTTGGAAGTACATTCCATTGTGTTCTGATGAGATGGCTTCACCTTTAACCTCTTTCCCTTTAGCAATCAAGATTAATCTGTTCTTACCTCAGCTTCTCTGAAAGTCAGTGAGGGGAGAAGGAAGTTCAAGAGTCCTATGAGAAGGGAGGGTGAATATCTAATATAAGTGAGAATATATTACTTTGTTTGGCTTTAACAAGACAGAAGCAAAGAAAAGGGCTTTTTTGAAAAATAGGCAAGAACAACTTGAGAGAAGAAAAAGTAAGAAAATTCACTTTTTCCTTCTCACACAATCCTCCAGTAACGTTTGCTCTGCTCTCATTGATGGTCTGCCACTTTGACGTGCCCCACACAGAAGTATGCTGAAGTCCAGAGCTCTTACAAGAGTTTCTGTTAAATCCTCATCTCCTTTTAGTTCAAGTGAGTTCCCTGACTTTTGTGTGAGATTTTGAATTTTTCTTGGCAAAGCTAAGGGGAAAAAACCCCATCCTGAACAGATGAGCATCTCTCTTGTTCATATCAATTTGAGAAAAGGAGCTTCTGAGAAAAGGATCAAAGAGTTCTGATGTCTGCCCTGCAAATGAGGAATAGCAGGAAGTAGCAAGGACTGAGTGATGGTTTATCAGAAGCAACCAGAAGCAGGCATTGACCAGTTATTCTCTTGAACTTAGTAAAAACAACACTCAATCTGTCAGTCAGCAGTTAGGTGTTGGAGAAGCTTCAATGGGCAGAATGGCACCTTTGCCCTTAGGAGGTTACCTCTTAGTGAGAAGAAAAGTGGTAAACACTTAAATAAATCAAATATCAAAAATTAAGGTAAGAATTCGACGGCATATTAAGTAATAAGTTATAGTTCACTAAATGTTTTTCTATGCGTTGTTTCACTTAATCCTCACAAGGATTAGTTGTGGTTTTCTAGGGAGGCACCCTGCACTGGGGTGGGAGACCCATTCTCTCTAGCTGTCTCTCTCTTTCTTTTCAGTTCCATTCACTCCAAGTTGGTTGAATCACCCTTCTTCCTATCGTGAAGGTAAGAGTCTCCTTCTCTATTGGGGCTCTGGGTCATCCTCTTGTCTCTATAACTACTCTCCCCCTGGGTGAGTTCTTCCAATCCAATGACTTTACATACATAGTGATATCATGATGCTCCCAGATCTGTATCTTCATCCCTAACCCTCATCTGAGCTCCAGATTCGTATATTTAACTATATGTAACTAACCATAGATAATGCCTTTAATTAGATGCCCCAAAGGAATCTCAGTGTTAACATATCAAAATGGAACTCTTGATTTTCTCCTGCTCTCAAACTCTTGCTCATTATACTCAACCTTCCTCCTTCCCAGTCTTACCCCCAAAGAAAAGGGGCATCACCAGCCACTCATGGGCTCAGGCCAGAAACTTAGGGTTTAATTTCTGTCCTTCCATTGTCCCCAACATCCAGTCTATGAGCAAGTCCTGTTGATTCTACATCTACAATGTTCCTCAAATGGTTTTCTTCTCCTCATCTCCTCTTGCCACCATCCCAGCCCAAGTTATCATTATCCACTGCCCAGGTTACTGCTGTGGCCACCTAATCTATCTTGCTGCAGCCACTCTGCCCTTCTACCCCATCCCTGACAAGCCATTTCCCAGATAATATCTAGAGAGATCTTTAAAAAACAACAGAACCAAAACCAGCTCATGTCTTTCCCCTGCTTAAATCACTGAAAGACTTCTGATTCTTCTTAGAAAACATTTAAACTCTTTACCCTGCCTTAAACAACATGTGGGATTCTGGCTCCTGCCCCTGTGCTTAACTTCTCAACCTCATTCCAGGCTCCTGTTCTCCTCGTCACCATTGCTTAGCCCTCCCTGGCTTTCTGACACTTTCCAGAACATTCCAAGCTCTTTCCTACCCCAGGAGCTTTGCACTTGTTGTTTTCTTTCCCTCTCTGGTCCTTAGCCCGGCTGCTCCTCATTCCCCGTGCTTTGTTTTCAATTTAATCTTTCCTGGCCACTCCCTCTCCTTATTTTTTCTCTGTCATCATAGCCAGTTAGTTTTCTTCTTAGAACTTACTTTTGCCTGAAACTGTTTAAATCTGGAAGTGGGGTAGTCCATATGTTTCAGGTCGGTTTTCCAAATGGCTCTGATTGTGGTTAGATGCTAAGCCATCTACTTGCCTTTTTGTATCAATAGCTCCCATAATAGCATCTCCTAGAATCCAGCCTTGCCCTGATTTCTAAGAAGCCCAACTGATTCAACCAAGCCACGTAGAGGCAAGCTTTCTGTTTGCCAATCAAAGCTTTTTGCACTTTACTTAAGCTTCAGTGACAGTGGTGGTTAATGGGTGGGTGGATTTCAGAATAAGTGACAAAGGATATGTCTGGTGACTGCCTATGATTGTTGCATTTGCCTATCTATCAGTGATTTTTGGTTAGCTACTATTTGTGTCTCTCCTTTCTCTCTTTGGTATAATGGAAAGAAAACGCTGCTCACCCTCATGGAGACACACAGAAAGACTAACGAAGTCTTTGAGCTAGAAAGGCACACTTGCTACCACTCTGAGCAATTCATTCTGGTTTTATTCCACAATTATTTTAAGCCCACCAGAGGCCGCTTCTCAGAACAGAATTTCGTATTCCTACTTGCTTTCTTTTCTTGCTCCTAACATTGTCATCCTTGTTAGGTGCCCGCTTCAGAGTAAACTTTGCTAGAGAGAAAATGAATAAGACAAAGAAAGAAAGACATGACACCAAAAGAGGGTGGTTATGTCGGGGAGCAGGAGAGGCCAGTATGAACAATCTCTGCTCCTGCCTGTTTTAATTATCTCTCAGCTTAGTTCAAGGCTAGCTTCCCCGTGGCTGTCATGAGCTGTGACTTCAGCTTATGGAATTTGAGTACACTGAAATTTAATACCACCAACGTTGTAATGATGCTCAGTACTGCACACTAATTAAAGCCAGCCAATGACAGCCATATGAAGCCTACATGAAGTGGATGATGCAGTCAATCTGATGCCCAAGAGATAAAGAAGTGGCAAGGAAAACCCAAGCTTCACCTAGACATTTTTCACACAACCACTTAAACTGTGAAACTTAGCAATGATCAATGAATTGATAATTAATCTGAATTGTGTCCTCCCCAAATTAGTATGTTGAAGCCTTAACCCCCATGTAACTGCATTTGGGGATAGGTCCTTTGAAAAGGTAATTAGGATTAAATGAAATCGTAATAGAGAAGTCCTAATCCATTATGTCTGGTGCCCTTATAAGAAGAGGAAGAGATGCCAGGGATACACGTGCACAGAGAAAAGGCCATGTGAGGGTGGCCATGTGCCAGCCAACCAGAGGCCCCAGAGGAGCCCAATCTTGCCCGCACCTTGATCATGGACTTCTAGCCTCCAGAGGTATGAGAAAATCATATCTTGTTGTGTAAGCCACCCAGTCTGGGGTATTTTGTTACGGCAGCTCTAGTAGACTAATACAGTCAGAATAGCTCTTATAGGCATTAATCAAATAGTTATTGAAATGCAAGGTAAATGAAAGCAAGGATTCTATCTTGTTCTCTGCGATATTCATAACACCTCATAGAATGCCTAGCACATAACTGGTACTGAATAAATGGCTGACAAAATAAAAGAACAAATGAATGGATTTAGACCTACGCCTTGCAGGACCATACTCTCCGTACAATGTAACCACAATTGAAATTGAAACAGCAGAGGCTTTGAATCCAGATAGACTGGTTTCATTCTTTACTAACTGCACCTTGGGAAGCTTCATAATCTTTCTGGGCCTTAGTTCCTCACCCGTAAGTTGGCAATAGTAATTTTTTTATCGTTTAGTTTTTGTGAAGATTAATTGAGGTAATGTGCCTGGTACATAGTGAGCACATGTAAAGTAATAGCTGCTGTGGTGATCACGTCAATGATGACAAGCTTCATCTTTTCATTCATTTATTCATTCAATGACGATTTATTGAGCAAGCTCCTTCTTTGAACCCAGCATCGTTTTTGGCATTGAGAATAAAATGGGTAGCAAGACATTGTCTTTGCTCATGAGTGCCTTATGTTCTAGGGAGTGGAGTCAAAAATAACAAGAAACAAGAAAATAATTTCAGAGAGTGGTAAGTGCCACAAAGAAAATAAAGCAGAATATGTAATGATGACTGTGTATGTGCAAGGGGGTAGTTGGTGAAAGTCTCTCTGAGAAGGAGACATCTGAGGCTGAGTCCTGAATGATGAGGAGTCAGCCTGGACAGTGTCTGGGGGAAGAGCATTCCAGAGAAAACAGCTCGTTCAAAAGCCCTAAGGAGGGAATGACCTTAGCACATTCGAGAAACAGAAGAAGGCAGGTGTGGCTTCAGTGTAGTGAACAACATGGAGAGAGTTACAAGATGAAGTCAGACAGATTAGCTGGAGCCAGATCATGTGAGGATTTATAGCCCAGGGTGAGGGTTTGGACTTTTTCTAAATGCAATGGGAAACCATTGTAGAGTTTTAAGCAGGGGTGTGACATGATTTGATTTACATGAAAGACAATGCTCCGCTGCTATGAGGAGGTGGGTGGTAGAAAGTCGTGCGTGGAAGCAGGAGGCTGATCAGGAGTCCTGTCCGGAGACCACTGGCTTGGACTAAAGCGGTGGTAGAGATGGATAATGGATGAGTGGAGATTGTTGTGAGGCAGATGGACAGGACCTCCAATGGACTGAGCGTGAGCAGAAAAAGAATGCGAGGATCAAGGGCGACTTTTAGGATTTCGACTTAAGGAACTAAGGGGGATGATGCCACTTATTGTGATCAGTCAGGGGTAGGGAGAGGAGGGAAGAATCAACAGAGATGGCATTAACCCTGACTTTGTCTCTATTTATCAGTAGAGTTGATGTAACCTTCATGGCATAGCCAGCAGAAGACTGTACTAGTTTATCTTGAATATAGCCAAGGCTATTTCTGCCGTTTATGTCTTCATAAGTGAGTGACAGAGTTATGTACATATTGGATTTTCATACCATGTCTTCTTCTGGCAAAAGTGTATAAAGAAGGTTCTGAAGGGGTGTGACTAAAGGTATGAGGCATGTTCCAGCTGGATTCTAATAATCATTCCCAACTGATTTTGGAGAACAGAGTGATCCAACGGTTGGCTGAGACTTGACTATATTTACGACCTTTTGCCTAGAATACCAGCATGGCTTATTAGCAGTAATGGAGGAGTACAATGGCCCAAATACTTAAAAATTAGTACATAAACAAGGACATATTCATATTTGGGTTTGAAAAAATTATTTTTTGACCCTTTGCCTGTGTTCAAAAAATTTTAATTTTTCTTTTCCTTAAGACTTAACCAATTAAAACTATAAAAGCTATAAAGGTCAGGGCAGAGCATGTTACTTCTTTTCTTTTTGTCTATCCACAGAATTTAGCAGAGAGCCCCGAACAGGGTAATGCTCAAGAAAGGTCAGATTTTTGGACAGGTTTTTGGAAAGCCTAGTTAAACAACACAACAACAACAATTAAAAAAGTATTGCATTGTTATTAGAGAAACAGCAAGGATAGTGGGCAGAAAAATGGGTCCAAATCTTACTGGAGTCTGGTCCAAACAATGCCTCTAACTAGCTGTGAGACTTAGGAACAAGCGGCCTGGCCACCCTCTGCCAAAGAGCTGTGGGTCTTGGTTTCCTCATATATAAAATGAAGCAGTCGTGCTGGTTCCAAGTTCTCTCTAAATTGTACTGTTTTATGGTGATGGCTGATGACTACCAGCTGGATATTAGGTAAAGTTGCCAGACTTCACAAATAAAGATACAGGTGCCCTGTGTTTTATGTCAACCCTCACATTAGAAGTTTCACTGAGAGGCCCCTGAAGAATACCGAGTTATCATGAATAATCTGCAGTGTGCATAATCTGCTGGTATTTAACAGAGACCTGACTGCTTATGTTAATTTTTGGAACTTGTAGCACTTCAGATTGGTTTTGGATTAGTGGAAAATGCTCCTTTCCCTACTAATATAGCCCATGACGCAGAACGTAGAGGAAGCTAGGAGACTAAGCAGAACAGAAACAGCTGTAATCATCTTTCCCAGGCCCCATGATGGTTCCATAAAGGGGCAGAAACCTGTCGATAACACTCCCCTTGCAAGGTTCTGCTGGAGTTAAGAAGGCAGCCAAATTCTTGTTATGCCTCTGCCCTTTTCATATTCAGCCTTACACTGGCATTCGGGAAGAATTACCATTCATAATTATGTACTTTCATGGAAGAAAATACATACATCAGGTTCTCTTAGATCTTGAACCAACTCAACCCCTACTGGCCACATTCTTACGGGTTGGGGAAGAAAGAAGTCAGTCCAGGTGTTCCTAGGTTAGGGAAAACCATCTCCTTGATGAACTTTAGAAATATTCTGTGTGGCAAGAAATCTTTATAGAAACCAGCAATTTATTTGTTCCCTGTCCCAGGAGAGTGCTGCCCTTCCAGCATTTTCAGAACTGACTTCTCATAGCTTAGGTCAGATGTGTAAGTAAAATAGCCAGCCAAGTTATCCAACACCATAGCAAAGAAAATGTGAGTAAGGCATAGCAAACGAGGCATATGTGTTCTGGGTTTTGGGGTCGTGAATACAGGTTAGGAGCTTCATACCAATTGCTTCTATCCCTCGACACATTTCCATTTTAAGGTTAAGTAGGTTTAATTACACAGCTCCTTCTCTCATCTTTGCTTCTTTTTGACATTACATAAGATATTTTAGGAACAGAGAAAGGTTAATGGGCCTATGATGGGGCCTAGAATTAACTTCCTTAATTAAGCCTCCAGAAGACATCTTATCGTTTCTCCTAATGACCTGTCTTGGTTAAAAAAGGCCCAAAGCTCCTGCAGTTTTGTGCAGGTCCTGCTTGTGTGAGACCTGCACCATCCGTCACACGATCAGAGCTTTGTCTTAGAGGATGTTCCCGCTTCGGGCAACTGCTGTCATCAACAGGAGGGCCAAAGTGATGAGCAAGGAGAAGAAAAATGTGATCAATATTGTGACTTTGGAAAATTCACCTTTGTGGATTTAAACACTTACAGACCAGGGATCAATTTATTTTTATGGAGTAGATAGAGGAATATGTCCCTCCTCAAATTAAGCTCATCAAATATTTGTAAATTAAATTACAATTGAAATGTACCAGACTGTGAATGGACTACAATCAAAACCTTGCCATGAATCTTCTCTAAAACTCATAATCATACCCTTCATTTATCTTTTATTATTTAAGAATGTTTACTATGTGTTTCTCTAAGGTGAGGGCTAGAGGTACGTGAATTTCTCCCCTCTTTTTTTTCAAATTAGATCTCTTTGAGGAACAGTCATCATTGACGAGGTTTTGCAGAGCCCATTGCAACATGATCAGAATTCTTCTTTAAGGACACTCGCTGTTTTCCTAATTCTTTTAATTTAGTTTATAGGTATCTCATTTACATTTCCTGATATTATTGGAGCAGAATATATATGCTACTAGTGTTTTTGCTCTTCCAAGAGGATAATTCTGGTGGTATTTTCTAATCAGTAATATGTATCAGAATCTCCTTTTTAAATTCTAGTGTTCTCTCCCTATATAAATACCTGGGCCATAGCTGGCAGGGTCTGATGTAGAGATATGGAGTAAGACAATGAAATCTAATTGACATTTCTCAAAATTCCCCAGAGGACACTGCTATGCACCCGATGTGTGTGTGTCTGAAAATGCAGTCTGCTTTAGAACTCCAAGCCCAGGGTGGTAGATAGCGTTCCCTCTTCTCCAAGTCTTCTCTCCTATCTGATCACAGAACTGCCTGAAAAGGGGAATTGTTGCTAAACAGCTACTCATGACATTGACCTCAGCACTGAGCATGAAATGGAGAGCCGTTATTATCTGAACTATGCAGATGTTAGAGTAAATGAATGTGCAGTTCATTGCAAGACTTGTTAGGGACAGAATCCTGAACCTGTTCCAGCTGTTTCCATGGGTTGTCTCTCCCAGGTAACGGAGCAGTGATGGTTTATTTCCTAGTGTGTGTAGATACTTCAGTTTGTTAATGGATATCCTGTGTTTTATTACAAAGAGAGTTTATGGAGCCTAGATAGACGTCTAGGAGAATGTCTGCAGAATGATGCATTCTTAAAAACAGACCTTGTCTCTCCTCTTTCCCTAATTCAGATATTATATAGTGTGGATGCCTGTCACCACTCAGTGTTTTATTCATGTGACATAGCCTGAGTTTAATTCTTTCTATCAGCATTAATTATCTGTATTAAATAGAATGGAAAATAAATGACCTTATGCCTGTCTTTCGCTCTACTCTTCAGGACAGGGCTGGAAGAGCAGATTAATCTGTAATAGGATGGCTAGACTGAGAGGTGGCAGGGAGCACATGGCATAGGGACAGAGGGTGTGCAGATCCAGCTGCAAAGTTCAGAGCATAATATCTGAAGGGCAAGGCAACCTGAAGCAGTCAGCATCATGGAATCTGCAGTAATTAGACAGAACATGATCAGCAGAAATCGAAAGCAAGCAATATATGGAAACTTTTCTGGGTCTTTGTTTCCCTCATCTGTAAAATGTGGATAATTCAGTACCTAGTAAATTGGTTTGTTGTGAAGATTTAACTTGTTAATATACCTAAAGTACCCAGAATGGTGCCTGGCGCCATAGTTAAGTTGAATTAATGTGTGAAATAGCATTATTGTTATTGTTTCCACAAGCAGAAACTGGAGCACAGGATGAGTTCTGGGCCTCAGGAACAGGGGATAGGGATGTGAGGTGGAAGACAGGGCACAAGTGTAGCTTGCTCTCTGAGGAAGAATGCTGAGCTACAGCTCCTGAAATCTTTCCTGCCTGAGGCCAAAATTGGTCTTGGAGACCAGTTGAGCTGAGCTTGAAGCAGAGTGTCCCATGAACCCCAGTGTGGGGATACAGGGGAGCAGAGGTTGAGACCCAATTTCTAGAACTGTTTTCTCCAGTTGAGCTCACCTCTTGTCTTTCTCCCCTTCTGACAACACCATCAGGCCCCAAGGGAAAGATTCTGTGGCCATCTGGGAGAGTGGCTGGTGTCCATGTTAACTGTCTCAGACTGAAAGTTCCTAGAAGGCAGGGCTTGGTTGTGCCCTAGGCTATGATTCTGCTGATCATTGGGTGTCCCAGGCGGTTAGGTGTTTAATAAATGATTTGAGATATATCTTTTCCCTTTAGGGTAGTGGCAGAGCTAACATGGGTTCTTTTCACTATTAACATCAATTCCTCAATATCCACCATCAGAGAATCTCAAAGATTAATTCATTGAAAATATTTCTACTAGCTCTGTAGTTGCTGTGTATTTCTCAAAGTTCCCAGGGGTGATGTGATAGCTGTTTTACACAGTGACTGTATTCATTTAATTACTTAATTCATCAAACATTCGTTGAGTGCCTACTATATGTTGGCAATGGTACTTGATACTCGAGATACAAAAGAAGATGACATGCTTCCTGGCCCCAAGGTCTGGTAGACTAGTGCAAGGACAGAGACAAGTTGACAAACACCACAGTTCAGTGAAAGTGCTGCTAATAGAGCAGATATGAAGTGCTGTCCGGCTCCAAGGATGATCAGCTCTACCTCGTGGTGGACAGTCATAGTCAAGAAGAGGTTCACAGAGGTGATAAAAAGAATGACAGGGTCATAAAAGGTAAGAAGGGGTTTGTCTGGCAGAGAAAGAAAAAAGAGTATTCCCAGCGAAGAGGCAGCTTGGGCAAAGGGAGAGGCATGGAACACATATATTATGAGGTTGGTAGAAAAGTAAGAAAGTGGGAGAAATAGGATTGGGAAGGTACAAAAAAGCAATATCACCAAAGACCTTGCATGAAAAACTTGAAAGTGTTGACTTTATCAGAAGTCATTAGAGGACTTCAAACAAGAAGATAATATGATCAGACTTGCCTTTGAGACGTCCTTTCTGATGACAATTTGGAGGATGCAATGGATGAAAGCAAAATACTGCATAGGGAGGCCAGGTATGCAGTTGAGAGACTATTTTAATGCCCATGTTATAGAGGATAAGGACCCAAGCTAAAGCAGGGCAGTGGGGATAGAAGGGTGGACTCAGATTAAAAAATCATTTAGGAGGTAAAATCAAAAGGACTTGGTGGCCAGCTGGACTTCTAGAAATGAAGGAGAGGCACTTTAATGCCAAATATATTTACTATTGTTTATCACAGTCCACAATGCGTATTGCTCCTTCAAATCTTTCCTGGTGATCCAAAGCAAACTCTGCTCCAACGGCCCTTAGAGGAAAAAACGGAGGTGATAAACCTGCTGGAGAAAAAAATAACACATTTTAAGGAAGTTTTGGATTTTATTGGAGTCCCTTCTTTCTCCACTGAAATGCCCAGAAAACCCAAGGTGGTCCACTAACTGAAATTTTTATGGATGGAGCTAATGGTAAAGCGCGAGAGCCGTGGTATTAATTTCTAGATCAGTGCTTCCCAAATCTACGGTGCATGCAAATCACCTGGAGAACTTGCTAAAATGCAGATTCTGATTCAGCGGGTCAGGGGTGGGGTTTGGGGTTCTGCCTGTTTAACAAAGCTCCAGGTGCTGCCCAGGTACTTGACCACGATTTGAGTAGTGAGTCTCTAGATTGTTTCACAAAGAGGGAAATACAACTTCTTAGTGCAACAAAATAACCACAACCAGATTGCAATAATAGAGGAAAACAGTACAAGTCTCAGATTGTGCTGCTGCTGCTTCTGCTTCAGATCTTGTCTGGGTGGGGCCTCTTGGGAATGGTTCTGTCCCAAGAAGAGAACTGGTAAAGTCATATACAGTCATATAAAGTCTGAGCCAACGGGTTGTTCTGGTGTTCCCCCAAGAGCCACAAAGAGTTTTCTCATCATGCTGTGCCCAGCGTTTCTCACTGAGTAATCAAGCCCTGACTCAAGCCTGAAAATAACCCCAACCCACTGGCCCGCAAACAGTCCCACCTAACCCAAATGGGCTAGAGTAAGTTCTGTTAAACTTGCTACAGGATTGAGGAATATTTTGGGTTAAGAGTTATAAAAAACTCTTTGTAGCAATTGCAATATTTATGTACCTGTCACCAGAGATGAACAAGACTGGAAATTTGTAAACTGACTCCTTCTTACCTTATGAGTCAGCACTCACCCATGTTTGGCCTCTACTCACTGACCATGTAGTGCTTAAGTTACAGTTTGTTTATTAAAGTTTAGCTCTTTAATTATGAAAGCAGAAGTGCTAGGGACCAGGACCAGATGCCGGGGTTGGCATTGCCTGGTGAGAGACTGGCACTGACAAATGGCCTTGGGTGGCGCAGACACAACCTGGTCTGCTCTGGTTGCCTGAAATAGAGAGGCAATTTTGCTGTAAGGAGACTGCAGTAGGCTCTGAAATTGAGAGGAGTCTGGTATGCTGTCTTGGGAATCAAGAAACCAATTCCAGCTCAACAATAACTGGTTATATAATTTTGGATGGCATTTTGTCTTTCTCTGTCTTAGTTTTTCTCTGTGAAAATGAGGAGGTAGCCTAGGTCAGTGGTCTTCAAACTATCCTCTGCTGAGCCCTCCAGTCTTCAGAGAGGTGCCAAGAGGATCATGCGGGACCCACACAAATCCTTTCCAACTCTGGGTCTTGTGAGTTGGGAGGTCCCCGACATGAACATGCACTTGAATCTCGGTGTTGTGGTAACATTTTTCCAGTCCATAGACGTTCCCATTTGTGAGACCATTGATTTAGATTTTGGACTTTCTACAAGAGTCCTTTCTATACTCAGCACTGATAAAATTCTAGAGGATGAGAAACCTCCAAGAAAAGATTTACTCAAATGCTGCCCTTAGGAATCCCGTGATTATGGGTCACACACATGGACAATATTGAGAAGAAAGCTTATTAACTATATGAACGTGACAGCATCTATTGTTTCTCCAGGGTATACCTCATCTTAAGAAAACTGATTGATTTCTGAAAAATCAGCTGCAGAATTAACTTTAGTAAACCAAACCAGAACTAACCTACTATTTAAAAAGTGCATTTATTTGGGTTCCTGGACCACGAGCTGGAGTTATGTAGCTTGTGCAACCACTGGACTTGTCTTTATCTCAAAATATTTCTTCTAAGTAGTCTATAATCTTAGCAATTCATTTAAAAGACGTTTACTTGTTTTCATTGTCTCCATTGTGTTTTAACATGTGTTAATGTTCTTTCTGTGGACTGTACTAGATGGATTGTGACTATACTACTCTTTCTCTAATCCTCATCTTCCCAGGATGGTTTTCCTTCAGCAAGATGTACAGGTATACAAGTGGTGAAGTGCCTAGGAGCAATGTTCAATCAAAGTGGCTATTTATATACAACTTGTACATACAATGGAGCATTTTACAAAGGATTTCCCTTCGTAACACTGACAACAGCACCTTAAAAACAGCAGGCATCCTTGTTGAATGGCTGAATGATCATTCATTCATTTATGTGTTCATGGAGTTGGCCCCATCACAGAGCTTTGTGTGAATTCCTGTGTTCTTCTTTGGAGAACTGATATAAAGCCCTGCTTCTCCTAATAACTATACTCTCACTTGATCCACTCAGCTAGCTGAGGCTTCATACTTACCTGGCTTTGAGGATCAGTCTTCTTCTGGCAGAGGCTACACACTGTCATTCTACTGTTCTGTTTCCTCAATAGGATTCTCCTCTTTGGCTCTTCCCCTTGACCACAAAAGAATCATTCAACACGGGCTATTGACAGAAAGGGGTAGAATAGGGATAAGTCATGATTAGTTAATAGAAACTTAGTTCTCAAAAATACAGTGAAATCCAGGGAATTTTCATCACATCGATTATGGTTCTTTATTGGATTATGTCAGAATATATAAGGTCATGTGCACAAATTTTGAATTTATTTAGTTTTTTTCATATTACAAGCTAATACCTAACTGAAATTTGACATCAGAAAATTGATAAATTGAACTCAGCTTCCTATGGACTTGAGAGCATCTCCAGAAAGTAGCATCATATTCCTACCTTCCAGGAGATGAGGAATTGGCATGTCAAAGCACGATGTATGAGAAAGATAATCAATAAACTATAAAAATTAGGGAACTATAGACTTTGGGAAATCTGTTCTGGAACTCAAAGGGTAAATGGGTCCAATTCACTTAGTGAAGAAAAATATAGCTAAGATAGCTTGAGATGAGTGAAGACATACTGGGAGGAGGGAACAGAAGTCTGGAATTTCATCTCCTTGCTTGACCTTGAGCCTCTTTGAAGCTCAGCATGCCCAGGCATAGACTAAGGACAGGAGTACCAGCCTCTCACTTTTCAGCGACCTTTGGAGGTTTGTCGACATAATAATGATGTGAGCATTATAATGTTAAGTGTTACAGATATACAAGGACTCAGCCTGATACGGCTATGACAAAAGCACAGGCGTTGAAGCCACACAGATCATTGTTTAAATCTCAAACTCTGCCACTTATTATGATACCTTGAGGAAGGTATTCAACTGAGCCACAAAACTATGGCTTCACCTTTAAAATGGAGATAATAAAGTTGTTGGGGTAAAAACGTACTTTAAATGTATGAAATCCCATACCTTACCCAATAGATATCCAGTTCATGGTTCTCATCGTCAACATTACAGGTAAGAAATATGAAGTCCATCTCCTAAGCATTCATTTATTCAACAGATACTTTGAGTGTTCACTATGTACATTGGAAATTAGATACGGCTTATTGTCAGTCTATGATGTCAGTGGAGACAACGTGAAATCATGTTAATGCACATTAAGGGAATATGCTGCCCTTAAATAAAAAGTTGAAGTTCATCAATGATGATAAGATTTAAGTTGTGCACAGATTGTTTTTATTTGTGTCATCTTGTTTTTAGATTTGTATAAAGATCATTCATATCCTCACCCAGTATTCCTTGTGATTAACAATTTGCGAGATGGTCACACCATGAAGTAGAGCTGGAACCTAGCTGATAAGCTGGGGACTCCTTGAGGGGAAAACCTCTGTCATAGTTAACTGTGCTCTTCAGTGCCTAGGAATAGTGTATAGACTTTGGATTTTATTCTGGAGGAGATGGAAGCCATTTGAAACTTTGAGCAGAGGAGTATCATGAACTGACTGTATCTGGTGAAACTTATTCTGCCTATATGTGGAGAAAGGGCAAGGGTGTGAAGGCAGGGAGACTTTTGGATGTCATTGCAATAATAAGGGGGAAATATGATAGTGGTTTGGTCTTGAACGGCTGTGGGTGGACGTTTTGATAAATGGTCAGATTCTGGATCTGATTTGAAGGTAGAACTATAGAATTTGCTGGTAGATTGTAGTATGGCATGAGAAAAAAAGGAGTCAAGCCTGAGTACAAGTATTTTGGACTGAGCAGTGGGAAGGATGGTGTTGTCTGTTACTGAGATGAACAATACTGGGAGCAAGTAGAAAAAATTTTGAGGGGAAGATCAAAGATACAGTTTTACACAACTTAAATTTGAGACGTATATTATATACCCAAGTGGAGATACAGAGTTGACATTTGGATATTTGAATCTAGATTTCAGGGGAAATGTTGAAGCAGGAGATAGAAATGTGACAGTCATTGGAGTATAGCTGGTATTCAATGTCAAGGGACTGGAAGAGATCACCAGAGGGTGAATGTAAAGAGACAAGAAGATGAGGTCCCAAGACTGACTGAGCCCTAGAGCACTTCAGTGTTTAGAGGTCAAGAAGATGAGAAGGCACCAGCAAAGGAGAACAAAGAGCAGACTGATAGGAAGGAGGAAAACTCAAAGAGAGATTGGCTCTCAGAGACAGAAAGAAAGTAAAAAGGTAAAGATGTTTTAAGGAGAGGAAGAGGAAGTGGTCAATTGTGTCAAACGCCGCTAATAAGCCAAATAAGATGAGGACTGAGAATTGATCTTTGGACTTGGCAAAGTGATAACCTTGACGAAAACTGTGATGCTGGAAAGATTGGAAAGGTAACCTGATTGGAATGAGCCCAAAAGAAAACAGGGAGAGAAATAGAGACAATGAGAATAGACAGCTCTTACAGGGTTTTGCTATAAAGGGGAGGAAAGTAATGGGGACAGGGGAAAGACCTGAAGAAGATGTAGGGTCTAAGCAGGGATGATATTAATAAATAGGGCCCAGGCACTGACAGATCAGGTTGGATGCTGGCTACAGGCCTGGAGCGGAGTCTTGTAGGGCCCTGCTCATCCAGATTTTAACCCTTTGGTTGCTGGATTATGGCATTTCCAGGAGCTCCCAGGGAAGAGGTTGGGGTGAAAAAAATGGGAGAGGGGGTACTGGGAAGCTCAAGACAGTGGGCGCTTACCAACAGGTCCACAAGTGTTTCAGTATTTTACCAGTCAGCGTGGTAGTACCAGTGTGTTCCAGCTGAACATCAGCCTTGGATCCATGTAGGTTTTTAAATTTATTATCTTCATTTTTTAAGATGAGGATATTGTAGCATATTTTCACAATGATGAAAATGACCAGAAGAGAGGGGAAATTTGAAACTTTGATGATGTAAGAGAACCAAATGAGAATCATAGGAGATCCTTGAGTTGGTGAGTGAGGACGGGGCTGGTGCATAAAAGAAGGGGTTGGTTTTGATAGAAACACAATCTCTTTGTTCCTTTTAACAGGAAGGAACAGAGAGGATAGGAGCATGGACCTAGGTTTGCTGCTAAGCAGTGGTAAAGGGCACATGGACTTTTTTTTCCTGGTTGCTTCTATTTTCTCTGTGAAAGGATATTTTTTAACACCTCAAATTTTTCTCTTCCTCAGGATCACTATGCCTCCACATTTTATCTGTGATTCATGTAGAATTCTGGGGAAATCCTGGCTGCTAGACCAACTCTTGATTTAGAATCTGTCTCCCACCAGGAAACATCCGACTGTGGAACTCTGGTCCCATCTCATTCCGTGAATGATGATCAGAGCCCAATTTCCTTTAGAGCCAGTTTCTTTAGAATGTGATGACCCTTAGCCCTCTAGGGTGCCCTGCTTTGCTATGGAGTGTCCCAGAGATGAAACATTTCTTGCCTGGCACAGTGATGTATCCAGGGCCATCACAGAACCTGACTCAGAGTAGGTGTTCAATAAATATTTGTTGAATGACTGTAGGAAGGAAGGAAAGATTCAATTTGCATATAGAAGGGACACTACTAATCTAGCCTAGTATGTTTCTGCTCAGGAGATTTACATCTTGTTTATAACTAATTCCTCTGTTGCACTTCGGCATTCCAAGGTTTTTGCCTAGATTCAAGAATGCATCCAAAGTGGCTGAAGGATGACAGTGTTTGATTGCTTTGCCTTTCTCTCTACATCCGAAGTTAATATGATGCTCTCTGAGTGCAAAGGCACAGACAGGAAGGAATTTAATGCAAATTTAGCCAGGAGTCTAGTGCCACTTCACAAAATATTGATTAGGTGTCTGATTTGCTCTCCCCTGACAATGGGCCATAGGAACAAACCAATGAGGCGGGCTCAACTCCAGCTCGTCATGGTCATTCGATAAAGCCAGGCAACCAGTGAGGAGCAGCTACCTTTTGATTGGGTGAGAAGCCAGTGAGGGGGAAACCATCTTAGCAACAGCAGAAAATATTGCACACGCCCTTACACACACACACACACAGACATCATGCTTTACCACCCTGCTGCAGTTAACAGTTACTGATTGTGTCTCTTAAGGCTTTTGTTTAGTCACAGTCCTGTTTCCAGAGGACCAGTTTCTGTTCACAGATCACACTGCTTACCTGGTCAGTCAGCCCATAATCCCTTTTTAATGGAATGAAGGGGCAACATTCCTCTCTCTGCCCCCTCCAACACACATCTTATTAAGAGTGAACTTTGATCTGCAGGTAAACGGCACGGGCTTTGTTCTTGAAATGTGCTCTTCTGACTCCTTTCAGGGAGCCGGCCCCACCACTGCCCTTCCTGACCCACCTGCAGATGGGGAAGGAGGAGTGGGCTGGAGGCCGGGCCCGCTGCTGGACTGCTGTTTCTTTTGCTTCCTGTAAGAACTGCAGAGGGGATTGCACCAGGCTAGTGCAGGCTTCAGTGCCACTGTTATTTTCCTTGCGGGCTTCCCCTTGCATTGTTCCGTGGTCTTCACATCCAGGGCCCAGGAAAGCTTTCCCGTTTTTGGCATGACATTTGGCAATGTTGTACTTAGCCACTGCATTCCAAACGTTGAACATTCTCCTTTGAAAGCCTCCTCTCCTCTGGTCTCCGCCGTGTTTTTATGTTTCCTGAGCAGCTGCCCTTATTCCTCAGATGCCAGGGCATGGGGGCTGCCCACCAACCCCTGGTCTCCCCAAATTAGTAGCTGCCATGGCCTACTCGCCTCATTTCTATACCCCCCCCCACCCCATATCCTGGCTCTGAGTTTATTTTGAAGCAAATGGTGATGGTAGGTAACTGGGAAAGCACATTGGTTCCCAACATCATTCTTTCCTCCATGAAATTTGCTTCTTTGCTCTGACAGTTGGTTTCAGCGTGAGTCCTTGATCCAAGAGCATCTGTCCACGGGTTGTCCAGTCCTGTTGGTGGCTCTCACTCATGTTCCCTGCTGACAGTTATAATTCTGTCTGGGTAGGAAAGCCTATCAGTTAGGACAACCTTCACTCTAAGAGGCGTGTGGCTATAGTTTATACTAGAGAAAAGGAAGTTGAGATGATGTCACAGGAATTTTCCTGTCCAAGAAGGATTGTTGTGTAGCAAATGGTAGCCCGCTGTTTTCCATCTTGTTGCCTACAAAACAAAGTGAAATGACATGAAATGGAAGCAAGAAAGAATTAAGATAGACACGAAGAATAAGTTTCTCAATATTAGGGTTAACAAGTGAGCATTTGAATTATTTTTCGAGTTAGGTACGATGCCCATCCCCTGGAGTTCTGTTTAGGTGCATTCTCTCACAGAGGCAGTGGGAAGGACATGATGACCTACAGGGTCAGGACTGGTTTAGATTTAAGTTGCAGCCTTTCTGCAATCTCATAATGTGGTGTTAGCAAATTTCTTACCTTCTCTGGGCCTTTTTTAAAATCTGTAAAATGGAAGTCACAATATCAACCATATAGGTTTAAATAAAATCATATATGTAAAATCCCTAGCTTAGGGCTTACCATGTAATAAGCATTCAAAAATGTTGAATCTTCCTCCCAATTCTAGAATTCTCAGAGCTTCATTCCATCAATAGACCTCTGGACACAGTATCGTTCATCAATTTTAAAAAATCGAGCATTTACCTAGAGCTTAGTATTATGAAGTCTAGACATGGTGTCTGCCCATGACAATTTACATTTTAGGCCAGAAAAGAAGCCAAACAAGTTATATAACAGGGAGCAGCTGAGGCAAGGCAAGATTAATGCCAATTTTGTAGAGCCAGCAAGTATAATATGAGTGGGATATCAACCTGCGTTTGAATCGTCCGAGAAAACATTACAGGAAAGTTGGGACTTGATTAGAGCCTTAAAGAATGGTCAGAATTCAGATGAGTTTAAGGGATGGAGGTATGGAGAGGCACCTCCCAGGTAGAGGTGGTAGCATTGGCAAACTCTTAGGAGAAGAATTGAGCATGATTGTGGAAGCAGGAAGAGAGAAGAGTGGTTGGCAGGGAAGAGAAACTCTTGAAGTATGTGGGTTAAAGAGCTCAGGCTCTAGAATTAGGCCTATCTTGGCTTCAGTTCAGGAACCACCTTTTATGGTCTCATGACTCAGTTTCCTTTGCTGTAAAATGGGCATAATATTTGTGAGGATTAAATGGTATTGGAAGCAGATAAAAGGCTTCAGGTATATCTGACTGCAAAAACCAAGCTTTAACCACCACACACACTGCCTTCACAACAGGACAGCCACTCCAATGTTTTTAAAGTGAGAAATAAATAGATAAAAGATATGGCTATGGATGATGGCTGGACAGAATTAATCCTGTGCTCCCGAGGAACTCCATGACAGTGACCTTTGGTATCCTCCCTTTGTACCCACTTCTCCCTCTGTGGATTGTGATTCAGCACATAAGCGTTTTCCCTTTTATCTCCCCGTTTGCATGCTTATATTAGACATGGATTTGGTTAGACCTGCATCTGTTGAGCCGGCTAGCCAATAATAGAAGCCCCACAGGGACTAATGCGGTCTGGTTTTGGGAGTCGGTCTGGCGAGTGAGGTCTAGGTCAGGAAGCTATTAGCTGCAGAGTCAGGGAATATATTCAGCTGTCATCACTTTTTAATTAAAAATAGCCTGGTGGCACTTGCATTCCACCACTCTGTTGTAGATAGTTGAGCACCACCCTTTCCCTGTGCTGGGTCCTCCCACAAAACAGGACAAATATCTTTTCCCTGGTCCAAGGACTCTGGGGCTTGTTCAGAGACCTGGAGAAACTTGATCTTTAGGAGGGAACAGGCACAATGCATGATGCATAATCTCTTCCCAACTCCACCTTTAGTAATGGCCAGTTGGTGAGAGTATTTATACCATGGAAATCTGCAAATGTTACAAATCAGGACTTTTTCCTCCCTGAAGAGCGACATGTTAAACATTGACCTTCTCACCACCGGCAGAGAAGGGGTAAATCCCCAGCTGATAATTGTTAAGATTACCCTTGTGAAGTAGGATTTTCTGTGCTCCAGATTTTCTTCTTCATTTTCTACCACATTGAATCCACTTATACCATTGCTTGTATAGAACGGCAACTTGAGAAACAATATGGGATCAATTCAAGAGCCCACTTCGCTAGACCTAAGTTAAAATCCTTACTCCTTAATTATTGGTCACATGGTCTTGTCCTTGTTTACTTAACTGTTTTAAGCCTTGGTTTCCTCATCTGTAAAATGGGGCTAAGAGTTCTATCAACTACTTAAGATCACTGTGAGCATTCAATGAAATCTTTCACGTAAAGCACGTAGTGCAGTACTGGGCATGGAACAATCATGCAGTAAATGTAGGCTATTTTCTTAGTGAGTATTTATAATTCTGGTTGAGGGGCACAACAAAAAGTTGATCAGGTGTAGACTAACCATGTTCTATCAGACTTGTCATCAATGTGGAAGTTTAATAAGGACATTATTTGGCACAGTTATCTGAACCATATAACAGTGAAGTGTACTAATAGGGTGCCACAGCACTTAATTAAAATGTTTAATTTATTACTCTGGTGTTTTTGGATTTAAAGGTATCATGTAAAACAAAACACAGCACAGTCCCCATTCTCTCAAATTGGCATAATACACAAATTATATATCAGCATCTTATAGAAATATGCAAATAAAGCATCAACATATTTGCAGCTTCATCAACACAAGGCATTTATTTTGTGCCTATTTTCCATAGACACACCAGAACAAAATGATTTTTGACAAATATAGTTCCTACTCTTTCGAAGTTTTTGGTATAAAAGAGACGATACTAAGATCTCTCTCATAAGTAGACAGGCGGATAAATGAGAGAAAGATAGAGGATAGTTTGAAGGCAGAATAAAAATTTTTGTATCAAGAGCTAATTCATAGAAATATGAAGTTATTTACCTGCGTGGTGAAATAGAATTTCATTTTAGGTGAGGTCGCCTCTTTGGAATCTTATACGTGGGCCAGTAGACGTCTTTTAAATTTAGTTGCCTGTATTGACTAATTTTAATTTGTCTTTCTTTGAAGTGCAATTTTCTCTTTCAAACTTAGCCAGATCAGAGTGAGGGGCCAATTCAGCAGAGATCAGTGGCAAAGTTTGCCCAACATTTGCCAGTCTACTTACTCCTGGTTTCACTGGTTCCAGTGGTAGCTCTAGAATCGATGGTTGTCCATTAGGCTCCTCTGTGTGGTGAGTCTTCACACTCTCCAGATCAGCATCCTCAGTAAACCTGCATTAGAACCACCTGGAGGGCTTATTAAAATGAAGATTCCTAGGTCAAAGTCCAGTCCTGTAAATTATGCGGATTGAACCTAGGAAGTTTGCATTTTATCATGGGCCTCAAATCATTCTGTGCACCTTAAATCACAACTCTAGAGCCTACCCTCTCAACATTCCTCACACCCTATGCCTCCTTATTACTTCTGCTGCTGCCTTAGTTCACGCATCTAGCCTGGCTGCTACAATAGTCTCCTAACTGGTCTCCTAGTTATTCTCTTTACTACAGTCAAAATAAACTAAATAAAATTCAAATCTTATCATGTCAGATCCTACATAAAACACTCCATAGCTCCCTATTTTCTATAGGATGACTTAGTCTCTTTCCTAAGGCAATTAAGGCCCTCACCAGCCTTCCTCCCCTGCCTCATCCACTTGCTTGCCCCTTGCATGCTCCCACCACACCGAAGGCTTTCACAGTTCTCTGAGCACTCTGGACTGGGTCGCACCTCCAGGTCTTTGCTTGTGCTCCAGCATCTTGCTAGAATGGCCTCCCCTCACCCCACTACTGTCTCTCTGGAAAATACCTACTCATCCTTAACATAACAGCTCAAGAATGACCTCTCCTGTGATAACTTTCCTAACCTATTCTCTTTATTGTGCCTGTCCTGCCCTCCAATCTGTATTTACTTTGATGGTAGCATTTATTGCCTCGTCTGCAGTATTTGTTGACTTGTCTGTCACTCCCTTGAAGGCAAAGCCCATGTCTTACTACTCTTGGCATCTCAAGGAACATATTAAAGTAATGTTTTTCAGAATAAATGAATGAACCCATGAAATGTACAACAGGGAGCCTAAATTTATTCCCAAATTAAGTTTGCAGATCAAGAGTTGGTTACATCATCTTTGTTTTGATGATTTATATCTTTTTTGTTTTTGTGAGGAAGACCAGCCCTGAGCTAACATCCCTTGCCAATCCTCCTCTTTTTTTGCTGAGGAAGACTGGCCCTGAGCTAACATCCGTTGCCAATCCTCCTCTTTTTTGCTAAGGAAGACTGGCCCTGGGCTAACATCCGTGCCCATCTTCCTCTACTTTATATAGGACTCCGCCACTGCATGGCTTGAGAAGTGGTGTGTCTGTCTGTGCCTGGGATCCGAACCTGTGAACCCCAGGCAGCTGAAGCAGAATGCGTGAACTTAACTGCTACGCCACCGGGCTGTCCCTATGCCACCAGGCCAGCCCCTGATGATTTATATCTTATCAAGAGTTTCTAAGATTGAAAACAAAATGAAACAATTTGGAGTTTCCCATATGTAAGTGGGCTCAATCCAGTTTGACTCCAAATACTAAAACTGGATGAAGCCACAAAATGTCCCTTTCCTCCAAGATATGGAGATTAAAAAAAAGGAAAATGAAATAAATGAAACCAATGTCTTTGTTATATAAATCTCAGAGTAAATTTGGGTAAATGAGCAATCTATATGGCAAATGTAACTGATCTTTCTGGAGAGTTATTTTACTTAATTGGTTGATTTAATTTCCTAGCAAATGAAATCTGAAAATACTATCCCTGAGAACACTTACTTGCTACAAATCCCTTCTCCTATCTAAACCTCATTTATTTCAATTAATTTCCTATCATTCCTCCTCTCTAACTATCTGCAGTGTGATTTTTGGGTATTTCACAGTTTTCTTTCAAGGTCACAGTTTAAAGATCAAACGTAAAAAGTTGAAGACTTCAATTCCGCCATCTAAGCCATTTTAAGAATCAATGGTTGTCCTCATGTGTTGCTGGTGGGGAAGTAAAATGGAACAGCCACTTTGGAAAACAGTTTGGCGGTTCCTTAAAATGTTAAATGGAAACTTAGTATAAAACATCAATTCCACTCCTAAGAATTTACTGAAGAGAAATGAAAATACATGTGCACATAAAGACTTGTACATGAATGTTCACAGCAGCATTATTCATAACAGCCAAAAAGTGGAAACAACCCGAATGTTCATGAATTAGTAAACGGATAAACAAAATGGGATATATCCGTACAAGGAAATACTGGTCTACAATAAAAAGAAACGGACACTGATACATGCTACAACAAAGATGAACCTCAAAAGCATGCTGAGTGAAAGAAAAAGACACAAAAGTATTCATACTGTGTGATTCCATTTACACTAGAACAGGCAAATTTATAGATACAGAAAGCGGAGTGGTGGCTGCCTTGGATGGGCAGTATAGGAGCAGATTGACTACAAACAGGCTCGAGGAAATTTGGGGAGGTGATTGAAATGTTTTAAAATTGGGTTGTAATGATAGTTACTCAACTCTATACCTTTACAAATAATCATTGGATTTAGAGTTATAATGGGGGAAAGCTATGTGGGAGTTATACCTCAGTACAGCTGTAAAAATGGTTAAAATTGGCACTTTGTTGCTTCCATATTTTATTTCAGTGATATTGCAGTCTCAAAAACCTTTCCCAGGTAATGTTAAAAAAAAAAAGTCTTTAATCACAGAATCTAGATTTTAAGTTGGTTTCTTTCCTTTTCCACAAACCCCTGAGACCTTTCACCTTTGTACCAGTGGAGACATATTCAGACTGCAAAAACTTTTTTCTCCTTCAAACTAATTAAGCTCTGATGACATCAGCTGTATTTGAGGTGCACCTGATTAAGGCCATGATACTAATTAAATTCTTGAATGATTAAAAATGCAAATTACCAGACTGGGTTCAGCAACAGGCATGGCCGCCTAGCTCCAGAACAGTAGAGGAAATAACCAGCCTCATCTCAGGTAGGGAATGTTCTCCAGTCTAACTTGAGTCTAATGAGACAATAGTACTAATATGAATGACTGATACTTACCTACTTCATATGGGGCAACACTTCATTTATAGAGCAGCACGTTTCTAGGTGGCTCATACCCACGTGAGTACATCCAGAGGTTCTGTGTCAGGAGGGAAGCACCTCCAAGCTTCGGAGTTAGAAAGAACTGAGTTCAAATTCTGCTTCTGTCACTTACTAGTTGAGTGATATTTGGCTAATTATTTAATTTCTCTGAGCTTATATCCCTTCATCTACAAAATGAGGTATGTATATCTATTTCAAAGGGTTATCCATCTCAAAGGATTAAAAGAGTCATTTACCCCAGTCGTCTCTGAAGCTAGAATTTGTAGACTGTGCTTTGGCAGAATAGGAACTGCTGTTTTGTTTTTGTTTGGTTCTGATCCATTTAGTTGCATGTGGTAGCCTGTTACACTGAGACTGTCCCAATACTCCAGCACAGTTCATGGGGCAGCTAGGAGGTGGGACTGGCTGAAATAAAAGGAGCATTCCTTTACAAAGATGTAAAAAAGGATGAGAGAGGTAATCATCAATTTATGCATTCAACTAATAGTTATTGAGCTTCTCCTATGTTCCGGGCACTTATTTCATGGAGAAGAATAATGTGGAATGTGGTAAAGGTTTTTTAATACTGGGATGATAATAAATTTTATACTTATATAAATGCGTGTCTGTGTGTGTGTGTATGTAGTTTTTCTCAGAATCACCTGCACACCAAAGGTGACTCAGACATTTATGGAACTTTTATTGGAGACTTCTGGTGAATTGTAGGTTGGAGATTGAGAGAACAAGGAGGGGATATGGTGGCTCCTTCAACGTTAATCTTCTCCAAGTTTTCTCTCATTGTCTCTGGCTGGCTCTAAATGGTGTTATGGAAAGAATACAAGATTCAGAGTCCTAAAACCTTGGTTTGACAACCACCCCTTCACGTTTTAGCTGTGTGACTCAGGCTTGTCATTTAACTCCTCTGAGCTTTATTTTTCTTGTTTGTGTCATGGAAATAAAACCTCTACATTGTCTGCTGCCCAAATGTCCAAGCTCAAATGAGGAAATCCATTTGAAATCATTTGATAAACTACAAAACTAAACACACGATGAGGTGAGGTGCGGGTCGTTGTTGCGGAAAGAGGCTGACGGGAACTGAGGAATGGTCAGTTATCCGTCATAGGAAACAATGATTTTGGCATTTCTCCACAGAGTAGACATTTGGTGCTAATTTATGCACATTAGTTAATTTTGTTTTGCTGCGGGCTCAGATGGGACTCCCTGATGGATTTGCCATCCCTGACAGAATCAAGAAAACCACATGCCTCAGTGCTGTGATCCTTCCAGGGCTGGAACTAAAGGAGACAAGCTCTCGAGAGGCACAGACTTGGCTGACAATTTCAAAGTCGTCTGCTCAAGGAAACCCCGCGGAGGCCTGGGAAGTGGGATGAGTGGAGAAAACCTTTTTGTCGGAAAAACTCTTAGGCTTGCTTTCAGCCCAGCTCCCCAATCCTCCGGGTTTTACAACTGCGGGCATGTCGGAATATAGTCACCCAGTGGTAACTGGTGGTGTTGAGCCCTTCTTTCCAAGCTCTGAAACCATCTGGGCTAGCTGAGAGTGAGAAGGAAAAAGGTGGCATACTTTTCAGTGGGAGAAAAACACTTTCAACAGTCAAACTTAAGGCAAGTTCTTGGAGAAAAGAGAATTATTCAGGAGAAAGACTGCCAGATGCTCTGTAAAATCATATGTCTGGTTATAGCATAAATTGAGGGTGGGCAGGAAAGAATCACTGAGTCGTAAGAATTATTGAACCTCATCATGGACATGACTCAGGTAAATCATAGATTCCCTTACGTCTCTGTTTATGTGTTGGCCTCACTCTTCACACTGTTAAGCTGGTCCTAAATAGGACCAAGGTCTTTGCATTTTTTTTCTATCTGTAGTGCTGGCCCCAGTGCTTGGCAGTCCACAGTGGCTCCATAAATATGATTGAGTGGCATGGTTGCACTGGCCCTTTCCACACGCCAAGGCTGGCAGGGGAAAGAAGGCAGTCCTTGAGTTTTCTGTGTGTAACTTACCTCAATGTTCCATAATCCTTAATATTTGGGGAAGATTTTCACTTGGTTAAAAGATAGAAATACTTCTCTTCTTTGGTGCCTGTTCATTTTGATTGTGCTTGTAGCACCAGCAATAGGCTAGAAATGGACCAGAAGGCAAGCAAGCTGTGATGTCTTTCAATAAGGCAGAGCTTCCTGGAGGTGCTGTGGCAGGCTTGGGGTGGCTGGAATGGTTTACAAGCGTTTCCTGAGATATGGATAGTTGTAAGTTTCTTATAGTGGTAGAATATATAAAAGCAGTTTTGATAACTGTTTAGAAATTTTCAGTTCTATTTTCACATTCATTGTATGGCTTCGTCTATGAACATCCTGACTTCTCTAATGACTGTTTGGGCATCTGAAACTATGAACAGCCCCTGCCAGCCGAGTGTCCTGGGGCAGCTGCATACAATTCACTTCCTCCTGATCTTCCTGTTAAAATGTCTTGGTATTAGTTAGATTATTTTTCGGCCAGGATTTATCATCAGTGATGTTCTTTGCTTTGCCTGTAGTATAAAATATTAGATTTTTTTCTGATTTAGTTTGCTCACATTTTTTTTTCTAATAATGCGGGAGCGTATGTGATTTTAATCTTTACATTTTAAAATCAGGTATTAGGTATTCCTAAATAGAAAATGATTTATTTTACTAGGAGATTTTATGTAAAGTCCATATTTAATATCTTCCATAACATTTTCTACTTTGAAAAATAATGAATAAAATTTAATTAATTTTATTACTGTCTCAAATAGAACCTCCCAAATTCTTTCCAAGTATCCCAGTTATGCAATTGTTATAATTTCTTGTGTGTAATGACGTGAAAAAGATAGGGCAACACGGGTATAAATTATACTTGTTGCAATTTTTCACCCTGGGAGATTGGACGTAAGTGGAAAGAATGTTAATCTTGGTGGAAGGGATTTGTTACAGGAATCCAAGATGTTGCTATTTTCGTTTTCCAAGTTCCATTCGCTAAAATAGTGAAATAAAGAGGGCAAGTTGAACTTAAAGCTATTTCACAGTGATGGACACTGTCTGCTGGGGTTGGATGTGTTTCTGTAGATTCGTACCTTGCCAGCTGGACCTCTCTTGCTTCTTCCAGGAGACAATGGGTGGAAAGAGCCAGCAGGAACTGAAAAGGTAAATGTCACTCCATCCAGCCTCCATACTTTGAAATTAAACATGGATTTAACAGATTTCAAAGTGTCACAGTCATATGATTCATTAAACCAGATTTAAATGAATACTAAGTGATAATTCTCCTATTTAAAAATAATTGAGCAAGTGTTTTTATATTGAATGGGAACACTTCAACTTTATTTCTATTGAACAAATACACTCAATACAGGAGAAAAACACGGAATGGGTCTGAAATTGACTTTGCTATTCCAACATTCTGGAAGTGTGTGCAAGGGATGCCCCCCTTTCTCCTGAGGGCTGGGGAGAGAGGTCAGTGCTGAGAAAGTGCACCTGCAGCTTTGAATGCCCCCCCACACCCAGGGCAGGGAGGGGGGAACAAGGCATGAATTCAGTGGTCTCAGGAGTAAGGTCGCCATATTAGCAAATAAAAATACAACATGTGCAATATTTGGGATATATTTATACTAAAATTTATTTTTGTTTATCTGAAATTTAAATTTAACTGCACATTCTGTTTTTATCTGGCAACCCTACTTAGGAGGGAGTTGGGGGATGAGGGATCTGGGAAGACAAAAGGGAATCTACAAAGTGGTGAGTGAATATTATAGTAGGGGGATGTCTATGTCATGTACTTGGAATAAGATTTGCACAGGACTTCTAAGGATGCAGAGGGGCAAGTTGTTGGTCGGGGGGGCTTTGGATGCAAGCAGTACTGGTACTTGAAGAAGACCAGAAATTACCCACAAAAGGAGATAGTGGGAGTTGAGGAAGGAGTATGTCCAAAGGCACAGAGGGGTGGAGCAACTCCAATATCCGCCTCGTGGAGCCTTTCTGTCCCACCCGGAGGGAATTCAACCTTCCTTTCTCTGTGCTCTTGAGGCCCTTTGCTGGAGCCTGAATCACCCAGATCTCACACTTTCTGCTATTGAGACATCTGTGAGGGGCGCCCCATCAAGTTGCAGGTGGCAGGTTATGGGACAGACCCCAGACGCATCTACTGTCCTGGTTGAGCAGACCCCACTTCTTGCAGAATATTGAGAACAAACACGTCACATGTTTCAACAGCTTTTCAAGCAATGCAAAATTTTGCATGTATGTATATATACTTAAGTAAACACCAAGAACTGATTTACATAACATCAGACCTTAAATATCTAGGATTGTTTCTGCACGAGAGAAGTAACAACATGAAAGTAAACCAAATGGAAAAATAAGTAAAATTCCTTGCATTCCCTAAGATTTACCCTCAAGCCAACCCATCCTGCTTAAGTGTGTGAGGTAAACTCCCCATTGCATGTCTCAGCAGTTTATTGCTTTTTGAGTGTTATCTTTAGATGAGAGAGGCTGTCCTCTATCTTGTTTGTGATACTTTTATCCCTGTGCTTAGAATCCTCACCTGCTTAAAGTTCTTCAACTGACGTGCTGTGGAAATAGATAAGGAGGACCATGCCTTCTGCCCCTTGGGCACAGAAACTGAGGAGCCTTGGGTGAATGTGGGAGGGGAATTTTCTTGCTGCCCTCTTCCCATTATTGTATGATTTGGAGGCAAGCTTACCGCAAGATAAGACCATTGAGAAGGTGGCTTCTAGTAGTTTTAAGGTGAAGATAAATTTCCTTCCCCCCGCCCCCCAGTATAACTGTTATGCTTTTGTTTTGTTGGGGGTGTGCTATTTGGGAATTATACTTTGCCCATCAGCTGTCTAAGGGTCAGAGTGCTTTGAGCCTTTCAACTCTAGGAGCGTTTATCTTGCCCCTGAAGTTGATGTTGTATGTTGCTTTTCTCTTTGTTTTTCTTTGCATATTTCCTAAAAGCGCTCGATGTGCTCCATCCAAGCATTTCACTCAGACCTCTGAGGACCTCTCTTGGCTTTTCTTTACCTTAGAAATGTCCACATCTGGTTTGATGCTCCATCCAAGCAACTTGCCTTTTTCGGCACCATGCAGACAGCCTGATCTCCTTTGCCTTTCTTGGCCCCAGTGCCTCTCCTTGGGGTGGAATTGGTCCCATGCTTTCTTTCAGGCCCCACTGAGGGCTGGCTTCTGCTCTCCTGCGCCACCTGCTGTAACCAGCTCCAAATGCAGCTCTCCCAGTCTCCAGCTCTAGGCTCCCAGCAGGAGCCAGAGCCAAAACCTCAGACCAAGCAGATGTTATTTAGGCTGCCAGATTTCTGTCGTGGTCTTATCTGTGTTGCCTCCACTGGCTCACTAGATCAGAATCCCAAATGTCCCCAGATGACTTGCCTCAAGTAACGCAGACCCTGAGCTCCTTGGCCAGACGGAGGGTGGCTGCCAGCTTAGGGCTTGGCGATCAGGGGCTCCTGCCAGCTTCCTGAATGTGTGATCAGTGGAGGCCAGCCTCTGCCCAGCAGTGAAAATGCAAATGGGTTTCGTTCACAATGTCGACATGCGCATGGCCCTTATCCTTTAATGGGCTATCCAACGTGTCCCCAAGATGTTCCCTGACTGGGCCACCAGTTTTCTCCGAAGTTGCTCAGGAATTGGAAACTTTGTTTTGTTTTTCAACACTCTGGACTTTTCTACATTCTCACAAAACTTGTTGATTCTAACCAAGGAACCACAAAGAAAGTGGAGTGCTGCTTTTTGTTAGTTAGATTAAGTACCCCCGTTATTCCCTATTCTAGGTTAAAGATCCTTTGATGGCAGGGACTTGTGCATTTGTTTATTCTCCAGCACACAGAGTCTGGCACATAGTAGGCACTTCACAAAAGCTTGTTGAAATGCGCAGATTCTCTCTGGTCAAATCCTTCTTGAAAATCCTTTTCTATTTGTCTATTCAAAGTAAAAACTGTCAGATCTGACATTCTGATAGTTCATTCCTGATTTAAGCCTGAAAAAATAAAGCTGACTTGGTGGAAAGAAATGCCGAGTGATAGCAGTGATTTCTACTATTACTCTGATAAGAACGTGAATGGTAACCAGCTGTTGTCTCCTGAGGTTAGGAAAAGTAGCAATGTATGGGTGCAGAAGAGAGCTGGGTTAGATACGAGATAGAACTTCCTGAGAGCAAAGGTTACAGGATACTCTTATAACATACAAATGGAGGTTCATGCCAGCAACTACTCCAGACATACGTATACATCCAGTTAGTTCAATAAACATTTATTAAGCTCCTACATTGTGCCAACACTCTGATAGAACTGGAGTTAAAAAGATTAATAAAGTACAGTGCCTGACCACAGATGAGACTGAGACAAATAGACAATTTCAATGTCATTTCCTCAGCGCTAAGAGAGAGGTGTGCCCTAGGGTATTGTGGGAGCAAGATGAAGGAGTACTAATTTAAGCTGTGTAGTCAGGGAAGGCTTCCTGGAGGAAGTGATGTTTATACTGAGTTTTACCATTGGCTGAGAGATATCTAGATGAATAAATGCAATCAGTGCATTCCAGGAAATGCGGACAGCTAGATTAGTTGGTGGAGAAACATCTTTTGATCATAGAAAATCCTTTCAGTCTTTCTAAGTTGAGTCATCCGGGAAATGCTGTTGTGCTAAAAGAAATGTCTGACAATCCTGGTGGCAAAAAGAGGCTCAGTTTTCTGTTTCCATGTCTGACTTGTCACTTTGTTGGGACAGCTTTTCATAGATTTAGGCGGGAAAATATAAAGGAGAAAATCTCATTTTTTCTCTGCGTCCAAGGGTCGTGGTCCTCTCTGCTCCAACATTCGGGGCACTACAGAGCTGGTACGTCCTTGATGCATCAGCTCTGACATGTTTGGGGGCTGCCCACAGAGCCATGCAGACTGGAGTCCTAGACCAAGCATTCTCCATATGATCGGGGAGGCCACACAGAGGAAGGCCAGGGCCGGGGCTTGCCTGCTGGCTCAGAGAAAACAAACAGACTGCCGCCTAGAAACTCTCACAGCAGTTGCTCTTTGAATTCCAACAGATTATCTTACCAGGCCCCATTGTACAGATGGGAACACTGAGGCTGAAGAACATGGAACTGCTTCCTAGGTCCTGGGGAATAATGGGTGGCTACTGTGTATTGATCTAGCTTCTTGTTTCCCACTTCAGTACTACAGCTAGTACCTCCCCAGGGTGGGAACCTCTGAGAGGCATTTTTCCCAGAAAGAAGTGCTTTTGAAATGGCAGGCCAGTTAGTAATGGCCTGTTTCCACTGGATACCCTGCTTATTGGGCTGGCATCGTGGGGGTGGGGTTCCCAGCCTCCTCCAGGGAGGTCATTCAATCCCAGCCATGGCAGCTGGTGTCCTCCATGCCCTGGACCACCATCAGAGAAAGGAATCTGAGGGAAAACAAAGCACGCAGCCGTGGCTGCAGACCTGAGCCCTCCACGCCTACTCGCCTGAGGCAGGCCCCAGCGGGGTTGGTGCCAGGCGCTGTGCTGCTTCTCCACCCCCTTCCCGGGCCCCTTGGCTCATCTGCTTGCTTTCAGAACTCCAGCCATCCTGAATGGGTCTTTGTGTGCGCCCCAGGAGCTGGCTCAGAAGAGCCCTGATCGAAATGCTGGACAGAGATGTCTCCTGTGGATCCAGGCGCAGCTCGGCCCGGTGCCCATCTTGTGGGAGGCAGGCCTTTATTGTGCCGCCGCCATGCCCCATATCTGGGAGCGAGCCGGGACCTGGATGAATGGGAGAAATGTTCTGCACCCCTGCACAGTGGGGTCATCGGCAGGGCCATGGGGTTGCAGTGACTCGGTCACTTCCCCTGAGCTCTCTTTCCCACTCTCTCTTTGCTATTTTTCCCCCAGAGGTGACTGTAGCATTAATACCAAGAGGCACAATGAAACGGTCCCTCCTTATGTGCCAGGCATGGTGCTAAGTGTTTTATCCCATTTAACTAAGGCTTCTCAACAATCTGTGAGATATGTCATCTTAGTATCCCCATTACACAGGTGAGGAAACCGAGGCTGGAGGTGTTAAGCAACCTGCCCTGGTAATTCTGAACACAGATTGGATGGGTCCGTGCCCTTGCCTCCTCCTTCCAGCCTTCAAGGTGTCTCCTACCTGTCATGAAGTCCTAAGGCCACTTTACACTTGGCTCCCTGAGAAATCAGCATGCTCCAGGGTCCTGGCGGACTCAGGGGAACCAAAGGGAGGCAAAGCCTGCTTCTGGCAAATGCAGAGCCTCCTGGCCTTCTGAAGGCCCATCTTGTTTACACTGTCACCGTTTGTGCTTTTTTTAAAATCAAGGGTAACATTTTATTTCATAAGATAGAAGAAATTATGGATGTATAAGAAGAAAGTTGGGGTATAAGTACATATTGACAATTTTGCTAAAGAACCCTACCCTCACCCCCAGGACATGAAATGGCTTTGCGAGGCAAACACCTCCTGAGGGCTTGGAGCTCGGGGCTCATCACAGGTGTCAGAGGTCCCACTCTGTCTCTGCACTGCTCTGCCTAGTGTCCTGCTGGAAGGGAGGGGAAAGAGTTAATTCCAGGCATCTGACTCTGCAGCGCTCTCGGGTGCAAGTGTGGGCAAGAATCTTGCTTTTATTTTTTCCTTAGTAGACACAGGTGTGGTGACAATGACATCTACACACATGTATGGCAGGGCTGTCCAGCTTGAGAACTGTGATCCGTAGCTCTCTTACGGAGCAAAGCTCGATGGCCCTTTTGGGGGACAAAAATTTTAACCATGACTTTTAAAACAACTGTTAGCTGAGCCAATGGCCAGCAGGGAAGTGACATGAGTATTTCTCTGTTTGCCCGAGAAATGGCAATGTTGTAATAGTAGGTAAAGTGACTGAGTAATTTTTCTGTGCATTATTCTCCAAGTTGCTTTCTGCAATCTTTATGCATTACTCGGATATCCAAGGATCTTCACTCAAACACGTTTCTCCATTAAACCATTGCTGTCATCATGGGTTATTATTACAGTCTAGCTGTGGTGATAGCTAATAAATACTTACATTTTGAGTAACTGAAGCATAAGTACAGCAGAGAAATACACATCAGAAGTAAGATAATAGTCTGTACATGATGAAGGTCCTGAGATGTTGGGTGGAGAACAAGCAGAGTCACAAATACCCGTTAGCTTACCTTTCAGTTCCAGCCCTTCTCCACTCACTATGCTGTCAGTCTTTGGTGTTTTTCTTGGGAGTCACCGTTTTACTTTGCTACTCTCATTTCTGAGAGTGGAACTCACTCAAAACAAATAATCATTCAAGGTAGCAGAATTCAAGAGCCTGAGGGATAATTCAGGGTAGACACAAGGACTGTGACAAGAATGTATAAAAGATAAACCCGTTTGGTCAGGAGAAGTGAAATTCACCTGTGGTGCACAGGCTACTGAAATTTGAGCAACTTTCTGGGTCTCAGTCCTTTATTCATGGGGTAACATGTGAGTCATTGGACAATTCAATCTTCGTGAATAAAGCTGTCCACTTATTCATTAGACTTTGGTCAGTAGGTAGAATCACTATATTTGGACTGTGACCAGCAGGCAACAGAGTATCACCAGGAGTTTTTGAACAGAAAAGTGACATGATCAGAGGCATTCATGAGGAAGACTAAACTGAAAGTCACATGTAAAATGGATGACAGTGGGTAGATACTAGTATGGAAACCAGTTGGAAAGATGTAGCAAAAGTCCAGTGGAGAAAAAAAAGAGAACTTCACCACGGATAATTGCAGCAGGAATAAAAGACAAGGATGAATTCAAGAAATACAATGGAGAAAGAATGGACAGAGCTTGGTAACTAAGCGACTATGAAGGAGGGGCATGGGTGAGGGAGGAATTAACTATGACACAGTCGCTATCAGATTTCCCCAGGGAGCAATTGGGCATTTGTCCAACGGCCAGTGGGAGTAACTGAACTTTCTGCACTTTTCTTGCTGAGAAACAAGGAGGGAACAACGGTGGCCTGTTAGTTGTGTAAACTTACCCCCATAATGTATCATTATGGGCAGAGTATGGCCTTGACATAGGGTGATTCAAAATCAGAAATAGGGTGGTGGACACAGGTTTGTATTCCCATGAGAGGTGATGCCATTGGATGGATCCCATTGCCACTGCTCTGCCCCCACTTTTAATGGGGATATCTAATACTCAGGTTGCTTTTAGTTAGTGGAGCTCTCTGCACACAGAAGTGGCAAGAATTCCACAAAAAACTGAGAAGGAAAAGTTTAACAGAAAATGCCACGTCCATATCCTACATGACCAACAGTATTGGGTGACTTGAGTGTTGTAAATCACTTCCTACCCTCACTCTTCTTGTCGCCATTTCCCTACTCATAAATCCAAGGCCCTGATACCAGATTTCCTTGGCTTTAACAGTGAAATGGGAAATGATTTGCAATCAGGTTCTGTGGTCATTGCTGTCATGCCACCTGAAGACAGTAGGCATTGGGGAAGGTAGTGAAGATGGCATCTTACTGGCCTTCAAAATTAAAGATTTTGGTATGGGGCCATTGGGCTTGTCTCACTGGCAGATAACCTAGTAGCACATTCTTTTATGCTGACTCCAGGACAAGAAAGAATATTCTTTCAATAAGTAAAGCCCAAATGACTAAAGCTCTTTCTTAAAAGAAAGGCCCAGGGGGTTTCCTCTTTCTGTGATTCAGGTTGGTCTCTGGCCAAGGATCTATGAAATCCCCTGAAGATGAGCAGCTCTTGAGGGTCCAGCTGTATTCTTAATTAAGGACAAGAAATTTGACTCTTCTCACCACCCCATTTGGTTTCCCACATTGAAGGCTACTTTTAGCCTAAGATGTCCTTTCTTTTCTTGGTTGGAAATGCTAATATCTACTGTTCATTACTTGATATAGGAAAACTGATCATCTGTGAAGTTACATCAGGAAAACTTCAGTTCATAAATTTCCCTCCAAAGCCTGGAGATGTGGTTACTTCTGATTTCCAGGTCCCCATTGGGGGCTGGAAACTGCTGGAGAGCTTCTGGGTCAAGCAGTGCTGGGGGCTCTTGGAGGGGCTACTCCTAGGAGGATTATCAGCGTTCTCTCTCGCTTATAATGCCAGGCTTTTTGATAAGGGCATTGAAGCCAGCTTAGGTTCCTAGAATTTATTTACCTATCTGGAGGTAAATTTCAAAGAAGTATGTGGCATGTCTGCCACCAACCCAATTCAACAACCATGTGCGCCAGGCTTGGGGGCAAGAGGGTAGAAGAAGACATTCCAAAAATGAACCAGACACAACACCCATCTTTAGGGAGCCTGTAATGTGTTTAAAGAATCATTGGATAAAGGAATGACAAATAAAGGCAAAGTCAGGATTAGCAGTAAGTTTCATAGCAATTTTTCTCCTTCATTTCATTGTATTAATATGGTCCAAAGAAGAGTAAGGAGAATATACATTTTTCTTAAGTTAAAATCTGATGGTTCTTCTTCCTGCTTAATATTTCATCTGTTCCCCAAAACCCCAAATATATTTTTGGTTTCTAGAATCTCTTTCAATTTGTTTCTCTGAAGTCTCCAATCTGACCTTGAATGATGAAAGCAAGGAGTCTTCATGCCTTTTGGAGACAGAGTTCTATATTTTATTTTACGTGATGATATACTCTGCCCTCCTTCAAGAACTTTCAACAGAGCTTTATTTTGGACTTTTACATCTCTCTCCACGCTGATGTCATTAGTGTTTTGGATGAAAAGTTTCCTTGCACATAACTATGTTGGACTTGGATTCATTTAGTAAAGCAAATAATTCCATGTTCTAAGGACAAATGCCACTTCTCCTCATGGGGCATTTGCTGATCATCTCTCTTTGTTGAGCATACACGATAGAATTTGCAAGCCACGTGTTAGGATGAAGGGAGACATAAAGAAGTAAAGGACACAGCTTCTGCCCTCTTGGAGTTTGTAGTCTCCTCTCAGAGTTAAGATTAAAACATGAGGAAGAGTTAAGGCAGTACAAGGCCTCGTAACGGAGGAGGCCACATACGCCCTAGGAGTTCAGAGAGAGATGGTTCACTGTGGGCAAAAGTTATCAGGGCAAGTTTTGAGATGTAGGCAGGGACATCTCCAATGGAAAGTCAAAAGGAAAGAACTGGTTCTATTCTGAGCCCTCCATCCCTTCCACCTTGAACTCCCTTAGGTCCTCATGAGAAGCAGTGGACTGGTGAGTGGGTGCTACGGTGGTGTATGCAGATACAACCCTGTGACTCTGGGTAAAACTCTGTGCCTCTGCGTAGCTCAGGGCCTTGAGATGAGTGTCAGAAGGAAGACCAAGCTCCTTGTGAAAAGCCCACAGATGTCGGAAACTGTGAGTATTACCCAAAAAGCAGCTTGAAAAGGCTTCCATCCGATCGGGTGACCAGCAGAACTTGCCACTGCAAGTCCCTCACTCTAGTTAATAAGAGCTCATTTTATTATTTCCATGCTATGTAATTTCTCCCACTGCCTTTTAGCCTGGAACATTCAACTTTCTGCACTTCATGTTAATTACCCCGGGGAACTTCAGGCTACAGTGCACAATAAAAAGACCAATTAGAACATCTCCCACTGTCTTTTCGTTTCTTTGTAATCCAAAATCAATCAATAATGTCCTTAAACCCTCTCAAGAAACAGCTAGATGTGTTGATGCCCTTGGACAAAGAAGCCAAGAAATTCAAAGCAGATGGAGCAGAATCACACAACCATGCAAATTAGTACAGGCCCGTGGGCTGGACAGGATTAGAACGGTGGGGACTGGGAATTATTAGTATAAAACAAAAACTATCACCCATGGCACTTGTGTTCTTTTTGTGATGAAACAAGATGATTCTGGTTAAATGTGGAGCAGAGTGTCTTTTTCTGGAACTCTGAGCACATGTAGACTCTTGTCCTGAATCTCCCAGTGCTTGCCCCCACTGCGTGAAGTTCACTGTTGGGGCAGTTTACCGTGTACGCCAAGTGAAGCTTTCCCTCACCTGTCAGCAATAAGCTTCCAAACTACATCCCAACTGCTAACAGTAAGATTAGAAGTAAGTAATGAGAACGAATAAGACAAACACACAAAAATTTAAACTGAAAAAATAAAAAAATAAACGAAAAGAAATATTAAGTTTCTCCACTCAACTATAAAGTTTAACAAAAAATCCTAAACTTGGACAGTGATTTAAAAAAAAAAGTACTCACTGTCTGTAACTCTGGTCAGGGCCCAAACCAGGAGGTGAGAGAGCTCTCAATGTTAAACCATCCAGTCAGCACTGGGGACTTTGCACTTAGTGTATGACCTTGAGAAATCAGATCTCAAATCAAATCTGTCACGAAGAACTTCTGGATCTCCACCTAGTCACCAAGGACTGACTTCCTTACTCGATGGCATGGCTGCTCCAAAAGGGAGGATGGCTGCTACCACTTCTCCTGGCTTCCCAGGCCCACACCTGCCAGGCCTTCTCTAATACCCACACCTACTGCTCACACCACACACCTGCCCACCAAGCAAGTGCAGGCGAATAAAGCTCCTGATTGGGGAACCACTGACAACAACACTCCCTCTGATTCCACCGCTGGCCTGTGGGTACCACTGTCAATTCCTCAATTGATTTTTAAAATTAAATAATGCCATTCATGTAGAGCTTAATAGATCACAAAACATTTAAAATCTGTCATCTGATCTGTTTCTCATAATAATTCTGGAAGGTAGACACCATTATTTACAGATATTTCACAGAAGAGGAGACAGCAGAGAGAGATTGAAGGAAATGCTAAGAACACAGGGAACTTGTGAGCCAGGTTTCAAACCCAGTCTCTGTGACTCCACGTGCCACGTTCCTTTGAGTTGTGAGTTCTTAGAGATCAGGGGTCATACTGTTTCCTCCCCCTCTGTAAGATGCTGAAAGTAGGTACTCTGCTACTTCTGATTCATGGCAAAGTGGAAATAGTACGTGCTCTGGAGAGAAAGGTGGCTTCTGATCCCAGCTCTGCCACTTGCTAGCTGGGAAACCTTGAGCAAATTACCTACCCACTGTGAGCCTCTTAGCCTTCTCCTCTGTAAAATGGGACTAACACCCACCTCATAGTGTTGTTCTGACGATTAAATGAAATAACTTACGTACAGCAGACACCTAAGAAATACTAGTTCCCTTCCACACAACCCCTCCACCTCCCTGCCCCTGAGGCCCTGTCCAGCACCAAGAGATTTAGAACTAATCCCAGTGTATGGTTTGCACACATTACACGTCTATACACACACTTCAGGTTAAAATGAACATCAATGTCAGCACTGAAGCAAACAGATTTCCAAAGAGGTGGGGAGTACGGGGTGTAGGGAGAGTAGAGGATGGAGTTTTGTGGGAGTGCTGAGGGCTGGGGGGCCAGCTTTAGGTTCTGGCCTTTGAGGGACACGGGGAGCCTCCACACATGGCACTCAGCATGCCCCAGAGCCTCGTTTCTAGTATTCTCGAAGGTGGTGCCTTCCTAACACTTACCCCGGGCTCTCAGATACTGTGGATGCTGTTTCCATGTGACGCCTCCATCTTTCTCTCCTTGAGCTCTATGCTATCCTATTTTTCTGTAGTTTCCTAAGCCATTCTCTCCTACTTTGTTGCAAGGTAGGGAGGAAATGTACAGATCAAATGGTCAAATGGGGTTACTTGTGAACGACTTTTGTCAGAGCCTAGATGACGAGCATGGAGGATTCTGGAACATGGAGAGCAACAGGAGGTAGAAATCATAGCTGACGTGAATTGCAACAAAAAAATTCTCATGAGTGCACAGGCGTAGGTGAGGGGAGAGGAGGTTATCTGCAATGCTGACAACTTCTCACGTGATGGGACAGAGGAGAATCCCAACCCTAAGAGATGAGGCCTGCCAGGTGTGCTGGAAGAGGCCTGGGATTATGCTGATGAGACCCAGCTCTGGCATTGCTGTGAGACCACAGCAATCATTCCATTGGTCTGGTTTCCTCATCCACAGAATGTGGGGGTTGGACGGGGCTGGTTTTGGAATCAGACAAACATACGTTCAAATTCAGGCTCCACCACTTACTTGTTATGCAACTTTGGGCAAGTTTTTTTGTGTCTCCAACCTACAGTTCTCTCATCTGTCAGATGGGGATGAGAGACCACGTCTCCAGAAGCTGGTGGAGGATTAGAAAAGGAGGTATGTAAATATGTAGCCTCTTGTACCGTGACAGGTCCATGAAGCTCCCAGTAGAGCAGCTGCTTGCCCAGTAAATACAGTCATGTGCCGTATAATCATGTTTCGGTCAATGACAGACCATATATACAAGGGTGGTCCCATAAGATTAGTACCATATAGCCTAGGTGTGTAGTAGGCTATACCATCTAGGTTTGTGTAAGTACACTCTCTGGTGTTCACACAAAGACAAAATCGCCTAACAACACATTTCTCAGAACATGTCCCCATCGTTAGGCAATGCATAACTGTACTGGCCTCTTACCTTAATTCTATCTCTGAGTTGCTGTAAAGTTATGAATTTATGATGCAATGCAAAGAGTCAATCCCCAATTATCTTACGTGGCTACCCTGCCCCGCTAGACCTCAACTAAGGTGCTGTATGCTGAAGCAGCAAATGGACAATTCATTTTGGACAAGAAGATGGAAACGAACGGGAGGCAGGATGGTGGAGGAAAAAGACCCAGAACTGGGACACCGTGGACCTGGGTTTGATTTCTACCTCCTCAGTTACTAGCCATAAAACACATGACTTTGGTCAAAATTTTCTTTATATTTCTGAGCTTCAGTTTCTCATCTTTAATATGGGAATAATCTTACATGTAAAAGTGCTTTGTGGATTGGAAAGTGCAACCGGAATGTTGGTGGTCAACTGCACACTTCCAATCCTGGCAATTGATTTGGAAAATCATCCAATTATTTGAGTTTGAAAATGTAGTTTAAATGTATTTGTCACTGACTAGGTGCCTTGGGGAACTCAGAGGTGGGTTCAGAAGCAGTTAATGGGTTTTGGAAGTCCTTTCTTTTCCTTTTGTATGTTAAGGAGATGTAACCACCACCATCCTGAAACTGACCAAGTGAGAAATTCAAGGGAGATGTAACAACCAAACATCCTGAAACTGACCAAGCCTCTCCACAAGAGCTGCACCCAGGATCTTTGCCTTATTTTTAAGCCAAGATCTCTACAGGAGCTTTGGCCTCATTATGTGGAACCGTGTTCTCCCATTGAACCAGTGCAGGCAAATACCCACTTCTCCCTTTTGAATACTAATTTCCATCCAAAACAAAGGTCCCTGCTTCCCTTTGTTCAGGGACATCATGACTTTGCAAATGATTCCTCATGGCCTTCTATTAGCTGCAAATATACTTTACTTTGTGAGACAACTTCCACTGGTGTAGAGTCTTATTTAACTCCCCAGGAGGCGAGCCCACTTGGTTCTGTAACATTTTGAGAGCTACCTAATAGCCCTTAGCCGTCAAACAAAACTTCAAACTTCCCCCAAACCTAATCTCCAAATGGAAATTATGTGGATTGCTGATGAATCCCCAGAAGAACTAGGCTGGGTTGTTTTTTGTTTTGGGGTTTTTTTTTTTTTGCAATCAACAAATCCCTCCAGTGACCCACTGGAGTCACCCATTGCTGGTGGCCTGATCTTTACTCAAAAAACAACATGATAAACCATCCTCTTATTTTAACAGCTAACACAGGGCAGGGCAGGAGGAACCCCCACCCACGCTTGTTCTGAACAGACATGTGTTGCAACTGATGTGAAAACAAGATAAGGAGAAATGTCTGTCAACAGACGGGGGCCTTCCCTGGTGTTGGGCTGCTTTCTGTGTATTCTGCACAGACGGGAAGCCAGGGGCCACGCAGTCACCGGCAATACTGTTGATATGGGGTTGTGCTAACCATGGCCTGAGGAAGGCTGGGCAGCAGCTCGGACACACATACAGCGTATTCTAGCCTTGAGCTGTCTTTTAAAACATAAATTTAGTGACATAATGCCTTGTAGAAATCATCATTAAGGTTAAAATCCAACCTGCTTAGAACTTAAGAATTTAAAACCGCTTGGCCCTCGGGCTGGCGACCAAAAGCTTAGCGTGTCTGGTCAGTACCTTCCCGACAGCTCTATACTGTGGGTAGCTCTAAATAATGTAATTTGGAAACTTCATTTTAAACCCCCTTTGACATGACTGAGATGCAGGTACAGATGAACTGATGCAAAAAGGCTGCAAGGCAGTTCTTTTCTCCGTCTTTCCGGAGCATCGTCGGACCTCCAGGGAGAGAGGCACAGTGTAAATGAGAGTCCAAACAACATATCCAGGGCACTGAGAGGATCACAATGCATAAAACATGACATGCGTAAATACGGAGTAGTGGAAAAAAAGTTTTTTAAAGGAGCAGGAAAGAAACCACAAAGTCTCTTAGAGTGACTGAAATGGTGATCAGCATCCACCATCTCTGGTTGTCATCTCTTTGAGGATAATGGAGTGACTACCATAGGATCCAAGGAGACAGTCTCAGGAGGGTGGAGGTGTCATTACAACACAAAGCCGGGAGGACAACATGTTTGCAGAGGAGGACCCAGGTGCACGCGTTCTCCAGCCTGCTGGCTCTAGTACGGGAACTCCTGTCCACAAACAAGCTCCTAGCAGATAATGCCAGAGCTTCCAGCTCCTTCCAAGCACTTATGCAACGGAGTGATGACAGAAGCGGATGGAATAGAAAGAATAAATGCAAGTTTGGGATTTTTAAAGCAGATCAGTTGTGAATGGCGTGCCCTGCAATACCCCAAATGAACCAGCACCTGCTAAGTGCCAAGCTCTGTGCTAGGAGCTGGGAACTCAAAACCAATACGACACACTTAACTCTGGCACCCAAGGAACCCCCAGTCCAAACAAGTCTCTTTTACCTGCTCTTCCTTCCCCATGCTTACAACACTTCCTGTCAGCCATGGCAGTGCTTCCTAGGCGCCAGCCATTTCCACGTCAGTTCGTGAGCTCTGCTATACCTGCATCTGTAGTCTACCATATTTAAGTACTTTTCTTTAAAGTAACTCATTTACTTCAACTCAAATACATTTTAAAGAAAATTTTATATGACTTGTATCAATGGAAAACCAGTACCACTTGCCATACACAGAAAATATCCAATAATTTTTAAAAAACAACAACAGGAAACAAAACAATCTTACTAAATTCTAGTTATACACTCTTGCCTGCCAGTGTTCTGAGCCTAGGGCCAATAGCTCTCTGTTAAAAAAGAAAGATTCACAAGCATTAGAGAGGTATTAAAAAATGACTGGCTCAGAGCTGAGACCCTCCTCCTTGCAATCAGAATCGAAAAGGGAATAATTGTTCACCATGTGAGTCACTGTTTCTTAATATCATGTCTTCATCTCTCCCAAATCAGACCCCGTGGTCCACTAATACCATCTGTGCTCCCTAGTCCACTTCATGATTGGGTCTCCACCATGGCATCCCCAGAGCCTAGAACATCAGGCAGGAATACTGTGGGCACGCAACACACATCTGTTGAATGAATGAATCCATGCATACCTTAGCCTCATCATTCTTTATTCCTGCCATACCTACAGGCTTCTTCTTCCTCAAATGACCCATGCCCACTCATACACTACCATGTGCTTTCCCATTCTGTACCCTCTAGGGAATGTTTTTCCTTCTCCCCGCACTTTCCTCCAACTGGTTAACTCTCAAATCTTCCAGTCTTAGGTTGTGTCATCCTCCCTTCATGGTTTTCCTTCCCACTTCGGGTTGAGAATGGCAATCCTTTCCAGCGTGCCCACTCCATGAGTACCTTGATTATCGCGATCTGCACATAACAATCACTAATTCACTTGTCTTTCTCTCCCTACCAGTCTCCAAACTCCTTGAGGGGAGGAAATGTGTGTTCTCTCTCTGGTGTTGAAGGAAAGCATCTCTGGCTATTTCCGCCTATGCTCTTCCTGTACCAGACAACCCTGCCTTTCCCTTCTCCGAGTCTCTGTGCAGACTGTCTTTGCCTAGAATGCCTTCGACAATGTGCAAACTCCCTTCTGTGTTCCCGCTCTGAGAAGCCTTTCAGGGCCCATGTGACCCTCCTTCTTCCCTGTTCCCACAAAACCTCTGTATATCACTTTTCCTGGAGTATTCACCCCACATCAATGCAATTCTTTGTTTCTGTGCCACTGTGATTCGGAAGACTATGAACTGCTCACTTTTGTGTCCCCAAGGTCTAGAGAGTGCCTGGCATACAGATACGAGTGATCACTAAATATTTGCTGAACGAAGGAAGGAATGTCTAGTAGGAAAATATTGTTCTATTCAGCTCTCTCTTTTTTTTGTGAAGAAGATTAGCCCTGAGCTAACATCCGTTGCCAATCCTCCTTTTTTTGCTGAGGAAGACTGGCCCTGGGCTAACATCGTGCCCATCTTCCTCTACTTTATATGGGACGCTGCCACAGCATGGCTGACAAGCAGTGCGTCGGCAGGTGCCCGGGATCCGACCCCACGAACTCCGGGCTGCCAAAGCACGAACTAAACCACTGCGCCACTGGGCCGGCCCCTCCAATGTTCTTAACTACCACTCTGGCATGGTCTGTGACCTTATTGTGTCTGACCTACTGCCCTCCTTCATGATCATAAGCCAAATCCTGGGTAGGCGGATCTGGGCCTGCCGTGGGTAGCTTTGATTGTGCCCTTTGAGAGCACAATTAAGCCACCAGGCAGGCCCTGCCCAGAGCACAAGGCCCTGCCACAGAATGTCCATCATGGCCTCTTGCTTGAGCCATGGAACTCGGCAAAATCACCAGCTCCAGACTTACCCAGCAGAAGGCAAATCAAGGCAGTCTCTTCACTGATTCCAGAGGTGTCTCTCTCTCATTTGTAAAATAACCCACAATTTGACATTTGGGGATTCTCCTGAAAGCAGTGGGTGGCTATTGTGATAACAGATGAACTGGTGTCTTTCACTAAAAACACTTTTTTAATAAAGATTTTAAACTTTAAATTGACTGAGCACTAAGTGAGAGTCTAGCAGCACCCCAGAGGGAGGAAGAATCTTGGCACAGTTTTTATAGCTGCATTCTCTGCACAAGAGAAGGGGCCACGGCTGCTCTTTCTTCACTCACAGTCCTGTGTTGAAAGCATCTGAGGTAACAAAGGCCAGTTTCCTCTAGTTTGCACCCAGGGAAGTGAGAGAGAAATGCTGCTTGGCTACAGAAGTTTTTGTCCAGAAAACAGTGACTCGATCCTACAAAAGCTAGCTTCAAATATTGGTACAAAATTTAGGAGAGGAGAGATGAAAAAAGAGCCACCTTATAAAAGTTCCTTCCTGCTTCTTGATGATCTTAACAGGAATTCTCTGCAGGAAGATCCAGCACAGGCAGAGGACAGAACACACAGCCCTGTGGTTTCATTTTTCCAGTGATGAACCTCTCAGAAGAAACACTCAGTTTTGGAAAGAGAGGCAGACAATATCTGGACAATAAGTTAACCGTGACCTCTAATCCTGGGTTCCTTTTCACTGGCTGGAAACAAACACGGTCCAGGGAGAAAAATCCTGGATGGGGAAGGGGTCTGGAAGACTTGGGGTTTGGCTCTGGCTTTGCCACTTATTTGTTTTATGACCTTGAACAAATCATTTAAATGCTCTGGGCTTCAGTCTTCCACAGAAGTGAGGAGATGAGGCTCAATTTTCACTAAGCTTCCTTTCAGCTCTGAAATTCTGATATTAGGTAGTATATTATATAGAACAAGATGACATGTCTGACCCACTTTTAGGGCATCACATCCAAAGGCGAATCCTCTTTCAGTAGCAACGATGATTACACTGAGCCCAGCACACCACCCTCAGTCAACATTCCTTACAATTAAGGCACTAAGATGTGAAATTAGGGGACAAGGATGAGTTTTGGAGGGAGGGATGGCTTTGTGTGGCTTTCACTGGCTCTCGTAGGCATGTATTTCAACCTTAGCAGCTGCTGGGCCAGGCAATATATTGGTGGATTAGGAGCCCAGATCTTGGCCAGGGATGCTCGGGACAGCAGCAGTCTGACTGCCATGACCCCATCTGTGGGTCGGTGGCCGCTTACCTGATTGGCTTAAGCAATGGCTAAGCTGATATGTTACAGTGGCTTCCTGTTCCACCTGACCCTTTCCAGTGATCTTCAGATAGGCTAACATAATTAAACCACACAGCCCCCAAAAACCTTGAGAATGTAATTCTACTTCTTGGCATTTAATTTAGGAAAATAATCAGACATAAAGTAAGCTAATAATAATAGCTATGGTTCATGGAGATCTAAGTATGTGCAGGGAACTATGTAAGTACTTTATATGTATTATTCTATGTAATCCTCGTGACAGTGCTTTGAAATGGGTATTATTATCCCTATTTTACAAAAGAGAAAACTAAGGCTTTTAATCTCACTCTGCTCTTCAAGACACAGGAATTTATGTGTTACAGTGTTCAATGTAACAAAATAACCCAGATTTCCAAAAATAGGGATTTGATTAAATGGTATATTCATATAATGACATCAGAAATGCATGAGAAATCATGTTAGAATAATTAATGACCTAGAAAAACGTTCACAACAAATTGCTAAATAATAATCCCAACTTTGTTTAATTTATATATAATTATACATAATATACATATAACATGGTATTTGTTCTTCTTTGTATTTTTCTATATTTTCCAAAATTTACCCAAAAGTGTATATTACTTTCTAAATTGTGGGGCTATTTAAATGCCCATCAGAAATAACCAAGAGCCACCCCCATCCTCTTGGATCTTGGAGACAGCATTCTAACAGATTCAGTTTCCATACAACTGACATCTCCCCAGTCAGAACCAAGAGGGGTACTCAGCTGCTCCCTTATTCCTGAGGCATGTGGTACATGAGTGAGGGATTGGGAATTTTAAGGCAGATGAACAGCTCTCTCTTTAAGGTTACGGCTCCTGCCATGCCAATTGGCCTAGACCACCATGCCCTAAAAAAGTCAGGCAGAGAACCCAAAATGAAACCACCTAATAAAACAAAACAAAATTCATGAACATTCTTTCTCTGCTCAATTATCATTATTATTGGTAGTAGTTATTTAAATGAGGCATTTGTGTCAGGATAGGGAGAAGAGACGATACAGAGTTGGCTTCATGACTTGGAAAATTCTCTCAGCTTGGAGACCCGGGAGCACCAGGAAGATGGTCATGGAGAAGGGGCAAGACTCTGAAGTGAGAGGGAAAGAACATGGGCTTTAGCTTCAGGCAGACATGGTTTAAAATCTTGATCCCATTTACTGAGTGACCCTGGGCAAATTCTTAACTTTCTCATCTGTAAAATGGGTTTAAAGGGGCAGCTGAAAGGAATAAAGATCATGTAAAATATGTGGCATAGTAGGGGACAAGCAGTAGGTGCTTAATCTTTCTCCCAGCCCCTCCTCACCCATCCCTCCCCCAACACAACACACCTGTTCTCCATCATCCTCAAGTTCTAAAATCTTCCCCCTTGCAGGAGAATAGCAAACAACCTCCCATTTGAAACCCTGTGTTGTGAGGCATCATCTCAAATAGAAAGCTTGAATCAAAAGTGCCAAGCCATTTAATCAGTCATCATTGCCAAATGGGAATCAGGCAGGATCCCAAACACATGGCAAATTGCCATCTTATCCATCCGTGAGGACGCCATGACCTTATCATATATATTAGACACTCCTAAAGTGCCTAAGGTGATGGTATCAAACCATCTACCATTTATGTGGCACATGACAAACTTTCAACTCTACATATTTATTGTACCTCAGCTCACTGGAGGTATGAAAACATAGGAAATAGCTTTGTTTTACTTACGAAAAAACAGGGCTCAGGGAGATTGGTTGATTTGTCTGCGATCAGTTGGCATGTGGGAGTGGAGGTGGGGGAAGAAGGAGATTTAAGGAAAAGGAGGAAGTCAATGCCTGGACCAGTTATTCCAGTGAGACATTGTGGCAGGATAGGGAGGGGAGACAGAATAGTTTATTCTCATTCTCCCCTCAACATCCACCACCCCACCCTCTATTCATGTGCCCAGATAGCCTTTCCTGTGAGGCCATGTTCTTTCCCTGCACATCACAGCCAAAAGCCTTACTCACCCTGCACAGATGCAGCCCCCAAATATGTTTTATAGTTGTTTTCTTAACCTTTAAGACCGTCTCAGCACCATTTCAACCTTTCCTATAAATCTACCACTGCACAGCCCACAGCATCCCCGGGGTCCAGCCAGGAGAAATGGCTGCTGCCAGCTCCGGGCCCTGAAGTCAAGTAGGGCTCTGTGCTTCCTCACAGAAGTGGGCATACGTCTCACAGTTTCCACGCTAGGTCATGAGTGACCAGTTTATTTACATACTCTTCCATCCTGGGCATCTGTCTCTGACTGGACCTGACTCAGCCTGGTGAAGAAAAAGTCTGATGCTCCCATATCCATGCAGGCTTCACCTGGCAGCCGCTGGGCACTGAAGCAGCCCCCAATATCGTGTTCCCCAAAGGACCCCAAACCACTTAAGGCTGAAGCAGGGGTCAGACTTCCCCCACGGGGCTTTCCGAGCAGCCTGGGATGAAACCTGCTCCTTGTTGGTCTTTATTTCCTGTGAGCAGAGAAAGGAGACGGTCTGGTGGTCTGCGGAGTGTTGTGCCAGGGAGACAGGCCTGGTTTCAGCGCCTGCTTTGCTCCTCCCTGGCTGTGTGACCTTGTGCAGCTCACCCAGCCTCTCAGAGCCTCGGTTTCCTCATCCATCAATAGTGGTAACAGTATCTGTTCTGCCCTCATCTTAACAGGGCTTCTGTGAAGCTCAAGTAAGAGGACAAAAACAGAAACATTTTGTAAATTGTAACATGCTATAACAAGGAGAGGTGTCATCCTTATTGTGGGGATGTGTCTGGTTGTAACACTTGACATAAAGTCCACTTCTGCATGTAAACTGCAGCACTCACATGAGGAAGGGTTCAGAAGGGAACACTACCCCAGGTAAGAAAAGTAGGCAGTGGACAAAAATAGATACATAATTAATTCTACAATATCTCTGCAGCACATGTTCTGGCAAGCTCTTCTAGACAGTAGGATCAGGGTGATGAAGGAGACAGTCAAGGTCCTTGCTCTCGGGAAACTACATTCTAGTAGGAGTACTACACTTCAAGCAAGCAAGCAAACAAACAAAAAACAAGGTACGTTGTCCTTCTACTGTGGGCACAACTGGGCTTTCCCTTCTCCATTTTCCTGTTCTGTGGGGGCAGGAATGCTGGCTGCAAACTCGGTGTTAATCCAAGAAGACCCAGAATTAGTGAAGAAAGAAGCCACCTTCCCCTTGCCAGGACAAGATACACAGTTTCAGACCTGGGGCATGTGAAGATGTGTTGGTTCTTTATATTTCTGGCACAGTGAAAACACGATGAAATGTGGATGAGCCAGAAAAGTTAAAGAATGAGAGATCCGGACAAATGATTTTCCAGTTATATGAGGATTTCTAGCCTCTGCTTGGAATCCTTGTTGAAAAATCTTAAAAATGCATACAAGTCAGCATTGCTCTGAGTTCCTCACCATTTTTCCAAATGCAGGAAACTAAATAAACCAAGTACTTTCAGTTCTAAAATTGTTCATGCCTCATCCTTCACAGTGTGTCACCTCCTCCAGGAAGCCTCACATTGCCCGGTGAAATTAATACCCCCCTTCTCTGCAGCTCTAGCATCTGTGAGTAACTCACACAGAGCTTTCACAATATACCATAATCCCTTACTTCCTAGTTTGTCCCTCCCTCGAGGATAAGCATCCCCAGGCTAGGGCCCTGCCTTATTTGATTTTAAATCCCCAGCACCTAGTATCATGGAGGACTCATTGTGGGTACTCTATAAATGCTTATTCACGAGATCACTTCACACTGGTCAATCTTGTGTCTATAGCCAAGTTAGTAGATGGGCTGAATGTGAACACAAACTCTATGACACACTCTACAAGTTGGTTTAACAAGACAAATGCCTCATCTTAGCTCATTTGTCAGTGACTTTCCCATTTCTCCTGTAAGGTTCTGTGCTGTCTCTGGTGTCTTACCAGGAGTTCCTGGTCAGGTGAGATTTTGATGCAAATGAAATGTACATTAAAAATTGACAGTTTCCTCTTGATCTAACTATCAATTTATAAGAACTACCAGAAAAAGAGGTTCCATGACATCCTGGGGCTGCCATCAGCATCATCCAGACTATGGGAAACTACAGGCATATGACCTAGTTTCATTAACAAAATATTGCAAATAAAAAATAAGAGAAGGTAGCCACACTAAGGGACATATCCACCAATTCAAGTATGGACCTTATTTGAATCCTGGTTCACACAAAAAATTATTTAAAAAAAAATTCTAAGGCAATAAAGGATATGTGATCACTGACTAGATATATATTGCATAATTGTTTATTTTTCAGATATGATAATGATCCTGTGGTTTTATTTTTAGGAGTTGTAATCTTTTAGAGATACATATGAAATATTTACAGATGAAATGATATGACGTCTAGGATTTAATTAAAAATAATCTGGAGGAGGGTGGAGGAGTAGGTAGGGAAGTGCATGTATAGATGAAATAAAACCAGACAGGAATTGCTCGATACATTGATACATTATTCTTATTACCTTTATATAAATTTGTAATTTTCCATTAAAATTTGTTTAAATCAGTAGTTTATTGAATTTCCATACAGGATGACTCTGGGGGATTCTATAGAGTGGGCTTACCCAGAACAGTGCTACCCTTAGTGCCAGCCCCTCCTGGAGGAGTAGGGCAGGCTGTGGCCAGGCTGTTCCTCCAGCCCTGCCAGGGAGATCCAGGGGAGAGCCCATCCCTGCGTCCTGATTAACGTCTTCCTCAGAGAAGCTGCTGGTTAGATAGAGGTGCATATCTCAGGCTCCGGGAACCAAAGGAAGGGGAAAGAAGTATTTCTCAACTTCTCATATGGAAAACTTAAAGCTCAGCAAAGGCAGACTGGAAAGAATATGGGATTTGGAGCTAGAAGTTTTGGATTCAGCCTTGTCCCACAACTGGGACAAGTGAACTTCTCAGTGCCTAAATGTTCTCATCTATAAAATGGGAATATTACGCCCATCCATACCAAAGAACTGTTATGAGGAGAAGATGAGATTTCACCTGGGAAGGTGAGAGGCGGTGTGGGGCGGTGGTCAGAGGTTCGGGTTTGAACGGTAGCTCCACTGTATCATTCCACACAGTCAAGGACTAAATAAATGAAAACTATTATAATTAATTATTTAAGGAAAAGCAATTTGTTCAAGGCCTCAAAGTGAGTCAGCAGGTACTGCTCAGGAGGAGAATTTGCACTTGGCTGTCCTCCCTACTAACCCTTTAAGCTTCCCTTGTGGCTCTTATATAGGCAGCTGATTCACAACCGCTCGCTTCTTGGACAGTGCGGGGAAGACAGGGAGGTAGAGATGAGCCAATCTTGTTCTTGTTGGGCCACCCTGGGAGGCAGTGATGAATCAGCCCTGCTGCTGCCATGCTCAGCACACGAGGCTTCCCAAGCCGAGGCAGAGCATCGAGGATGCCCCAACCAAGCGACTGTTGTGTGACGGCCACCGATGACTGTCTCTTTGTGCCTCTCTGCCTTGCAGCACTCAGTAACCTCACAGGCTTCTCCCAGTCTCCGAGTAAAAGCACATTTTTCCCCCAACCCTGCAGGAATCAAGCTAGCAAGAGGGACATGCAGGTGTGCGTGGGTATGTAGGATGCATATGAACCTACGCCTGTTACCTCTGCAGGGCAGTGCGCTATCCCAGTGCCACAGTGGAAGAGCCGGGAGCAAGTCACCCAAACAATGGATGACCAGACCCCCACTGCCCCAGGCCCAGCTTTAGAGAGAGGCACGCTCAGCCATGTTCGCCAGGACCTTCCTGATTTCAGAGGGGAGTATTCAGTTTGGCTTATCCGGAACCTAGATTCTGAATCTCATCATTGTCTTTCTGTGTCCAAAGAAAAAACACAAGAGGCACAAGGAGGCAAACACTCCATTTCCTTTGTGAGCAACTGTCTGAGTAAGGAGTTGGGCTGGGAAAAGAGAAAAAGGGCCACAGCCTGGGGTAAGTATTTATGGAGGATGTGGAATTTAGTGGTGGGTATTTTTTTTCCAATCGACAATGTCTTGGATTTTGCTATAAGAATCCCTTAGGCTTTCTCCAGTTTTGGATAAGAAAACAAATCAACACTTGATTCATAAAAGCTATTATGCTTTTAAATAACTATTATAATGAGCAACTCATTAATTACTATGAGCAAGCAAGGTTTAAATAAAAACAAACAGGTATAAATGAAATAATTTCTAGCCAAACTTCATTTGTTATGGAGTAGCACCTAATCTAACTTTTATTCTGCTAAATTAAAAAAGAGCTTTGATATCTTATCTGAGGTGTTGAAAAGCCTTGAGTCTTGCTCTGCACAGTCCATTTTCCCAGAACAGGCTGCTCACAACATTTGGCTTTGACAAGCAGCGCTGACATTAAAAAGCGTGTGTGGGGAGCTGGCCCGATGGCGCAGCGGTTTAGTTCGCGCCTTGGCAGCCCGGGGTTCGCGGGTTCGGATCCCAGGCGCTGGCGGACGCACTGCTTGTCAGCCATGCTGTGACGGCGTCCCATATAAAGGAGAGGAAGATGGGCACGGATGTGAGCCCCGGGCCAGTCTTCCCCAGCAAAAAGAGGAGGATTGGCAACGGATGTTAGCTCAGGGCTGGTCTTCCTCACAAAAAAAAAAAAAAAAAAAAAAAGCGCATGTGTGTGTTACTGTTTGTAACTTATGGGAAAGAAAAAGTTAATTTGCCTTTAAAGCATTCCTTATTCTGCTTCAATTGTGGGAAAAAGATAGGGCTCTAGTTCTCCTTTCAAACTGGTTATACATGGCGTAGGGGATGAATGTTTTCTCTAAAGTAAGCAGACCAGCGTTTCAGTCCTAACCAGTAAGTAGCTGTGTTACTTGAAGCAAGTCATTTCCGTCTCTGGGCCTCCATCTCCTCATCTGAAACATAAAGGTTTGGTTGGGGCGTCATCCCTGCTCATTTGACTTTCACAATAAAGCACAAAGGTCAGCAGGTGTTCTTTGAAAGCTGAGGATCAGAACCCTATTGATCAGGGGTCAGCAAACTACAGCCCAAGACCAGATCAAACCCAGCCTGCTGCCTACTTTTGTACAACCTGCGAGCTAAGAATGATTTTCACATTTTTAAACCGTTGGAAAAAACACAAAAGAATATTTTGTGACAGGTGAAAAGCCACATGAAATTTGAATTTCAGTGTCCATAAATAAACCTTTGTTGGCACACAGCCACCTCATTTGTTTACATAACGTCCGTCTGCTTTTGCACTAGGATAGCAAAGTTAAGTAGTTGCCGCAGACACCATGTGGCCACAAAACCTACAATATTTACTCTCTGGTTCTTTACAAAGTTTGCTGACCCTTACTATAGATCAATATGCCTCCCACTTTAATGTACACACGGATCACCTAGGGATATTATTAAAATGTAGATTCTAATTTAGTAGGTTTGGGGTGGAGCTGAGATTCTGCGTTTCTAACAGCTCCTGGCTGGTGCCAAAGCTGCTGGTCTGGGGACCACGTTTTGAGAGGCAAGGCCAGGCTCCATTAAAGAAATCTGAGTTATGCCATGAACTTGCTCAACACCCTTCGGTGCCTTTCCAGAGCCTTCAAAATAAACTCAGACTCCTTAGCATGATGTGATTCTCGCCAGTTTCTCCAGCTTCATGGCCCACCGTGCATCTCGTGCACATACCTGGAAACACTCCCGTGTGTGCACACACATGCCCTCCGCTCCCTGATGCACCATGCTTTCCCAGCCACATGCCTATGGCCGCACTGACCTATTTGTCTGAAACATCCCCTCCTCACCCCACCCTTCCACCTCAATATGTGCAACTGTCCAAGTTCTTGTCCTTCACACCCCGGGTCACGTGGCACCTCCTTTGAAAAGAGCCTTCCTGGATTCCCTGATTCCCTGAGGCTGGGCTAAGTGGCCCTTTAGGAGGTCCCTTACTACCTCATACCCCTCTTCACAGCCTGAATCACACACCCTATGACACTGATGTCCTTAAAGCAGAGGTCAACTTGTTTATTCCTACATGCCCACTAGCCAAGCACAGCTCTTGGTACATGGCAGGGGTATAACCATGTTATTTGAAATGGAACAAATGAATTGCCCAGGATCACCCGGCAAATCAAGTGAAAAGCGGGGACTAGAGCCCACACCTTCTGAGTCCCAGTGTGTGTTGTATTCTCCCTCGGCCACTTCTCAGAAATGGATACTCTCTGTTCTAACTGACGGAGGAACTAGTTCCATAGCATTTCAAAAAGGGGGAAATTCAGCCTGTGCTCTGAAACACTCAGAGTGTTCGGGAATAGCGGCCCCTTCCCACGGCTGACCGCTCTGTGAACCCAGAGAACTCCTGAGCCCAGGCAGCAGCTCCTGAAAACACACTCGTAGGCCTCCCAGCAGCAGCGCCGGCAGAACCAGCACCCACGGTGGTGAGTCAGTCGTCCCGGGACTGACCGTGGAGAGCACTGAGAAAGCTCTCAGTGAGAAGGCCTGGGAAAGAGATACAGCCATCACCACCCTCTCCCCGGGGCTGCAGGCATTTCCCTTCTCACTTCTTGTGGCTTCTATTTCCTTACTGGTCACCTGTACTCAGAGGAATGTGGGTCACCCAGACAGACCTAGGCTGAGTGCAGCCGCAATGGAAAGAAGGGCAGCAAGCTTGATCCCTTTTGTCAGCCCAGCTAGTGGAGAGGGCTGGGTCAGGGCGGAGTGGGCGGGAGGGATAGTGTGTGAAGGAAGCTGTAACCACCCTGAAATGTGCCCCCACCTGCTCAATATGGCCTTTTCCCTACACCTCCCCAAGCTGGCCTAACATTCCCATCACTAAATTCACATAGATATTCTCTCCAGAAGGTCACTGATTGCTGCTATGGACTGAACTAAACTGTGTTCATATGTTGAAGCCCTGGCTCCCAACGTGATGGTGTTTGGAGATGGAGCCTTGGGGAGGTAATCAGGGTTAGATGAGGTCATGAGGGTGGGGGCACAGATCTGACAGGTTAGTGCCCTTATAAGAAGAGACACCAGAGAACTCTCTCTCTCTCTCTCTCTGTGAGCACCCACCCAGGAAAGGTCATGTGAAGACACAGTGAGAAGGCTGCCATCTGCAAGCCAGGAAGAGAGCCCTCTCCAAAATGCTAACCCTGCCACACCTTGATCTTGGACTTCAAGCCTCCAAACTGTGAGAAAATAAACGTCTGTTGTTTAAGCCCCCCAGTCTGTGGGACTTTGTTATGGCAGCTGTGGCAGACTAAGACAGCAGCCATATTTCATAGGTAAGCTGATTGATTTCAATTTCCTCCAACAAACGTTTATTAAGCTCATGAAGGCAAGGATAAGTCCAGTTTTGCTTGCCATTGTCTCCCATGCACCTAGCACATGGCACATGAATAAAAACCGTTAATAAAGAAAGAAATGGGGCCGCCCGGTGGCGCAGCGGTTTAGTCCGCACTTGGCAGCCCAGGGTTCGCGAGTTCGGATCCCAGGCACCCGCCGACACACTGCCTGTCAGCCATGCCGTGGTGGCGTCCCATATAAAGTGGAGGAAGATGGGCACGGATGTTAGCCCAGGGCCAGTCTTCCTCAGCAAAAAGAGGAGGATTGGCAACGGATGTTAGCTCTCAGGGCTGATCTTCTCCACACACAAAAAATAAATTAAAAATTAAATTAAATTAAAAAAAGATCCAGAGGTGTCGAAAATGCAAGAACTTGAGGGGTCAGAGATGGCTGAGTGCCACAGAAGGCATCAGAATGGGAGGGAAAGGCAGGGAAGAAGGGGCTAGAAAGACAGGTAGTGGCCAGACCCTGAGTGCCTGCTGATTGACAGTGATACCTGGAAACACCCAGAAGGACCCGAAGAGAAAGAAACAGAAGACATTCCAACAGCAGAGGGATGTTGGACTGTCAGTATCTTGAAACTTTAAAACGAAACTGTCAAAGGGCTGCTAGAGTGAGGTAGAAAGGCAAAAGGCTCTAAGGCCAGACTCATTCAGGGACGCTGGCACAGTCATTTACAAGTTGGATAAATCCTTTCGTTGATCCGCCTCACTTTCCTCATTTGTAATATGGAAATACTACCTACTAATCCCCTCAGGGTTGAGAAAAAGAGTCAACACATGGTAGGTTCACAACAAATGTAAGCTCTTACTAGCCATCTGTCTCTAATTAAGAAGCTCCAAACACCCTGCAGTTCCAAGACGGTCCTTTGAAAACTTGGAGGAAACATGGCTCCCCTTGCAGCACCTCCTACCTCCTTGCTTGGTGATGACCGCCACTTCCGCCACTTCTGTGTCTACCCCCTTCTTAATCTCAGAGATTCACAGGGGCTAACAATGCATCCTGTTTGTCTCTGGAGCCCATGGATCTACACAGTGCTTGGCTCATCAGAGGTGCTCCTTGAATATTTGGAGAACTAAATTGCACAGATGGGCAAAGCGGATGTAAACTGTCTTACCCAAAGCCACAGGACACATCGGCAGCGGAGCCGGTTCTAGAACTTTGACCTCACAGTCCATTGATTTCAGAGACCACATGGTCTCAGACCAGACATAACAGAGACTCTGATCTCAACCAGTGACATAACGCATTTCACTCCAAATACCCACCAAATGGAAACTGCCACCCAACACTAAGCATCCCGTCACCTTCCTTTCTCTCAGAAGAGGCATTCACACTTTCGCATGGAGAAGCAGACACAACACTTGAAACGACTCTTCAAACACTTTCCTGCAACATGGTCTATAAACACAGGAAACAGCAGCTGGCTGGGTTGCCAGTAACGTTTATTTGCCAGTCAGGCTGCTGGAGCTCTCTATGTGTGAGTTTAAAGCCGTGATCCAGAAACGAAAATAAACCAGTAAAGCAGAAACTGAGGCACCCTGACTACGGATCTAATGGAAAGGCTGTTGGAGTCGGAAAAACTAGGATTAGAAACCCAAGTCTGCCACTTATTCAGGATGCATGTTAACCTGTTGAGCTTCCGTTTCCTCATTTGTAAATGGATCAATTAATACTAACTGCATAGGTTTTCAGTGAAGAGTAAGTAACATAGTATTTGTAAGGTGCTGAGGCTAGTGACGAGCACATAAAAGATGATTAAAATGGCATTTACCATCATGCTCCTTGGTATGTACCCAAAGGATTTGAAAATTTATGTCCACACAAAAATCTGCACACAGATGTTTATAGCAGCTTTATTCATAATTAATACCAAAACCTGGAAGCAACCAAGATGTCCTTTACTAGGTGAATTGATAAATAACCTGTGGCACACCCAGACAATGGAATATTATTCAGCACTAAAAAAAGATGAGCCATCAGGCCACAAAGGCAGGGAGGAATCTTAAACGCGTATTTCTAAGTGGAAGAAGCCAATCTGAAAAGGCAACATACTGTATGATTCCAACTCGATGACATTTTAGAAAAGGCAAAACTACAGAGACAGTAAAAAGATCAGCGGTTGCCAGGGATTGGGGGAGAGGGAAAATAAGAAAAGCACAGAGCATTTTCAGGGCAGTGAAAATACTTGGTATGACACTATAATGATAGATACATGTCACAATTTGTTCAAACACATAAAATGTACACCACCAAAAGTGAACCCTAATGTAAACTACAGGCTTTGGGTGATTATGGTGTGTCAATGTAGGTTCATCATTTGCAACAAACTACCACTCTGGTTGGGGATGTTGATAATGGGGGAGACTATGCATGTGTGGGGGCAGTAGTATATGGGAAATCTGTAGCTTCCTCTCAATTTTGCTATGAATCTAAAACTGCTCAAAAAAAATAGTCTTTTTTTTTTTTAAAAATGGTGTTTACCTGCAACACCTTTGAGGACCTAATATGAAGTCATCTGACAATATCTAGATCTTCGGAGGAACTGAAGTCCCCCAAGTGGAGATACTTACTCCTATGTGATTCTATAGCACCATTTACATCTCTATTTCTGGGCACCCAGCAGAGTGCAATACACTTATCTGATCACTGCTTTGTCTTCCCTGTTAGACTGGGAGCACCAAGTGGCAGGGGCCATTCGTTATTCATATTTGCTTCTTTTGATCCCAGCATGGTACAGACCTAATAAATGTGTATTGAAGAAAAACAATCCTATTAACAGGAAATTAGTGGAAGGAGAAGAGGCATCCTGAACCCCTGACATACAGCTCTAAAATGACACCCCACTATTTTGGCAGTAAGCTGAGAAAGGCTGAGGAAACATGAGAGTACTTCCTCCTTCATTAGGATCTTCTTCTTTTTCTTTTAAACAAGAAAACTCTCTCTGTAGAAAAAGTAATTCCAGAGCAAAGAGAACCAAACAAGGAAACAGCCTTGGATTCTTTAGCAAAAAGTGTTGCAATACACATCCTCTCCATCATCAGAAATTGCAGTGACAACAGAAAGAACATCAGCCCTTCTGGAATTTTCTATTGTGAGGAGTTAAAGGCTGCCCTAAGGCTATTTCTCTTTCTGCTGCAAACTTCAGCCTCCTAAGTCTATTATAAACTCAAAGCCATCCTCATTCCCTTCCTCTCCAGCTGAACAGTTCTTTTTTGCCTTCTTAAGGTGGCTGTTCTGCTCTGGCTTGGTTACGCTGGACTTGTTTGACAACTCCTTCACTGCATCTTGTTCACTGCTGCTTCTCTGAGCCTTCACCCATTCCCTCTGTCCCAAAGTGCTGGTCATGAATCACTGTCACATGCCCAGAGCCCAGCTAATGGCTGGTACAAGTCAGTGAGTACTGGCCCAATAAGTGCTCAAGGCTCACTCCTTCTGAGGCCCTTGCTTGACTCCCTCAGTTCTTCTCTACATATCCTTCGGTCCTATGTGTGGATAATCCATTCCTAACCAACCCTGCTGGGGCCACTCCAGAAGATGAGGCCTGGGAATTGGAGGTTCGGGGAATGCCAGAGACTTGGCACCAAGACGCTTGAAAGACAGCAAGCTTGGAGGGCAGGTCCACGTGCCCTTGCTGTGGGATTACTCCAACAGTCCTTCCTACCTCTTGGCTGTTCAACACCTTGAGGAGTCAGTAGTCCCTCTGTGGTCTCTCTATCTGTATGCTCATCGTTCTGGGACTGCCTGCCTAGTTGTACGCTTTAATAGCTTTGTGTGCATTTCACTTCTATAAACTTCTTTCTTTCATCTTTTAAATAGGGGAAATTATCTGTTCTATGGTCAGAGCTGTGGAGAGAATCATGCATGGGAAGGCAACTATCCAGAAGTGAATCCATAAAGGACACCCTCAGATGTCACAGCCCTCTCTGTAGACCTCAATCCCAGGCTGGCCCAGCCTAATCCCCCAGGGACTTCAGACATGTTCTTGACTCCAAGCCAGAACTCTTGAGTCCTTCTGAGGAGGCTGATCACATTCAATCATAACCAGAGCGAGAACACTGCCTCAGGAGGCAGGGCATACCCTAGTTGGGCCCCTGGTTTCCAAAAGTTGTTTTTCTTGGTGAACTGAAATCGGCACCCCCAGCAGTGATATCCACTGCAGTCCACAAAGTAAGCATCGTTTTTTCACATGACAGCTCTCTAGATATTAGAGAAGAGATGCGTTCTCTCCCTCTCTATCTTACCACATTATATCATAGTCATCTGCTTGAGTCTGTCTTCCTCAGGAGCGTGGGAGCTCCTTGTGGTTGGGGACTGGGTCTTACTCATATTTGTACCTCCAGCACTTAGCATAAATCCCAGGGGCCTGGCACAAAGTCATTACTCAGTGAAGTTTTATTGAGTTAATAGGATTCTCATTCTGCCCTGCCTCAACATCTTCCTTATCCCTTCTGGTCTTCTATTTAGCCCCATACTACCTGTTTCCCAGATCAACTCAAAAAAGCAGTGGCTGGTTCCCCAGAATGCATCAAATGGAAAGGAGAAATTAAAAAAAAATTTTCAAATGCGATTTCCCCCCTTATCCTCTACATTTCTCAGAGCCAGCTGCCTAGCAAACGGCAACCTTCTTTGTTTACGCAACGTCCTCTGAGAGTCATTCCATTTGAAAGCCTTCACCAGTCACGCGTGATACAGGCCATCTTGCTGAAGTGGTGTTACTGGTGTCCAGTCCCTCTCCCTCCGCCGGCCCGTCTCCCCACTGCGCTGGCCTGCAGGGCTGGCAGCCACAGGCCATAACCGGACAACCACACTTGCCGCCTCCCTGCCAAGGCTTGATGGATGAAGTGACACCCGAAGATCTGAGGCGCCTGAAGCAGCCAGACAGCACAGGGGTGTGGCTGTCTGTTCAGCCTTACATTAGTGAGCCTGGGATCTCACATTCGGAGGAAGATGATAACTTCAGACGTTCTCAATCCTGACGCACAAAGTTGCGGCAGGTCTGAGGTCCCCGCGGGGCCCATCTTGATTGATCAGCTGATTTTCAAGACCTACCTACAAGCTGACTCCCACAGGGTCCTTTGCCATCATCACCACACTGCTGACGTGTCAGGGATTCTTCTTGGTAAGCAGAGCAGCTCTGCGTACTTGTGAGGCCACGCAGAAGGCAGGAGTGGTATGGTTAGGATTCCACATTGAGGAAGAGAGCCATTCCACATTCCGAAGCCACCTCCCCTCATCTCCCCGTCCTTCCCCAGAATACTTATTCAATCAACTGAACACTACTTAAATTATCCCTAGGCCCAGGTCTTAAAGATGTTGGGGAGAGAACTGAGAAACACACTCTCACCAAAGATTTAGAATGGCTTATTAACTCATACCCAGAGTCCCCCTTCTGTGCCCCACACAGTGCTGTGATTCTAAAGCTGCTGATCTTAACCATCATATCTTCCATTTATTGTACACGTAAGAGTCGGGCTCTGTGCTAACCATTTCATATGTATCTCATTTAATCATTATAACAATCCCTTGAGGCAGATGTCATTACCCTCATTTAACAGATGAGAAAACAGCCTTAGAGGGGTTTAGTAACTTGCCCGAAGTGGAATAGAAATTTGAATGTATGTCACTTTGACCACAAACTCGAGTATCAGGTAAACCACTATGCACTCTGTCCAATGAGCCCCTCATCAAGGCCATGGGTAGAGGAGCCCACTTCCTGTTTCTATTGTGAAGGTTCAATTTGCAGTAACAGCTGGACACTGGGAGAAGTGGTGACAGGGACTTGGTGTTCTACTAACTCTCGAGTATAGTCCTATGCCTGTCTTCTCATAGTTTGGAGCCAAGATGGGTAGTATATACATACACACACACATTCATTCACACTCACACACACTCCCACTCAGACAAATGCACACATATTCACACTCACATGCGCTTTCAGAAAGAGTGATAATATCATTGCAACTCCAGACCACCACCACATTGACACACTCTGACGCACACAGACAGCCAACCACATTGCAGTTAGTTGGGGCCCAGTAACAGAGCAAACCAATGGACAAGTCAGGTTGCCCTCTTGACCCAGTTCTGTGTAATTTTAGGACATCACATCATATCTTTGGACCTCTAGTTTCCTTCCTTTTGCTGTTTATCGAACCATACTAAACACCAGCTACACAGCAATACTGTGGGTGCTGGTTAAGGACTGAGACTCGGGAGTCAGACCAAGTTTGTATCCTGGTTCTACCACTTACTAGTTGTGTGATCTTGGGCACCTTAAAAATCTCTGTGCCTCAGTTTTCTCATCTGTCACATGGGGATAATAACAGTACCTATCTCATAGGGTCATTATGAGGAGTAAACAAAATAATCCATGTGTAAAGTGTTTAAAATATTGTCTGGTACCTAGTAGGCACAGTCAAGACTAGCCACAAGTATTTGGTGCTTGGGTTGGAAATGGCGAAGGCGACGAGGCAACAGATGAAGAACCAGCAATAGGAAATGCAAATGAGGAGACCTAGGTGAACTCTGTTCCATGAGAAATATCACCAACTGAGGAAAGATACAGACCAAGTGCTTACACATGCACCTAACCTCTTGTGTTCACAAAAGCCACTTACTATTCCATGGTAGACAGAATAATGGTCCCCCAAAGATGCCCACATCCTAATCCCCAGAACCTATGAATATGTTACTTTACGTGGCAAAAGGGACTTCGCAGATATGATTAAGCTAAGGATCTTGAGTTGGACAGATGCAGCCATAAGGCTCTTTATAAGGGAAAGAGGGAGGCAGGAGACTCAGAGAGAGATAGGAGATGTGAGATGGGATGATGCATTTTGAAGAGGAGGAGGGGAGGGGCCACTAGCCAGGGGATGCAGGCGGACTCTAGAAGCTGAAGAAGTCAAGGAAACAGATTCCTCCTAGAGCCTCCAGAAAGAAGGCAGCTATTGACATCTTGATTTTAGCCTGTAATACCCATTTTGGACTTCTGATCTCTAAACTTTAAGAGAACAAATTTGTGTTATTTTAACCACTGAATTTGTTAGAGCAGCAATAGGAAACTACTACACATGCCTTGGGTCCCGTGTGCTGTATTTCACAAAACCTCTTGTTTTCACAAAAGCTACTTGCTAACTCATTATGACTCATGTCTCTACTTCCCAAAAGAGGTGAAGTGAAAATTTAAGCTTCCAGAAGGAAGTGTTCACTTTGAGGGAACTGGCCTCTCAAATGGCTCCTCGTGTTCCTCACTCTGACAGAATTAGCCTCCCCGAAACAATGAAGCTTGGTCAGGGAAGACTAGAACAGCATGCCAAATACCACACAAAACCAGCAGTTCACAGACTTTCTGGAAAAGCCTCAAAGTACTGGGCCAACCGTTGATAACAAATAATAGTATCACTTTACATGTGCACAGACTTTTTGTGGTTTTTATTACATTTATATACATATCCTCATTTTGATTCATCCAACCTATAGAAATAACTAGCTTGAAACCACATCCTCAGAAAGTGACAGATCCAGAATTTAAACCCAGTCTTTTGTCTCTAAAGCCAATTTTCTTTCCCCTCTAGCAGAATACAACTTTTGTTCTTACCACCATGGATGGGTGACTGAGACAACTATGGATCCCCTCCAACACCTACTCCACTACTGGTGTGACACTTCCTCACCCACCCATCCCACCCTACTTGTCAGAGGTAACCATTCCAACTGGCCTATCAACAAGTTAGCTTCATCTTCTATAGGCTGAGACCCAAACAAATGGCAGGCAGAAGCGGGGAGCAAAAGGGAAAGAAAAGACAGGGAAACTAGATGAAAGGGCTAATCCAAACAATAGATCAGTCCATTCCTCCAGGAAACAGAGCCAAACCTTGTTCGAAATCTATTTCTCGGAGGCAGAGCCTAGAAAAAGAAACCGTGGTCTGGACTAGGAGTCATAGACTAGCTATTAATGGTTGTTGGTCTTGAAAATTCACTTCATCTGCTCATCTCATTTTACTTATATATAAAAAGAGGGAGTTGGATTAGACAAACTCTACTAGCAATTCCAGCTCTATAGTTCTGAAATTCTACCTCTGCAGAGTTTTTTCAAGTAAGAACACTCTACTTCCACAGGGATACTTGAGTCATCCTGAACCAAGGGCAGGAACCTTATATGAGCTTCTTCACTCTGAAGCAAAACCTATCTGCAGTCATATATGACTCTCAAGTCAGGAACAAGTGATTACTATTATACAATTAAATATTAGCAACAGTCTAGGATATGAACAATAACTAACATTTCTTGAGCGTCTGTATCTATCTACACTTTCTGTTATCTACAGCTTTCACAAAGTATTGTGTTCAGGACATTGTTCCTCTTCACATCCTTTTGGAACCCATGAAGAACCATCACTCACCAAATCACCTAAATTTAAAACTACGTGTTCTGTGTTTACATTTTCAGCGTCTACCAACTCTTAGAAATTCAGTTCCCACAAACATGCAACCTACCATGTCAAGTATAACTTCCTTTTCTTTGGGGTAAATGTACTTTCTCCAACCTTAATTCAGGTACCCCCAGTTCAAGGTCTTCTGCTTGTCTTCTCCTCCGCCCTCTTTCCTCTAAAATTCCTTTCAAAGCACCCAGTAAACCCATCATCCATTCATACTCCACACCTCCAAGTTGTAGGTGAGTGCAGACAGACCCAAGTGTGCAGAACAACTTGCAATGACTTAGAAGACTAGAGAAAACCTTCCCTCGGGTACACAGAAGTTGCTCCAGCCCCTGACCACCAACGACTTGATGAATTTTGATGTCTTATAGATACAGCACAGACCCCAGTATTCCTTGGTGAGCCATTTCTGACGGAGAGGTGGTGGTGGCAGGGACTTGCTGGAGAGAGGAAATTACAGGAATGAGTTTAGGACATGGCAGGCTGAAATCTCAGCATCCTGAAACCAAAAATGGGAGGAACTGAGAAGGTTTCTCAATGCTTTATCCACAGCACTTAATGCACTGACTGGCATGCAGTAAGGATCAAGAGTCATTGAATCAAGAAATGAATGATGGGTCACTCCAGCAAGGATAATCAGGTGACCTCGGCATGGTTTCCAGTGAGGACAGGTAAATTCAGATGTGACATGGATGGGGGTGGGAGGTTGGTACTGAGGTAGGGATGGGGGAGGCAGGTAAAATCTGTAAGTGGAAATTAGCAGTGGGGGGATTCTAAAGGGCAGATGATTCTGACATCAGCGATTCCAGATAATCTGTCTATTCACAGTCAGATTTCAGTCAGGAATCTCAGTTTGACAGAGCAGATTACAGCTCTCTGTAGAAAGAGCTGTCAAAGAGCTAAGCAGGATCTCAGGAGTCTGGGGGAGCTGGAGAGGATGACCAGAAACCCTACAGAGAGGCTTTGCAATCTTTGAGAACATCTCATTTGCAACCAACTGCATTCACAACCAAGGATTTTACTCACTTTGGAAATGCATAAGAAAGAAACATTTTCTTGACCTGAATCTTTTTCATGAAATTCTCTTCTTCCAAAACATCTCTCCTTTTGTTCTTTTCCTGCCTCTCAAGCCATTCCTCTTGGCCTCTGTCACCTGTTCTTTTCCTCTACCTACCAGCTTGTCCCCCAGAATTCTTGGGAGTTGGCTTCTTTCCTTCTCTTTACACTCTGCCTGGTTCATTACACCTACTCTCACGCCTTCTACTACCATCAATTCCCAAATCTATATTTCTAGTCCAAACCTCTCCTCTGAGCTCCAGATTCCTATTTCCAGCTGCATCTTTTATCTACATGCTTATAAAACCAAAAACATGTCTCAAACCAAACTTGCCTCCTCATCCTCTAAATCACCCCATCTTCTGTGTGTTCTATCTTGGTTAATAATGTCTCCACCTTTCTAGTTTCCCAGGCTGGAAATCTTGAGCTATATTTTTGCTCCCTCACTCTTCATACCCAATAGATTCTAAATCCTGTCAATTCAATTTCAAAAATGTCTCTAGAATCTGGCTCTTCTTAATCTTAATCCAAGCCCTATTAATCTTTCACCTGGACTATTACAACCACCTCCTAACTGGCTTCCATGCTAGTTTTTCTCTGCTCCATTCCACTCTTTATACTGACCTCTCTGCTTAAAAGGTCATTCTCCATAACTTCTAGGAAACAATCTGGCCCCAACTAATTTCTCTACTCTCATCTCTCCCTACTCCTCTTCTGTCTCCTTCCCACCAATCCCCAGACCCCATGTGCGTTATGCTCTGAATTTCATGCTCTTCTCTGCCTGGAATGCCCTTCCCTCTTCTATGCCTAGAAAATCTCTGTTCATTCTTTAAGGTCTGCCTTAACTGTCACCTCCTCTGCTTCCCCAACCTTCTCAGGTTTCACTAATCATTTTCTGTGGCCCCAGAGAGCTTTTTTCAAACCTCTCCTATGGCACTAATTGTATTATTATATCATGTTTATGGTTTATGTGTCTTTCTCGCTTGAAGAAGGCTGAGCTCCTGGAGAAAAAAAGACAATCGTCACATCCCTAACAAGGTCCTGGCATATAGTAGGCACCCAGTATCTGCCCAATGGAAGAACAATTAGATAATGTTAAATCTAAAGTTAAGCCCAACTATGGGCCAGGTGTTTCTTTTAAGGTAACCAAAATTTCTCCTTTTCTTTCTGAACCAGAGAGTAACATAGTACCTAAGGTACTCATTTAGTTGGGGGAGGGTGTGGTGAGATAGAAGGTGGGAGGACGATGAGCAGAATGATTCAAGAAACCCAAGTCTAAATTAAAACCTGCCTCTATCTTACACCTGTGGTGTGATATTAAATCATTTGAACTGTCTACGGATCCTCCCAAACTCCCACCTCTCAAACTGAACAAGAGTATTGCTCTCATCTTATTTACACTTTAAATTTACTTCAGGGCTCCCTGTCTGGTTACATTAGCCTCCTCATCTCCTCACGTACATACTACATCTATCTCTTGTGTCACATTTACCACATTTTATCATAATTTTCTATCTTCCACACTAGATTGCCAGTCCCCTGAGGGCAGGGGCAGAGATTATATCTAATTATCTTTGTACTCCCAACTCCTATTATAATAGGCTATAACAGTTGCCCATAAACACGTGGTGAAGTGTCTGTACATAAAAAAAAATTGGGCACTACCCAGGGAAGTTGTCATGGAGATAAGACAAATACAATGTTGAGGAGGTTTTTTTCTTGTCTTGTTCTTCAAAGATTTCAACTGCCAAGATATGCTATGAGAGACCCCAAAGAGGAAAGTTCACTCTCTACCTTGCTTGCTTTCTAGGGTGAAGCTTAATAAGGCTGAAGAAGAAGATATGAGAAGAGAGAAGAGAAAAGGAGAGGAAAGGGGCAGGGGGAAGAAAGTGAAGGGACGCCAAGCACTACGGTTGAATCTGATTAGGCAAAAGGAGCTGAAAGGATGGGCAGGCAGGCAATTCAAGGACAGGTTGATTAAGAAATGAGACAGCAGATGCCAAGGCTTCAGAACTCTAGCAACCCCGTGAAGATCTGCATGTGTTTGTCTGTGTTTAAATAGACTATACACAAAAGCAGCCATTGGAGGCAGACTTCTTTCCTACTCTCTAAGTGCTTCCTACCCAAGATAAAAGAATAAACATTTAGAGAGCGAATGCTCGCAGTAAATATTTTTGAGTAAGGCATAGTCAACATGGAAGTAGAATTCTAAACAATCCAGCTACCTGATTCATGGAGGAGGTTTACCCAACAAAACCTGAAAAGAAATCTGAAACATTCGGCTGCCTCTGGCCATCTGTGCTGTCAGCTTCCCCTCGGCATTTTCCGGACTGCTGTGAACTGCTATGGTGGTGTTTCTTTCAGCTTCCCACTGTGTGTGGCAGTAGCCCTGGTCCTGATGGAGTTCACTGCTGCTGTTGCTTTACGTACAAGAATGTTTATGCTTCCACTGGGGCAACGAACACAATGGGGATTGTTACACAGACAGCTGGTGACTCGCAGAAGGGAAGATGTCCCTTTAATTAAAAAGGTGCCCATGAGCAATTTATTTCCCCTGCGTGCTGAGCTCAAGGCACTAACCTCCTCTCTGATTTAACCAGCACTTTGGTTGTATTTTGCAAAAAAAAAGCACATTATGTACAAATTTGAAAATTAGATTAACGCATACTAGTTAAACGACTCCCCACCATTGTTAACTGCTTCATATCTTTCTTTCTTTCCATTTATTTACTCTCTAGAATATCAACAGTCCTGAAGAGTTTTCTTTAAAGAGAGAAGAGGAGAATTTAATAATAAAGCACTGGGGAAAATAAAACAAAACAAAAACAGAAAAGTCAAATGCTCTGGAACAGAAAAGCAGACATGAAGCAGTGAAAACATCCTTGTGCTGTCCCAAAACACTTATCCCTGTCACCCCCGAGTCACCAGAACTGCAAGAGACCTGAGAGGTGGTTGACTTCGACCCCTTTCACAGCTGGGAACACTGAGGCCGGGCAAAGGAAAAGGATGTGTGTGAGTCCAAACAGCCAATAAGTGAGAGCGCAAAGCCAGGGTCTGAAACAAAGGTAAACCGAGTTTTCCTTCATTGTGTGGAACCACTGGGCTACCTGTGGGGTGTGAGCCAAATCCAGAGCCTTTAGACTGTCTGTAAAGCGTTGCTCACCCAGGCCTAGAAAAGGCACACCTGCTCCTCAGAGGGTCACCGTGGAGGACTTGCAGCCAGCTAGAGAGAGTGGCTGACTTCAGAGCACCAGGTGGTGAAACTTGACATTCCCCTTTTCCTCCCAAAAATTGCTCAGAATTTAGTAGAACGCTGTGCACACAGTAAGAGCCCTGACAACTTCTGGATGTTCATCTGAGGTACTTCACCATAGGCTTCATCCTCATAAATAGTAGGTGGCAAAGAACATGACTGCAAAGTCACCAGAAAATGAGGACACAAGCAAGATGGACCAACAAGAGAGGAGTCACCTGTCCCACACCCTGAGCCCCTGAGAGAAGGTCCAGAGGACTCAGGCAGCTGCTACATCTGTCCATCCATCCTCCAGGGGACAGAAAACCCAGAGATTCTTCCATAAGCATCTGGATAACACCCAGTAGCCTATAGGAAAATCCTCCAGTGAAGAAGACGAGGGCTTTCCGTCCTGATGGGGACCATAGGCATCTCACTCTCCCCAAAGCGACTCTGTCTTACGGGGGCTGTGCCCATCACATGCAGAGAAGCCCTTCTTGAATGCGCTCTTATTTTTTCCTGTCCAGGGCTAATTCCATTTGAGACCAATCAGAAGACAACCACATGCCCCTCCTTCAAATCCCCAACCCCGGCCGTTTATGACAGTCAGTGGCTTGGGTGGCACTGGCTCTGCTCCGGGTCTGCTTCCACCTGGCCTGGCACCCCTCAGGGCACTCTACGGAGAGAGAGGGGCAGGGGAACAGAACTAAGTGCTGAGGGAAGCCATCAGTCGGCCTCTACCCCACACTCACTACTTTATGCCCACAGCGCAGTGAAGAGTGGGGAGAGGTGAACGTGGTGGGCAACCTGGGAACCAGGCAACAAAGAGAGCCTGCAGAAGAAAGTGACCATGGAGGAGCAGTGACATGTCCCTCCTCACTGAGGGCTTACCGAATGCCAGGCATTCTCCAACTGTTGGCATGGAACGCCCCCCTTAGCCCTCGCAATGGCACTTCAAAGTAAGTCCTGTTATAGTCATCATTTTACAGACAGGGAAACTGAGGCTTAGTGTGTTCAGCAACTGCGCAAGGTCACCCAACCGGTAAGGGGCAGAGCTGGGATTCAAACCCAGGTTGTCCAAACACCTGCCACGAGTTTAGACTTCTGTGTATCAGGCAAATAATGATGGGGTCTCTTCAGTTCCTGGCTGCCCAGGTAGAGGGACACCCTCTCGCACACACACAGCAGATGCCTGCTGGGACGGGGGTGGCACTGACAGCTCCAATCGGCAGGAGCAGAGCTGGTAGGAGACACAGGATTCCCTACGTTTGTTGCCTCTCTGATAAGCAAAGCCTTTAGCTCTGAGTATTATTGTCCACTCAGTGAAAAGCAGCAAGAGTCGGAGACAGTTGAGTGCAGAGGGTGGGGTAGTGACAGAAACCGCAGGATAGTGTCATAAGGCAGGATGCTCTTCACACTCTGTGACGCTTAATCTTCTGAGCCTGTTTTCTCATGAAATTATCAATGTCTGAGACTTGATAGTGATGATGTATGTAAATCTGCTTTGTAATCTCTAAAGTAGCCTAAAAATCTAAGGGAATATTAGGGTGTAACAGGGACTTTTCCTAGAAGCTGTGTGCAAGGGGTTATAATTTTATCACTAGCATATTCAAATATTGTACATCAAGATCTACTCAGCAATAAAAAGAGACAAACTACGGATACATGCAACCTCATAGAAGAGTCTCAAAATTATCATGTTGAAGGAAAGAAGCCAAGCAGGCCCAAGACTATGCACTGTATGATTCCACTTCAGCCCAAGACTAGAAAATGCAAACTACTCTACAGGGACAGAAAGCAGATCGGTGATTGCCCAGAAATAGCGGTGGAGAAGGGGCTGACTGCAAAAGGGCACAGGGAAACTCTCAGGGGTGACAGCCATGTGTTGTGTCTCGTGTTGGTGACTCCACGGGTGTATTCATTTGTCAAAACTGATCAATCTCTAAATAGTTTCAGTTTATTGTACGTGTTATACCTTAATAAAGTTAAAACAAGAACTCACGTCAAAGTCTTTCCTTTTGAACCAGGGCCTGTGTGTAGCCTGGAAAGTTCATTGGACTTGCAGTTTCAGTCCAAGGCTGTCATGGCAACATGACCCCACGCAGGGCAAGTCCCTGAGCTCCTCTGAGCCTCAAGTCTCCACATATTTAAAAGGAGGCTGTTATCGTGCACTTAACCTCACAGGACTGCTGTGTTGATCAAGAGGGACAGTCAGTGCATGTGAGAGCAATTTTTCAATTGCAAAATAACACACAAATGTAAGGGAGTGTTGTGTGGGCACACAGTCACGACAGGTAGGTTAGAGACTTCCTTGCCCTGCCCGTCTATAAGATCCCTTCAGCTCCAAATGGCCCACGGTTTGTCTTCTCTTTCTACCCAAAACCCCTGGGAAGGCAGCCGCAGCCCCCATCTAGAATGGGCCACAAGTCAGAGATGCTGAGTTGACCGAGCACTTTCAGAGGATCCAACGTCAAGCACCATGTAAGCTGGAAAAGACCAGAGAAACTGGATACTTTAATTCATGGGCTCTGCAAGATGCCTCTCAAGTCCTTGAACTGCTTTTATCTTTGGACAGTGAGACATACCCAATGCAGCTTACTGTCCAAAGCAAAGTTGAAGGCTCTTATTCTAGCTCTTTCCTTCTGCCACTGCCCTGCTCTTTAACAAGATGTTGTTCAAATATTCACAGTAGAAAAAAAGGACAATCTGATAGCACATGTAAATCCTTGCCAGAGACCTCAACCACCATCTTACCTCCTTCCTTTTCTTCCAATCCAATCCAATAACACCATAATCGTATTTCGAGTCGAGATTATAATTTTACCTTTTCCAAGTCCTTTCCTGCCCACGATCTCATTTTGTCTTCACAAAGCCTCGTGGTTACACAGGACAGGTACTGCCATGCACAGAAGCTGATCAGGGTCCTGAAGAAAAGGGTTCAACAGAAGACCTAAAAGCTTCAAGTGTCAATCAGAAGCTGGACAAGAACTGGGACATGGGAGCCCTGCCACAGTGTCTCCTTTTGCAAGATTATATCTCTCCATCAGTAGGAAACATTCAAAAGCCATTTGCAATAGACAAAGTTCTAGCAATAGACAGCCTCAAACAAACCAAACCAAAGGAAAACAAAAGGCCAGAGTTGTAGCAGCTGGAACTCCTGAAATTCAACTGTTCAGTGACTGGCTCCCACATTGGCCTCAAGCTACAGAAGAGATAAGAGATAAAGCCTCATTTCCCCAGAAACCACAGAGGCCAGGAGGGGGGTGGTAGGAAATCGAGTTGGGTTATGCAAAGCCACAGCTCCATCAGAGTTCCTGTCCAGCTTCTCCCTGAGATAGGCAGCCCCCCTCCCGGCCCCCAGGCATCCTCCTCCTCAGGCCTTTGCCTTGCTGGACATGCACTCTTCCTTTTCCTTCCAACCAACCTCACTCCAGTCCTGACGAAGCTAGACCTTTATTTTTAGAACTTTTGGAACAGGGAAGAGCGAACGGGCATGGAAAGAAAAAGGAAGGGATATGCCATTTTGGACCCGTGAAAATTTCCTTCCTGAGGCCTCCCTAACATCTCCCTACCTTGTGCTTGTGTTTACACACACACACACCCCCCATAAACATCGCCACTTCTCGAACCTTCTCCATGTGGCAGGTTCTTCTACAGCAGTGCCTAAGTTGGACCAGGGTTGTACGGTGGGATGGAAAAAACCTAGCACAGCTCCAGGGGAGCACCGAGCTAGAGAGCATGTGCCCTGAAGTCACCCTGTCAAGCACTTAACAAGCGTGCACTAATTAATCCTGTTGCCCTCAGAGGGAGCCAGTGAGGCCCTGAGGGGTTAAGTGACTTATCCGAGACCATAGCACAGCACAGGCTGGAATGGGATCCAGCCCTCGCTGGCCTCTGGGCTCTGGGGGGGCCAGCAGAGAGGTCACCTCTGAGCTCTACTGGCCTCTGAGCTCTCTGCCGCCCCCCCCCCCCAGAACCCCGTGGAAGGTCCATTCTTTCTGCTGCACAGCACCAGACCCTGTTACACCCAGAGGGGGAACCAGAGCTGTCAGCCCTAGCTACCACCATCGTCTCCAAAGGGCCATGTTCCAGACATCGGTCTCATCCCTTCTTGAGGCATCACAGCCAAGTCTGCCTGACCCCAGGAAACCATCACTGCTCTCTCCTGCTTTCAATTTCATCCTGCTCCCTCCTCCAGGCTGAAAGCCTAAGAAGGAGGCTTCTCAGAAGCAAAGCCCGATGCCATTGCTCTCTTCTTTCTCAACTCTCCAAAATGAGGTTAAAAGTCTGCTCTCTGGAATCTCAGATGGCCCCATGGAGAGGTCCCTCTTCTTACTGACCTGAGTTAAGTTACTGAGGGGAAGGCTGACTGCATCAGCCTTTCTGGGTTGAGGTAGAAGCGATGCCAGCCTGGGTAGAGTGAAACTAGACCCAGTGACCGCCAGGGCTCCACCCGCTCCGAGGCAGAGAATTTGAGGAAGACAGAACAGCAAATCCAACCTCCCTCCCACCCAGGCTGTTACATCATGACCCACTCTGTCACTTTTTCAGTAAGGAAAGACAATGCTAGTAATAATAATAGTAGCTGTGAGAGGCTGAATAATGGCTCCCCAAAAGATATTCATGTCCTAATTCCAGGAACCTGTGAATATTACCTTATGGCAAAAAAAGGATTTTGCAGATGTGATTAAGTTAAGGACCTTGAGATGAGAAGATTATCCTGAATTATCTGCGGAGGCCCTAAATGCAAGCACAAGTGTCTTTATAGGAAAGAGGAAGAGGGAGATTTGACACAGACAGAAGAAGAGAGGGCAGTGTGACCACAGAGGCAGAGGCTGAAGCGATGCAGCCACAAGCCAAAGAATGCCAGCAGCCACCAGAGCTGGAAGAGCCAGGAACGCATTCTCTCCTAGAACCGCTAAGAGGTCGCACAGCCCTGCCAACACCTTGATTTCAGTCCAGTAACGCTGATTTAGGGCTTCTGGCCTCTAGAACTATGAGAGAACAAATTTCTGTTATTTTAAGCCACCTAGTTTGTGGTATTTTGTTATGGCAGCCACAGAAATGAATACAGGAGGCTTACACTTTATGATCGTCCACTGTGTGCCAGGCTTTGCTCTAAGCATCTTACCCACATGATCTCATTACATCCTGGCCCTGGATGTGAGGGCTGAGCTGAGCAGACCCACTGCCTGGATGTGAATTCCAGATTCACTGCTTACTGTTGTGACCCTGAGCAAGGCATGTAACCTCTCCAAGCCTCTGTTTCTCAATTCATAAAATGGGCATATGGTTACCTTTTTCATTCGGTTGCTAAGAGGATAAAATGGATAATGAAGGTAAAGTGCTTAGAACAGTACATAGTAAGCACTCAATAAATGCTAGCTATTATGAGACCTCAGAGATTGAAAGAGCCAAAATTAGACCATCATCCTAATCTGTCAGGCCACGGGCAAGAACTCCTGGACCCAGTGCAGGAAAAAAGATGTCCCTTTAAAGCCAGTTTAAATAGCAAATATGACAGCCTGAGAAGTTCAGTTAAGTATTTCTTCCCTTAATTAAGTAATTTAGGTCCTTTGCTGGCCTTATTTCAGAAAAGGCAGATGCCTGGGACTGAGCTAATTCTGCAGCATTGCCCAGCAGACTCCCTGGCCCCCACCTCCGGTTCTTAAGGAGAACCATGCACAGCCATCATCCATATGAAGGATCAAACTTGTGGCGTCCACACCGGACACACCCCTGCAGAGCCCACCACATCCTCTCCCTGTAACTGCCATCAGGAACTGTAGCCCCAGTGCTTGGCAGAAATGTCAGCCCATTTTCTGGCCACCCCAACCCCATCCGAGCAGGCTGCGGGGAATGATAAAATCAGGAGTTTGCTTTGATTAAGAGGCTACAACCAAGTTACTCAAGAATAAACAAGGTTTTCCCAGAGGTGAGACAAGGGAAACCTAGAGTTATCACCTGAAAAATGGGGAGGAAAAAATAACTTTTATTAACTTGGCCCTTCCTGATAAAGTTTGCCCAAGTCCCCTTTCAGATGATGTAATTCAAAGCAGCAGCGCCCCACAGGATCCCAGGCCACGGGTCCCCACCTAAGAAATCTGCATGCGAGGAATTAACCAAGGGAGAAGGGCCTGGCCACCGTGCCTTGGCTTCATCCTAGGCAGGGTTCCAGCCCCACAGTCTTGGATAAGCAGCTTCAGAAGACTCCCGCTGCTGCTGCCTTGTGCTGGCTACCAGGCCTCCTCCCAGCAGGCTACAGGGGCAGCCACCTGCGCGCTCCCTGTCTGCCCTTGCCTACCTCACGCTCCAGGGGGAAGAGGGATGAGGGAGGACAGCTCCCCCTCCCTACTCTCAGGCACCCACAGATTTCTGCGCTGCCGTCACTACTGACGAGAACCCAGGTCCCCTGGAGAAATTGCTTCTCCTTCTAATTCCATCCTCCCTATCAATGAACACGCAGCAACACCCACGCTCCCGCTCCTCCTACTCCGGAGGGAGACCGAACCCAAGAGCGACATCCGGCGCTGGAAGCCGCTGGCTGCAGCGGGAGCGCCGGCCTCCCTGCCGCGCTGTCCCTTGCCCTTTCCCAGCCATCAGAGGATCCCAAGCCAGCCCAGCGTTCCAGATCGAGAGGGTGCCTGAATTCACTACGGGGCCCCGCCTTCCCAAGGGCTCGGCGCTGGATACCTCGGGGAACCCGCGAGAGACCAGCTTAGTCCCATCCGCGGAGGCTGGGAGCTGGGCACGGTCCCCGGGACTCGAACCTGGTGCCTTCGCCTGTAGGCATTCCTCGTCCTTAGACGTGCCTCACCTTAGGCATCTCAAGCAAGCCCCCAGCCCAGCGCTCTGGCGCGGCGTCCTCCCCTGCACCCCCGCCCGCGGGAGACGAGTCCCGGGCTGCCGGCGCGCCCATCCTGCCCCCGACAGGTCGTGGGCAGCAGGGAGCGCGCCGCCCGTCAAGCAGGCGCGGGGAGGCGAGCCGGAGCGAAGCCGAGGGCCGGCGCGTGGGGCGGGAGGGGTCGCGAGGGCTGCGACCCGGCCACTTACGCGCGGGCTCTGGGGAAGCCCATGGAGAGGAGCACGTCCAGCGCCGATCCATGCTTGATGGTGCCGGGGCGCTGCTGGCGGTTCCTCCGCGGGGTGACTTTGCTGTACAGCTCCTCTCTCGCGGCCATGCCGAGCGGGCTGGGGTGGCCGTACTGAGCCATGGCTCAGCGGCCAGCCATCGCCGGGGAAGACGCCCGAGCCGGAGCGTCCGGGCGGAGGAGGGAGCCGGGCTGGGGCAGGGGTGGGGGCTCGGGGACCGAGAGCCGGGCGCGAGGCGGAGGCGGCGCTCGGAGCTCCCCCAGTGTCAAGACTCTGACGCTTCCTGGTGAGGCCACCGGAGCCAGAACGGCCCTCGAGCTGCTTCTGCCGGACCAGCCGTCAGCTACTCGGGCCCCCGGGTGCCCCCAGCGCGGCGCCTGCAGCAGCCATCTCTCCTCCGCCCGCTTCCTTCTCCTCTGCTAGCAGTCCGGGAATTTGCAATGAGTAATTTTTGAATGGATCAAAAAGGAAAAGGAGCCTTGTGGGCTGGCCCTGCCTTGTCTGCACCGGGGCTCCGCCCCTCTCTTAAAGAGGCAGCGCTACCAGAGGCCGCTGGAGGCCGGGCACGACCTGTAGAGACGGTGCTTCTAGGCGGAGGATTCGAACCAGCGAAGGCTGCCTGTGTGCATTGGTTCCGGAGAGTCACTCCCAGCGCCCCAACCTTCTCCATGGCTTGCATATAAGGCCAGCCGGGGCTCAAGACGCCAGAACAACCTATTTCAAGTTTTATGTGGTTCTTAAATGGGGTTAATAATGGAAATTAGGCGAACTGATGGATGATATTAATGAACCAGAAGGCCAAGCCATAAGGCCCAGATAAAAGGTTTTGCTTCTTAGAGACCCTGCAAAACCCAGAGGATTATTATGGGCCTTGGAGACCAAATTCTATCAGTCGGCCAAGTGGCTGCACTGAAGACTTATCGTGCTCTCCTGACTCAGTGACTTCAGGGCAAAGGGTGCCACACCAGGCTCTCAGGCCTGGGTGGGGAGAGGAAAGGAGGGAGAGGACAGGGTGGAAAGAAGAGAGAGGGGAAGATGAAAGGAGGAAGAAGGAGAAGGGGGAGGAAGTGGGGAGTGGAAGGATAGTGGAGGGAGAAGGAATAGAGACAGAACACTTTCTAATTATGAGGTGTTCAAAACTGAATGGGTTGCTTTTCGTTAGGGAGTGAGTACCCTGTCAATAAAAGGATTCACAGTAAGACTGGATCATCATCACTGCTTAGCAGTGAGGGATAGATGAATTGCATCATAGGTTGGCGAAAACTACTCCCATCTCAAAGGTGGATGTCCTAACTGTACCCACTCTCCCGTGCCCCACACCATGACCTTGGCTTGGGGATGTTAAGGCTCTTTCATTTGGAGACAAACTTATCCTCAGTCAGGGACAAGGGCCTCACTTAGTGTAATGGAAAAGACACAGTCAACCTTAGCTGCTCCTCTTTTCAAGTAATAATAATAATAAAACCTAACATTTGTATGTGTGAGTTGTTGTGCTAAGCATAATAAATGACTGAACTCATTGAATTTTTACATAACCCTATGAGGTGTGTATGATTATCATCCCAGTCTTACAGATGAGAAAACTCAGCTCAGAGAGGTTGCAGAAGATCATAGAGCTGGTAAGTGCACAGCCAGAGCTTTTATCCACTATGGTGCTTTGGACAAGTTGCTTCTGCCCCCTGCAGCCCCATGTCCTCATCTGTATGCATCAAAGGAACCTAGCCTTACACACTGGGTTCTCCAAAACTGTCAGCCCTTTTCTCTGCCTGGAGTGTGTGGGAGGGATGGTGACCAGCACTCATGGAGCAGTTTCCTGATTTTGCTGTATAAGGCATCTAAGGGTTTTACCAGGGGAAATGACACAGCCCAATTCTCTTAGCCTAGAACTGGTTTTCTAAAGAATATCCAGCGGTGTTTGGAAGTGGGGAGACTAGGACTACTGGCACTTAAGCAACAATGTGCATAATTTTGCCTCCTGCTGTGTAAGGCATGAGGGAAAGGTCACGCTTCCTGGGTGGGAGCTTCTGCCAGAGCAGAGGAAGTGTCCCCAAGTGCTTTTCCAGGGCACGGAGCAAAGAGACAGGACAGGGCCGGGGAAGCCATACCTCGCAGACTAGCCTCCTTGGGATGTGTTCAGTAAAGGACGCTGGACCTTACCCAATGTTCTGAATTTCTTCCAAATGCCTGGACTGAGGGTCACATGATCTGGAGCCTAGTCAAGAGATACTAGTGTCTGCGGAAGCGCTTTGTCAACCATAAGCACTACACAAATAAGAAGTCAGATTTATTGAGAACTTACTATATGCTGGTGCTGCTGTTCTTAGCTTCTTATACATATAACTCATTTAATCCTTCAACAAGGGAATGAAGCAAGCACTACCGTATTATCATCGGCCACTCTACAAAGATGTTGAAACAGACAGAGGTCAAGTATGTTGTCCAAGGTCACACAGCTAATAAGTGGTAGAATCAGGATTTGAACTCTTAAAATTTGTCCAAATAACCACTTACGGCTATTGTTAGGATGATGAAGAGATGCCAACCATTAAACTAACATGCTCACCTTTTGACTCCTCCTGTGCCCCTTGACACAGAAGTGCTGGGTCTCTGTTTCTCCAGAAGAGTTGAATTAACTGTGTCTTTCTCTCTGCCTCTAGGCAAACTGTGAGAGGAAATTATGGATATAAAAATAGTTTTAGGTAGCCTGGAAAAAGCACTATGGAAAACCAGACACCTTAGATGCAAACTGTTTTGTCTGGGGCACTTTTACAGAAATCCCAGCCTGGCCTGCTCACCCTTCTTCAGCTAGGTGCTGCCATTTGTTCTGCACGGGGGTGGGGGGCTGGCAATTAAGATGCATTGTGCTTTAATTGTATCAAAAAGCAAGGGAAGCTTTGTAAATGTCCATACCTTAGATTACAAAGAGAAGAGGAATGACTCTATCTGACAGGCAGTGTATCTAACAGCAGTGGGAAGGAGTGAGGGGGGACGGGGGCCCTGCCCAGTGAGGGAGCTGACACAGGAGCACTAAGCTTCTCCCCCACAGGAGCACTAAGCTTCTCCCCCAGAAGGGAAAGCAAGTCCGTCATGTCCTCCTGCAACAATGGGTCATGTCAGAATCCACCCTGGACCACAAACGTTTCTGTTCATGTGAGCTACTGTTTAACTCCACCCCTACTGGCCCCAGCCACTTTCTTGGCGTGGCAGCCCTTCTGAAATGGCCACGGGGATGCCCAGGATGGGCCTAGTTAACTGCACTCATAATTTCTGAAGTGTGTCCTATGCCTTTTCCTTCTCCTTGTCTCTGTCCTTGAGAAGAGGTCAAATGACTGCTTTAAGAACAGGCAGTAACGTCCGCAGAATGTCCCCAGTCCCGAGAGTTGGGATGTCGGCTTGGCAAATGAAGGCAGTTTTTGAACCCCTGGGAATGACTTTAGCCCCTCGACTTCAAAGGGATTCCTCGTGGTCAGAAGATTTTGAAACCGTGTGGTAAGGAAAGAAAGAGCGCGGAAGGGCTCCAGCACTGGGAACTGGATGCCTAAGTGTTGGCTGTGACTTGAAGATTGTTTTCTGCCCCTCCCTGGGCCTCAGCTTCCTCACCTGCCAGATGAGGGAGTTGGCTTAAGCTGGGGATCCCTAGAACTTTGCCAAGGGACCCTCAGGGACTCTTTGTGGGCAGGTGTTGGGGTTACTCAACTGAAGGTTGAGTGGATGAAGCACGGCATCCTCTCTTCCTCTTTTCTGGGTGGGTGCACTTTGTGTCTGTATGTCTTGGAGATTTACGTACGTATTAAACCATGGGAAGATGGTTTAAAGGGTCAAAAAACATTTTGAAAAACACGGAACTAGATGGTCTTTAATGCCCACTTTAGTTCTGACAGACAATAATTTAATAGAAAAGAAAAGTAAAGAGGAATGGAGTGGGATTGGTGAGAGGAGGAAGAGATTGCTGGGAAGGGAGGGACAGCTGAGGGCTGGGTTGGGGAGATAGGTGAAGGGTCCACACAGATAGGATGTTAGAGTGAAATGGACTTTAAAAAGTCATCTTGGACAGATGGCAACTAGACTTTTGGTGGTGAACACGATGTAGTCTACACAGAAGTCGAAATATAATGATGTACACCTGAAATCTATATAAAGTTATAAACCAATGTTACCTCAATAAAAGATAAAAAATAAATTTTTAAAAGTCATGTTGTTCCCACCACTAGAAGAAATAATAATTACATGACTTGACAAAATGCTACAATGGCTACAAAAGTATCAAATTAATATGTTGTACACCTTAAACTTACACAATGTTATATGTCAGTTATACCTCAATTTAAAAAGTTAAATTAAAATAAAATTAAAAAGTCATGTCATTCGTACCCTCTCCCAAGGCACAATTATAACAAATCTAAGGACCTGGAGATTGTGACTATTTCAGTCTTAAATTTGTCCCTAGGCTTAGCACAGTATTGGGCACACAGAAAGTCTGTGGTAGCATTTACACAACTGTTGATGGGTTGTTTAATGTGCGAGGCCATGTCACACAGTAGGAAAAGCTAAGGCTGAAAATAAGTTTAGAGCATCACTCCAAACCAATAAAAAGCTTATATTTTTCTCACATATTGAAAAAATTAAGATCTCTCCCTCAATTGCAAAAGGAAGAGAGAGGGGGAGTCTATTTTTGTTTCTGTTTTGCTGTCTCTGAACAAAAATCCCAGCGTGTCTATTCTGGAATCCTCCTAGGAGACACTCCATTGTCCATGTTTCCTCCTTGTAAAGGCCTCATCCCAAATGTCACTGCCCCAGGGTCTGTGTCCGTGATTTGCCACATAACAATAGAAGTGTTGTGAAATAAACAGTACAGCACAAGCTAAAAAAAAAAAAAAAGTTTTTTTTCCTGTCACACAACTTCCTTTTTGTATACAAAAGGAAATGTACGGCAGCATAAGGGGAAATTTTATTTCTTAGAAATAGAACAAAATTAAATAGCTATAAAAACCTAGGTATGAGGCCAAAAAACCCCTTAATTTAAAAGAGTGGAGACAATAGTCATGGACCAAGATATTTGCAAACATAATTTTTACCATTTAAAAATTCAGAGCGGTCTCTGCAAGATGTAATTTTTGAATATTTCTTTTTAAAAATGCAAGTTTACTTTAAAATTTTATGAAATGCATTTTAATCGATCTTTGTGAGACTGTGTACATTGTTGTTAGATATATTTTTCCAATTCATGGATGATATATAATATAAACACAAATAACTTATGACCTTGTAGGGAAAATTTTATGTCAAGCCATAGGTAGAATAACATTCTGTTCAGTGATATTTCTTCCACCTGCATTCTGGAAATTAAAATATTAAAATTGCCAGTCACCGCCTCTCTCCCCACTACCTGGCCCACCCTCTACCCAAACTGTGCTAGACATACTTTATAACAAGTCCCATTCTAGGACTGGGTTAGAGGTTTGGGAAAGTAAGCAAAATAATTTACCTCAGTGTCCTCATCTTTAAAATGGAAATAATACTTACCTCATAGGGTTTTTGTGATACATGAATCATGAATAGGAAAATATCAAGCAAGTTGCCAGCTGCTTGCTGAGGGGGGAATGAAACTGTTTTTCCTCTGTGCACTTCTCACCTTCCCATTCTCGTGACATTTGTGCAGTTTCTTTGTTTAAATAGACCTTAGGACTTAAATTGGAATTAATTTAATTTGAATTAAAGTGGAATTAAATTAATCATAACCCATGGTTCGTATATGGCTCAATTTTCATTAGTCATTTAATCAGTTCATTTTTAATAATACAGTAAGCACCTACAGACCCTTCACCTAAAACAAAAGTTAGGAGGCCGGCTCGGTGGCGTAGTGGTTAAGTTCGCGCACTCTGCTTGGCAGCCTGGGGTTCGTGGGTTTGGATCCCCTGGGCGCAGACTTAAGCACCACTCATCAAGCCATGCTGTGGCAGCATCCCACATACAAAATAGAGGAAGATTGGCAAGATGTTAGCTCAGTGGCAATCTTCCTCAAGCAAAAAGAGGAAGATTGGCAACAGGTGTTAGCTCAGGACCAATCTTCCTCACCAAGAAAAAAAAAAGTTAGGACTATATCTTCCCAGGTGACCACTCCCTCTCCAACAAACCCATCCCCTGCCTCGCCCTTCTTTTCCTTTTCATATAATTTTATTGAATCTTTAAGTAGTCCTAAAAAGTATACTTAAAACTTTTTAAGCTGATTTTAATGTCATAAAATGGTATAATGCTGTTAGTAACCTTTTGGGAATTACCTTTTTAGCTCAATAATATATGTCTAAGGTATATCCATACTGTTGAATATTGAGTGGTTCATTGGTTTGGTTGCTGTATAATAGTTCATTCTCCTTTTAATTCATGTTTGGATTATTTCCAAGTTCTTGCTTTTATGACTCTGCTGCTATGAACATTCTTCACATGTCTCCAGCTCTGTGTGTTTAAGAATTACTCTTGGAGTAGAATCCCTGGAGTAGAATTGCTGGGTCATTTTCAACTTAGAAAGTAATACAAAAAGTAATACAAAAAAGTAGTTACACCAATTTATATTCCCACCAGCAGCACATAAGAGATCTCTGTGCTATAGTTGCTTGTATTATTCTGTATTCCAGACTATTCTACAAGCCACTTGAGGGTAACTTGAAGTAACGTAGTTAGAGAGTTCAAGAGTATGGGCTCTATGTTTGACTTCTACCTTCTTCCTTATTAGCCATGTGACCTTGAACAAATTCATTCATTCAGCAGTTATTCACTGAGCATCTACTATGTGCTGAGGACACAGAAATAAACAAGATGAAGTCCCTGTTTCCAAGAAGCCTACAATCTAGTAGGAAGAGACAGACAGTAAATAAGTAAATATAAATTCCATACAGTGATAAGTGCTATAAAGAAGGAGAACAGGGTGATGTGCTAAAGAGAGGCTGAGGGTGGAAAGCTACTTTAGCAAAAGTAGATAGGGAAGGTCACTGTGGAGGTGACATCAGAGCTAAGATCTGAATGAGAAGAAGGAGGCAGCCAAAGGAAGGTGTGGAGGGAGAGCGTTCTAGGCACAGGGCACAGCAAATGCACAGGCTCTAAGGTGAGAATCCTCAAAGGACATAAAGAAGGCCAGCAAAATGAAGCACAGTGAGGGAGGGAGCATTAAGACAGGCAGTGGCTGTGCCAGAGCCAGCTCACGTCACTGGTCAGAGCCCATTGCTAAATGTTCAGGAGTACCTGGAGCAGGTTGTTAAACCTTTAGTAGCTGAAAATCAGCCATGGTGGGAGTATTTACATCATGGAAATTGGCACAAGCTTCCTCGGGGCTTCTTCCCCCTGGCCCTGGCTGGGGGGGCGGGGGGGGTGGCAGGCCTGGGGTGTGGGAAGCACACTACTGAACAGATGCAGTTAAAAAGTGAGGAATTACGTAACCTCTCAGAACTGAATCTCAAAGAGTTGCTGTGAGAATTAAATGAGTCGTTCACATAAAGCGCAGGGCACACTATGAGCCATGACTGAAGAGTACTTGTCTGCTCCTGCCAATTTTCATGCCCCTTCTCCAGCTTCCCTAACCGCCAACAATCTGTGCACAATGATCATTGGAGGAAAAAGAACAAACACATGTTGAGTGGTCACCATAGCCTAGGACTTTCACATATCATTATTTCATACCATCAGCAACACTGTCAGGCAATTTACGGGCAATTTACTGATAAACCTATTGTCGTTCAGAGAGGTTATGTAACTTGCCCAAGTTCACACAGTTGCTAAGTGGTGGAACTAGCATTGAAAACTAAGACATCTGAGTCTAACTTCAGGGCACATTACAATTAACCTTAATTAATATCAATTAAAATATTTTAATGGGCAACTCATTTCAGTGGATAATTTATTTGGATCTGCTATTAAATGAACCACAGGACTGCCTGAGCCCACAGGTCAAGACCGTTTGAACATATGTGAGTAAAAGGGGTTGCAGCGAATCTGGCGTTGAAGTAACCTTTACTAAACTCAAGTCATCAGGTGACTAACAAGTAAAAGACAAATAAAATTCTTCCTTCCTCTCTCCTTCTCCCTTCTGCAGTAATCAGATACCTACTATATCTGGGCATTGGGCTCAAAGAGAGGGGTAGCATCAAGAAGTGCAAAGTCTAGCAGGAGACAGGGATGATCAGACCAGGACGACACAGGATGATTGAGAGACATGGAGGTTTGCTTAAATTGCTACAGGGGCTGAACTGTGGGAGGATGTTTGGGAAAGCTTCCCCAGAGAAGGTGATGTCTGACCTGGATATTGGAGGATGAACGGAAGTTAATTAGATGTGGAACGGGATAGTAGGGGTAGGATGAGGCTGGGTAGAAAGAGAAGAAAGAAAAGATGTTCCAGGCAGAGAAAATACTATGTGCAAAGGCCAGAGATGGGAGAGATCAGGTCACCTCTGAAGACCTGCATAGCAGAAGCACAGGGTGGTCGGGGAATGGAAGAGATTCAGATACTGGATCAGGGTTGGAGAATTTGAGTTACTGCAGAACAAGACTTCTTTATAAGTAATATTTCCCTAGCTGATTGCCCAGCTTTGACACCCTACTGAGAAATCCATCACTCCCCGGTGACTGGGTTAGCTATCCCAAACCACTTAGAATCCAAGGTGCTATGGTCTGAGTCTTTGTATGCCCCCCAAATTCATATGTTGAAATCCTAACCCCCGATGCGAGATATTGGGACGTGGGGCCTTTGAGAGGTGATTAGGTCAGGAGAGTGGGATGTGATTAGTGCTCTTATAAAAGAGACCCCAGAGAGCTTCCTGGCCCCTTCCACCATGTGAGGACACAGCGAGAAGTCTGCAGTCCAGAAGAGTGCCCTGGCTCGACCATGTTGGCACCCTGATCTCAGACTTCCAGCCTCCAGAACTGCGAGAAATAAAATTTCTGTTGTTTATAAGCCACCCAGTCTGTGGTATTCTGTTATAGCAGCCCAAATGGACTAAGACACAAGGGCAAATCAGAGCTACATCTCAAAAAATACGGCTCATTCTTCAAGGCTCAACTGAAGTCCTAAAATTTCCAGGCAGTTTTCCCAGGCCCCCAGCTACTAAGAACTCTCAGGGTGCTTTTTGAATCCTAAAATCTCATGGATAATTTACAATATGCTGCCTTTTATTTTTCCTTTACTTTTTCATTCTCTGTCTTTTAAAGGTAAATGCTTTCTTAAAAGAATTATAGAAGCAATATAGTAAGGTATTTTTATCATAAAATTAATGTCAAAAAATAAAGAAGGAAAAATAATCACATTAAATAGAAGTGATCTGAGATAACATTTTAGTACACTTTCTTCCATTGTTTTTCAGTAAAACTGATGGATGATCAATGCTCTGGCCTAGTCAAATTAATTCTAAATTACTGAGAGTGGGATTATGCACTATCACTATTACCTCCCAGGTGGACCCCTTAAGTATTTGTCATTGAGGGAGACAATACTCAACAATACTCAACAACTCCCAGCTAGTTGGGACCACGGCACGTGCCTGAAAAGTGTGTTAATGTCGATTTGCTTGAAAATTTGTGCCCTGAGTGAGTAGTGTTATGAAAAAGCCCAGAGGAGATGACATAGTCAGCCTTGTCATCTTCAAAATCCAGGACAAGTTTTTACATAACTCTCTAGAGTGGAGACCACCAGTGTTGGCCAATATCCCGTGGGGATGCTGGATCCATCTCTCGGGGCAGGTGGCAGACTACCACCCGAAAAATAAAAGCAAAATTAATAAAACAAGAAAAAGATCACCTTCTTTCCTTCTCCTCTCCCTGCTCCTTCCAAATGTCCCCTGGGCAAAATAGATGCTTGATCTCTGGAGGAATCTGATTGTTACTCGCTTCTGCGGCTGCTATAACACATTACCACAACCAGGGGAGCTTAAAACAGAAATTGATTCTCTCACAGTTTTGTAGGCCAGAAGCCCTAAATCAATGTCACTGGGCTGAAATCAAGGTGTCGGCAGGGCTATGTTACCTCTTAGAGGTCCTAGGAGAGAATCCATCCCTTGCCTCTTCCAGCTTCTGGTGGCTGCTGGCATTTTTTGGCTTGTGGCCACACCACTCCAATCTTTAAGGCAGCATCTTCAGATTTCTCTCTGCTCTGTCTTCACTTCACCTTCTCCTATGTGTGTGTCTGTCTGAAATCTCCTCTTGCCTCTCCCTTGTAAGGAAGCTCGTGATTGCATTTAGGGCCTACCCAGAAAATCCAGGATAATCTCTCCATCTCAAAATCCTTTATTTAACGATATCTGCAAAAACTCTATTTTCCCTATAAGGAAACATTGACAGATTCCAGGGATTAGGACCTAATATCTTTGGGTGGCTATTATTTAGCCTACTACACTAATGTTCCTTAGAGCAGTTAATTTTGAGGCTGAATGGACTTCAAGGTTTGGGAGAAGCTTTTTCAACCTCTTGATTTGGGTTAAGGAAAGGAGACAGATTGTGGGGAGGGGCAGGAGATGAGTAAGTAAATCATACTTTCCCAATCCTTTGGGAAAAGGCCACTTTCCTCAATTTATGCTGTTCCCTCTGCCTGGAACTCTTCCTTTCCCTGACCTCCTCTAAGGGGTCTTGCCTGACCTTAGCTGCCTTTCTTGCCCATACTGCATGGATGAAATCTATCACCCCCTTGTCCTCTGTGCCCTGTTTATCATAGCACTAAGCACAGTGAAAGGCATTTCATACACTTAGTGCTCACCTCCAGAGTAGAACGTGAGCTCCGTAAGGCTCCATGTGCCTTAGCCACACTGTGCCCTCAGTAGATGCTTAACAAATGTCTGTTGAACTGACTTGAATCTCATTCCAGCTGATAGCCCATGTGCAACTGCATTTCCTCCCTTCCCTAATTTGGAGACTGAGGTAAGAGAGTCTCTCTCTCACCCCACTGGCTAGGTTGGCGCAGAGCCCTGGTCAGATCCTTTCCTCTCCCTCCTTCCATTTCCTTGGAGATTAGACAGATCTTTACCCCTAGTTCATGTCTCTGATGCATAGAGTGCTGTGAGTAGTCCCAAAGTGAGTCTCCTTGTTGAAAGGTCTGTGTAAGTGGTGGAGCACCTGTGACTAGAAGCTTGTGAGGGTCACAGAGGGAAAACGACCCCCCTTGAATGGGCTAGCCTGAACCAGCAAGAGAGGTGATATTTAAGCAGATCTCCAGTGTTCAGTGGGAAGGGCGGTTTGGGAAACACACGTCTCTCAGCAACAAATGACTCTGTTCTTTCAGGCCCGGACTTGTGCGTTAGTCTTTGCCCTCCCACCAGGCTAAGTCTGAGTGCTCCTGGGCGGAGTGTCCAGCATGGGCGTGGCCGGAGCCTCCAGACCACTCCTAGAGGTTTCCTCATGGCCTGTCCTCTGCTCATCAGTTAAAAGCTCCTGTAAAGGGAAGCCAAGAGAGGAGAGGTGCAAGTCCAAATCGGCCCCATAGTTAGAGGCTCTAATTAAAGAACTGGGGACCGAGATTGTTCTTGAACTTCAATTATCTCTGCTGCTTCTGTCCACGTAGAATGTTATCCTCTTGTTCCTATTTAGTGACAGTGTTTACATAGCTCTTTACAATTTTCCAGGACTTTCAGGTATAATACCTTGTTGAATTATTATCCCCTTAAGAAAACAAAACAATATGAAGGAGTTACATTAAATTTTTTTTTTTTCAGTTTTTTTTGTGTGTGTGTGAGGAAGACCAGCCCTGAGCTAACATCGTTGCTAATCCTCCTCTTTTTTTGCTGAGGAAGACTGGCCCTGGGCTAACATCCGTGCCCATCTTCCTCTACTTTATATGGGACGCCGCCATGCCATGGCTGACAGGCAGTGCGTCGGCGGGCGCCCAGGATCTGAACCTGCGAACCCCGGGCTGCCAAGCGTGGACTAAACCACTGCGCCACCAGGCGGCCCCCACATTAAATATATTTTTCTTAGGGACAAAAACTAAAAGACTGAGGCTCAGAAAAATTATGCGACAAACCCATGATAATACAGTGACTCAGGAGAGTAAATCAGTGTTTAAACTCAGGTTTTTCAGAAACGAAAGCCATTCTGGTAATGTTCTCTTTTTGGACTGGGTCCAGAAATGTCTTATGACTTGGTACTCTTATGAGGGCAGGGCAAGCTCCTTAAAGCAGTGCAGACAAATCTCTCGGGTGAGGCCAAGTGAAGGCTCAGATCACCCCTCATAGTCCAAGAGGCATCCAAAATGGAGTTTCTTGCATGAAGAAGGTTTAACAGTCATCTGGAGCCATGCTGTACCACTGTAACCTTCATGTTGGCTCGGTAATCCCAGACCTGGGTAGCAGAGGCCTAGAAATTTATTGATTTAAAATTGCATTTTAGGGGCCAGTGGTTAAGTTCTGTGTGCTCTGCTTCAGTGGTCTGGGTTCACAGGTTCAGATCCTGGGCACGGACACATTCCACTCATCAGCCATGCTGTGGTGGCAACCCACATACAAAGTAGGGGAAGACTGGCAGAGATGTTAGCTCGGGGCTAATCTTCCTCAGCAAAAAATAAAGAAAGAAAGAAAAGAAAATTGCATTTGAGAGCATACCTAGCTCATAGATTTTGATTTCTAAACACCATTTCTTACTAAAGAGAACCAGGGCTCCATGGAAAGATGCTGATTTCAGGTCAGAGGCGGGGAAAGCACAAGGTTGGCCTGGAACATCTTGTGCCATGGACTAGGGAATTGCCACATTAGTGGCAATTGTATGATTAGTGGGATTGTATGAAAAGGACACAGGAGCCAGTTTGAAGGAGCTCCCACAGCCAAATCCAATTTGAACAGCTTCCTCCCCTGTCCACAAATGATGATATTGGATTACAGCAGGCTAAATGAAAAAAAAAATCCATAAATCCATAGTGATACTTTAAAAGATAAGAAGGGAAAAAAGGGGGATAGAAAAGGGAAAACTGTTCTTTACAAAACAATGCCAACACATAAACATAGAAACAATGAAAGAATTAGAAGAATCACCATTTTGCAGTCCTCCATGTAATGGCAGATTCAGTTAAGAATCACTAATAGATGTCAAAGCCATTGGATAAAAAGGTTGTTGGGGACTAGGATATTCACATTGTTTCAAAGTATCACCCCACAGATTGTTTATTAATTACAGAGGGAGAAATGTGCCGTTACAGTGGAGAGATCTGGGGGTCTTCTCCTTAACCAAGAGCTCAACCTTGGCATTGCCAGTCCTGGGGTGGCCTGATTTGTGACTCCTGAGATGAGATGCAGTGGGAGGTACATCATGGCCTATGCAGTGCTTTTGTCAGAAGTGTCACCTGAATCTAATCCTGAGGAAACAGTCTTTCATCCAGAGTATGCGACATTCTGCAGGACTAGTAACCTAAGCTCATTAAAGGACTCAGTACCGTGAAGGTCGGAATGAGATGGTGAAGTGTTCTACACTGGGAGAGACGAAACAACCAAGTGCAATGATTAGACCTTGATTAGATCTTGGATTCAAAAAAATCCACATTAAAGGACATTTTGGGGACAATTTGGGAAATCTGAGTATGGACTTAAATGTTGGATGCTATTATTGTATTAATGTTGATTTTCTTAGGTGTGATAATGGTGTTGTAGTTATGTTGGAGAATGTTCTTGTCCTTGGAAGATGCAAGCTGAAGTTTTTAAGGGTGAAATGTCATGATATGGGAAGCCTACTTTGGGATGCTGTAACTAAAGGAAAGAGTGTGTATAAATGTATAGACCTTAACTAAGGTGGGTATGGCAAGAACTTGTCAGTTGGTGAATCCAGGTGAAGGGATATATAGGTGTTTGTTGTATTATTCTTTCAACTTTCCTGTGGGTTTGAAAATGTTCAAATAAAAAAAAAATTTAAAGAATTGCAGTTACGCCTTTCAAATTACAAAGTAGTGATGTGTTCGCAGGAGAGATGGCAAACTTGAGCAGGGGATGGTCTATAGCCTTCTAGCAGAGCTAGCACAGCTGGGGATGAAATTGGAGATGCCGGTCTTCTTCCTAGGAAGACTCCCTAGCATAGGTCCCAAGAACCCCAAGGCCCCAGGGGCATTTTCCCTGCTTGGCTTCTCCTTCATGGACTTTTCTCTTTCATGCTACCACACAGGCTTTTCTCATAAATCTACAGATCTAGCTAGTAATCACTAGTTACGAACATCAACATGGTTGGCCTTTGAAATATAAGCAAAGTGATTCTTCTTCAGGATGCTCACAGTCAAAGCAAATTTTTCTGTAAATAAGGGCTCTTGAGAGCATCTCCAGGGAAGTGCTGTTCCCTGAAATAGGGTTGCCTCACTCGTACATTAACCTCGTGACATTACCACCCTACTCCTCCTCATTAAATCTAGTGTTTTTGAACCTTTCTCTAGAGAAAAGAATGCTCTAGATATTTGTAATTCTATTTCTGGTGCCCTCTGTTTTCGAGAATGTCACCATCCCTCGCCTCCTATGACTAATACACACTGTCCCTCAGAGCCAATCCACTTCCCCATTTAGAAAGTGGCTACTGGAAAAGTTGCCAACAAGTGCTTCTCTGAGCACATCTGGAAAAAGTTCTGGGAAGCTGAGTGATACTTGATCGGAGAGCTGAATGGCTACTCTGTAAAGGGGTGCTAGTGTTGTGGCTTGCTTCTTATCTGTTGGTCTGTTTTGAAAATAATCACTCATTCACTTGTCCAGGATGAGTAACAATCCACCATGGATGAATAACAAATTGTTGATTTCATTTCCTGTGAATGTCTTCTACATAGAGGTCTGACTGGTAGAGAGAAGCATTCCAAAAATGTTTTGAGCCAACACAGCAGAGTTAGGGAAAGTGGGTAGTTTCCCAAGATGTACTGCTGCTGGGAGCAGCATTCATTTAGATGTTTGCATTCCAGAGTGTTTACTTGCAATATTGATCTTGTTCAATCCTATTCATAATCACATCTTATATGTAGACTAGTAAATCATTATGAACAAGTGAGAGTGGAAGGAGACTAAAATTTACATACCACCCATTGCACATCGGGTTGTTTATGTGAATTGTTTCATTCAATCCTTACAACATCCCTGTAAATAAAGTTTTATTTTCTTCATTTTACAGATGAGAAAAGCAAGACTCAGAAAGCTAAGAGACTTACCCAAAACGCACTGTTAGAAGTTCCAGAAGCTGAAATCCATGCTCTGTTTACTATCTCCAGTAATTTATAGTCAACTCTAGCATTTGCTTGATAGGTGATAGCCAGCAGGTTTTTTTTCCCCCTGAGGAAGATTAGTCCCGAGCTAACATCTGTGCCAATCTTCCTTGACTTTATATGTGGATTGCCGCCACAGTGTGGCTGATGAGTGGCGTAGGGCCCCGCTCAGGATCCCAACTTGCCAACAGGTTTTAAATTGCCAATTTCCTTTTACCCTCAAATACACATTTGGGCCATGTGTGCTCTTAGTGAAATGAAGTTCAGTAAACTCTGTAGAGAAGAATAAGAACATGCGTTTTCAAGCCAGATATATTTAAGGCCCATACTGCTGTATGTCTCCATTAGTCTGAAAAATACACCTGAATCATTTCGTTATTGTACACATCAATTAAATGATTGATTTCAGTAATTCTCAATCCTCCTGAAGTTGGTAGATACTAGGATGTCACCAATTTTCTTAAGAGATGTTATAGAAGTTATACGTTAATTCTGAAAACAATGATAACAACAAAAAACAATCTTATCCTAAAAAATAATTATATAGCACTTTTAAGAGACATTAGCAGAGTCCCTTAGACATAAGACATAAAAGTGTGATCATTGCAGTCAAATATCTGAACTCTTCTACTTAAAGTAACTCTGCTACTACTGTTTGAACTTGGAAAATAACCTAAACTCTATAAACTTTCATTTTTGCATAAGTAAAATAGAGATAAAAGTGATACTAACTTCATAAGCCTGTTGTGATAATTTTATTAAAGAATGGAGGTCAAATTCAGACAGAGCCTGGCACGTAGAATAGCTTACAGACTGAAAAACAACAATAAGATGATGTCAAATAGCAGGAGCCATGAATGAGGTAGAGAAATGGGAAAAAGAGTGAAAGGGAAGAGGGTGCTTCAGCTGGGGTGGACAGGGAGGGCCGGCAGTGAGACCCGACTACTCAGCTGGAGTAGTCATACCAGAGGGAAATGGCGATGGTGCCGGGCTTAGCTGGAGAAGACCCGAGTTCAAGTTTCTATTGCACTACTTCTGGTCTAGGTCACCGTAGGCAAGTCTGGATCTCACATTCCTGGTCTGCAAAAAGAAAAAGCTACTTAAAGGATGTGAAGATTTCATGACATATGAATTAGTTTCATCAGATGATTCTCGTTCTTAGGTGAGTAGGGCTTCTTTCTTGCTTCCTTTACCCCTGTCTTCTTTATCTCTATTCATTATTTCTTCCGTCCTTAGGAAAATAAAACATAAAGTTCTGAATCCAAATAAATTTTAGAGTTCTATAGGAAGAAGAAATCATATGGTTACTTTTATTATAACTTCAAAATGTTGATGGCATTTTTGAAGGGATTTTAAAAATGCAATAAGGTAGCATATAAATGTGTGTCGCAGACTCTAACATCCTACAAAAGGTGACTGAGTACCCCACTCCGCTCATACTAATGGTAAA